>JBBMOI010000005.1:1927500-1935000 GCA_038088405.1 Porites divaricata | reverse complement strand
AAGATCTTTTATTTATAATCACAGAGGTAATACGGTAAACAAAACAAGTTAAACGAGACCTTGGCGGCATAAAATATTGGCGCTTTGCCCGGAACACCCTAAGCGAGACCAAAATCCAAAATTTACACCCCAAAGCGAGACGACGAACATCCCCGTCTGTTTCATCTGGGAGTCCCCCCCCCCCCCCCCCCGGGTTCGTCACCCGGCAGTCACTTGCGTTTCGCGCCCGCTCCGCCATACGAAATACGAATCGTTTGTGAGGAGGAGGCAGATTCCAAACTGCTTTCGTGGGCCACAGTGTGCGAAAACAAGCACAATTAGAAGACCTGACAAGGGTGTTACGATTTAAATTTAAGTTATTGCCCACGGCACTGCTGGTAGCCTGCGAACGCAGACGTATTTTCAGTCGTCTGAGTCGTCGCTCCTCTCCACTTTTCGGATGTCGGGAAATGTCGACCGGAAATACGTCTGCGTTCGCAGGCTACACCGCTGGACACACTTTCTAAAGATCATCCTGACAGACATAAATCCATATTGTAACGCCTAAATAACGACAGGACACCCAGGGAAACACAGTTCACCCAAAGAGTTGTGTGCTGCTCTCTTGAAGGTTAACAGCATTGTTACAATCTTTTGGGTGCAATCATCCTCGTCCTCAGGTTCTTGTCGTATTTTCTAAGGGAAAGCCATTTACGTAAACTAATTAAAAACGTTTAACAAACTCGTTAAAGCCTGTTCCGTTCTGGCATTTAAAATCGATCGGGTTCGGGGGGGAAGTAAAACCCTCTCCCCCTCTCTAACAAAAGTCTTTCGATTCCTTAATGAGCCATTTGCTGCCGTACTGTCAAAAGTATGACCGCTTTTCGTATAACGTGTGGAAACCGGTCTCATCCGTGCCAGCTGCCTGAATCGCGTTGCCAAATGTCTTGCATGACCTGCGTCTAATACAGGGCGGGCGGAAGCCAGCGGAGGCTATTTTTTAACTTGCGGTGAACAAAAGGAGGCTAAACTTAAACAGATTCACTATTTGTCAGACCACATTTTCTACCGACATATCACATTGCAAGAATGTCAATTTTAAAATTCAGTGGTTGTCGATTTGATCGATGTAGTGAAAACCAGCTGAAAATGGCGGAGAGAACCTGTTTGACAATTGAATCACAACTAAACTTCTATAAGGGTTTTCAGACCCAAACGGTGCAAAAACCATACCCTTTGGGGAGGTATATACCTACTGGGAGTGCCCCCGGGAAATAGGGTCACGGGGCGGTACACCCCCACCAAGAATTCTCAATTGTACGTGATGTTGTAACATAAAGCTCCTTTTCGCCCGCCCCGCAGGGCTTTCTTACCTCTTGTATTTCCCCCTGCCGTTTGCTAAAAAAACAGGAAATTATCCTCCTTTCATTCCATCCAACTTTTAAATAATCAAATGAACACATGAAGCCGGAGAATTTCTTAATCTTGAAAATGCTAGCCTGTGTACAGAACCCCCCTCCCCCCCCCCCCCCCCCCAGGCATGTGGATCCGTCTAGTGTGACCATTTAAATGGGCAGTGTTATTGCGTGAAAGTATTCGAATTTTTACAGCATGTATTTCGAAATTCTTCGCGAATTTTATTTTCGGCCACTATTAGGTGTAAACAGACTCAACAACAGAAGGACAAATTTTTAAAAACCTTTTGGAAAGGTGGAAAAAGGAACAAAGCATATTTTGCCGATAGAAAGGAGTTATCAGCCAACGAAACGTCTGAAGTTGATTGTAAAACTGTTATCTGTTTGCGGTGTTCTTTGGAAGGAAGGCGGCCAAATGCGCGAAGAGATTTTACTCAGATAAAGTGTTCTCACTTAAGATACTAATGTCATTAAGGACTGCCCGCGAACAAAACACTGATTTGATTTACTTTTACTCCTGTACTTTGACTAACTACTTGTATTTATATTTTAATTATTCATTCATTATTTTTTTTTTTTACTTCCTAATAATATTAGTCTTACCGACAGTGTTAAGGGATTATGTTCTTTACAGTCTAGTTTTTTAATTATAGTACATGCCTGTTGATTTCCGACAAAATTGGACTTCTTTTGTACTACAAAAGGTGCAGCTCAAAAAAATTGTCTGCCACAGACTAGACTATACCTTGATTCAAGAGATAACGAAGCAATGAAAACATAATGATTAGCCCGAGGGGCTCTTAACGAAAGCTTGGATAAGGTGTTACTTTCATCAACTCCCTTGAAGCCTGCATGAAGCCAATGAACGCTCTCTGTCAAAAATTCTCTCAAGCACAAACAACTTGCCACTTGGTCTACAGCTCTATCTTGTGTAATAATGATAAACTGTATAAGACGTTAAATATTATAGTGAATGTGCACTGAATACCCTGACCCTGATGAGTGCACCCCCCGGACATGAGCAGGGCAGACAAGATAATAAATCCCGCCTTTCTACTCTTATTCACTCTTATTTTTTTCCAAAATCGAACAAAGTTTTAAAAATGTTTAGAATTTTAATTCGGTTCTGTGCAATGAAACAGTAAATTACGCCATGAACAAAGTCAACATTACAGTAAGCAGTATCATGGTAGCTGTAATTTTTCAATTTTGTCATGTGAAATTCACGTTTTCACCTCACAGGTGAGATTGGAAGTAATGAAATAGGCCATTTCCGAGTTACCCCGGTCCTCTGTTTCAAAACGAGGGTAGGTGCTCAGCCTTTGATATGGAAATCATTTTTCATTCTCATGCAAATAAAACTCATTTTCACAAGAAAAGTTGTGCACCTAGCCTCATTTTGAAAGTGAGGGTTTTTGGAACTCGGAAGTGACCTATAGTATGGCCATTTATTCGAGGAAAAATTGCACGCGTCTAAAGCGCGTCTTTCATTAGACGCGTCCTAAATAAGACGCAAACTGTATCTCGCTCGTATAAAGCGACTTATCAAAGACGCGTCTTACCGAAGAACAGGTGTTAGGGGCTGTTCTTAGATAAGACGCGTCTTTGCTAAATTTTAAACGAAATGTGCCGTTTATACGGGATAGTTTGAGTCTTATTTAGTACGCGTCCTATATAAGACGCGTCTTATTTTTCCTCGTTTATATGGCCCCAGTGTCTCTTTGGGTTAGATGGAAATCATAGAGTGCGAAGTAGAAAAGAAAAGAGTTCTGGAAATGCGGAATATGGAAAATGAGGTGTCAAAAATGTGGATTGTGGTGGAAAGGGTGGGAAATAGGAAGCGCTGCATTCTTTGAAAATTGATTTAATGAAATTTTGTTTAATTTGACAATCAATAAATTATCAGTCTGAAGTTCTTTTTAAAAATGTTCACTTTTCTCTAAAAATAGACTTCAAGCGCTGTTATTACTTGGCGTAGATGGTGAGGAAGGCTCTGGCGAAAGAGAGAAAAAAAAAAACCTTTTTGTGGCCACATCATTCCTCTCTTGAGCATTTTTGTTTCTGTCCTTGAGATCGCGACATTATTTGTCGTACAACACTTTGTACTACCACTGCGAACTTTTCATCGAAGTGTTATTCCACGGCCATCAAATGTTTTTTGCCAAAGCGATCCTGATCCTGGAACTAGTATAACTGGCCAAGAAAAACAGATAGCCTTCCCTCCGTTTTCACACTCATAACACAGGCGCAATCATAAGCACAAGAAAAAGGAACAATTATTCATTCCCAAGCTTTTGCTGGCGTTCATAACCTTTTCTTATGCTCGCGCTTTTGCTTGCTTCGCTAGTGAGTCCAGTGAAAACCATACATGAAGTCAGATTGGTTACTGTTTATTGATTGTTCATGTTTGTTGTCAAATTAGATTAAATTGCGTACATCAACAGCTCTTCCTGTTTTGATAGTTTTACACATTTCTTTTTTTTTTTTACATTTTCCACCACTTCTCTTTATTTTCAACACTCCAGACTCTGCATTCCTCGTTTCCACCTATGTTTAAAGTCTCTTTGTTGCTTTTCCTTTTTTTAATTCATTCCA
Source organism: Porites divaricata (assembly GCA_038088405.1). Lineage (NCBI taxonomy): Eukaryota > Metazoa > Cnidaria > Anthozoa > Scleractinia > Poritidae > Porites > Porites divaricata. The sequence continues at coordinate 1,931,011 of JBBMOI010000005.1, read as the reverse complement.
GGTGTGGTCAACTCGAGCGCTTTATCAGATGTTTTTTTCCATTTGTAGCGTGAGGAAAATATTACTTCTATATTTGTGTACTATTATATAGGTAAATCCAATTTCTGACTTTGATGCCAATACGTTCATCAAGCCACCGATGACAAAGTAAAACGTGCCTTAGCCTTCTTCGCTTATGCTCAGGGTTTTCGGAATGCAAAACTGAGTGATATTTTATTACCCAAAGGAAAGCTATCAGTTATCAAGTGTTATCATAAGCACGTGTGACAATTCATCACTACCCGGGAAACGATGGCATTCGCTCTCGTTCCTGTCTTGACCTCATGCGGACAAAGTCACAAACATGAGGGTAATGAAGGCGGGTGAATGGTAGGATGCTGTGTCAGCAAACACTTAAAGCGGATGAAAAGGACATATCAAGTTTTGCTATTGTGGAAATCTATATCGATTTGACAGGTTGAAGGAGGCAGGACTTGAAAATTGTCTGTCCATTCTTCTCTATCAACGTTACAGGGACGTAGCCTGCGTGCAGACGATAAAAATGCTCTGATTAGATCCTTGTTCTGGACCACCAACGGACTCAACGAAATACCGGAAGTGCGTTTCGAATTTCCCTTCAACCTGATTGGCTATCGCGACAAACAAAACAAAGGCCTTTTTAACTGGCCAATCGTGGCGCGTACTCAAATCTGGGTACACAGCTGGAAGTCTAGAACAAGGATTTCGGCGCTGTTTCGCAGACCCGGGACGAAGATGGCCGATTTTGGAAGCCCGACTATCTCGCAAAATTTCTCTTCTGTTGGTTCATCAAAGTTCGACAAATTTGGAACAACTCCTTCATCTTTGGATGAGTCATACGAGCAAGCCTATAAAATCACAACAACAATACTCTTTTCGGCTGTGACCTTTTTCGGAGTTTTTTTCAACTCTATCATCGTTTTCACCGTCTACCGATACCCTGAGATGCGTTCGCCGTGCAATCTTCTCATCGTGAACATAGCTGTAAGTGACCTGGCTATTGCTTCGTTAGCTGCCCCGTTACGGATTATCGACGAATTTGTGGGATGGCCATTCGGAGACGCCATGTGCAAAATTCTTTTTCCAATGCAAGAGTTATTCGTTACAGTGTCCGTAGCAACACATACAACGATCGCAATGGAACGATTTCGGGCGATTGTACGGCCCTTAAAAACACGTCTGACATTACGGGGCACAAAATTTATAATTTTCGCAATATGGCCACTTTGCTACATAACCTCCTCTCTACCAATCGCCCCCATTATGATCGCGGTAGAAAAACGAGGTATGAAACGATGCTTGGTCCAATGGCCATTCGAACTGTACCGTCCTATTTATCAAGTCTATCTTGTTATTGTCTTCATTGCTATTCCTCTGTTTACACAGACAATGGCTTACTTCAAGATCCTAAAAGCACTACAAACCAGGCTCGTTCCTTCGTGTGCGCTGACTGACCAGGTGACGGACAACACACTGTTCACGCGCGCCATACAGCAACAGAAACGCCGGCGGCTTATCAAGACCTTGGCCATCTTAGTTTTTACCTTTCAAGTGTGCTATATTCCGCGCGGAGTGATGATGCTTATTTTTGGGTTTTCCAACACAGCGGATTTGAACATTAATGCCTTTGTTTACACCTATCTATTTACGCTAATTTTGTTCTATTTGAAACATGTTACGAATCCTATTATTCTCTTTGCCACAAGCTCTGAGTTTCGCCGCTCAAACTGTCTACGTATCATCTGTCAATAATAATGCTTGGCCTTTCGACAACTTGACCTGGCTTACACACAAAAAGCCGAAATTTTTTAGAATTTTAAAAACTTTAAGGGATTTTCTAGGAAGATGAAGGATTTTTGCAGGGTATTTAGGCGATTTTCACGAAATGTTCGTTTGTCTTTGATTTTCTCTACTGCCATTATAATCCAACTACAGTGAAACCTCGATAGAACGAAGAGCCTGGCAAGGCACTGGCAAGATTTGTTCGTTATAAACGTTTCGTTATATCGAGGTCCTTTTTCACATATTTTACTGTCAGTAAGGTTACTTAAGATCGTACGTTAAAATGAGGAGTTCGTTAAATCGACAGTGGAACCTCGATATACCATATATGAAGGGCTCTGCGACTGGCAAAATTTGTTCCCTTTAACGCGCGAGGCTCTTTTTCATATATTTTACTATTTCTGGGGTAAAGAAAATCGTTCGTTATACCGATGACCTCGTTATATAGACGTTCGTTTATATCGGGGTACCACTGTAAAATATCTAATCCTGTTTCTTAAATTTTCCAATTATTAAGTAGTGCCTGCAATCCAACCTAGCAGCGGTCTCAGTGAAGTCAATGGATTAATATTCTTTCTGACTTAGTTATTTTATAAGTGGAAGTAGGGCGCTGTGAAAACTATTGAACAAAAGTGTGAGGTATTTGGAGATGTTTAGAAATTCTTGGGATTTTTAGACAGTACATTGAATTGAGAATTTCGGTAGAGATTTTTAGAGTATTTTTCGGGATTTTTATGTCAAGGCCCAAATTGTCTTCGCTTTATATTGGGTTCTCTAATATCTTACCTTTGCCTTTCTCGCCCGGGGGGGTACTCCCTTATATAAGCTATATACATGGTGTGTAGGTATGTGCCGCCCCCCCCCCCCCCATCGGGTAGGGTTTTGGTACCGTTTTGGTATGAAAACGGGCACACACTTTGCCCATTTTGGTCTGGAATCAGGTATGGTTTTCGGGGAACTACGGGAGTGTATGAAGGTATTTATCGTTTCAATTCCAAATGAATATGAAAGAAAGAGAAATATGCGAATTCGGAATGGATTTGATGAGTTTGTTTGTTTGCGCTGTAATCTAAGTAATGATAACATAATTTCTGCCTAAAGGCCAGATCTGGAAACGGGTATGGATTTTAGAGGTCTGGTCTGAAAACGGGTACGGAAAATTACATTTTTTGGTCTGAAAACGGGTCAGGATTTGGAGAACCGGGCGGCATACTTCCACCAAGAATTCCCAGGACTACCCCCCCCCCCCCCCGGGCTTTCTCGTCTTGGACATTTTTTTTATTTCTTGTCTGACGAAGGTCAAGAAAAGTTCACTGAAGTTTCCGGATTAAACGACCTTAAACCGCTGCTGCCTTAGCTTTTTCTTGTCATCTTTGTTAAAATGTTCAAAAGTTAATCCAGGTGCTTTAAAGGAGTAAATCTCTTGCCAGGCATTCTTGGCTTTATTCCTCTTCTTTCTACATTTGTCTCACGGTCGTCAGTGCAGGAGTTAACACCATACTGCATAAAATCAAAAAAACTTAGCATTTTTGCAGATAATCGAAGCGGTTTGATACGATTTTAACTTTTCGTGAGGAGCTTTGCTCAGGAAAAAAAAATCTCAGTAGGCGTCGTAAATTGATGCCCTGGTAAGCGATAGAAAGGTGTTTGCCTGGTGTCATAAAATTAATTAAGACCGGAACATAATAGGCGGGTTCGAAGTTAAGTAGAC
>JBBMOI010000005.1:1875000-1922500 GCA_038088405.1 Porites divaricata | reverse complement strand
GATGATAAAAATAACAAAATATTTATTTGCCAAGTTATCGTGTGAGGTTGTTAAAAGCTTATTATCATAGCCTGTTAATGCAACTCAGTCTTCAGGATGTTCTAGTAATTAACCAAAACAAAACGTGTTAATAGCACTTGAATGATACGTCTATTAGATGTTTTTACCATAAGCCCCGAGGCAGAGAAACAAGAAGTTAAATCATAATAATTGTAAAACTTTGCTTTTTATTATCGCCGCGTTTCTGCGTCATTTCTTTTCGCATTTCCAGCATTTTAAAGGAATAAATCTACTGACGTCCGTCACTCAAAAATCACACACTGCCATAGCCGTGTAAAGGAGAAACTGGAGAACAATTACAGTCTTACTCGATTGCAACACAGAGCCTTGCCGAGATCTTGGTCTGAGTGAACTGTACGTCATGTAGGCCCTTGTGATTATCTACAAGGTACGAATAATGTTTACGATAAACGACTCAGACTAGAAGGAACATTATGTTCGTGAAAGAAAGACAAAGTTCATGCCTTTTTTATTGTTTTTTACATTATTAACCCCATCCCCCATATCGAAAAAATGTTCCCATTGTCTTGGTGTTAGTGGCTACCAAATGACCTCAAGTGTATAATACCTGCGGCAATCTTTTTTTTTTTTACTTGTTTAGCTGACGGGACAGGGCTATTTTGTAGAACGCCGAATGGAAACCGAATGACCCTGAACTGAGTTCAGTTAGTGATTTATAGGTTAGGAAACTGAGTGAATCAAGTTTCAGGTCAGTTTTCCCAGTATAATGACCCTAAATGGAACCTGATTAACTCAGTTACCTAATCCTGATCACTATACTCCGGGGTCATTCGGCGTTCGGCGTTCTGCAAAACACCCCTGCCTATAGTCTAGCCGACAAACTTGACCCCCTCTCGTAGTTTAAGCGCAGCAAATCCGGATTGTAAAAGAATTACGGCGTGAATAAGAATGTTTCGCTCTTCAACAGGCCAAGTTTAGTTTTGTAGTTCTAGTACAAAGTGCTTCACGTGATTATTTATCTGGACACTTACCTTAAATTTGCGGTTCAGTTTTGGCAACACAGATTGAATACATTCTACCATGTACTTGGGAATCACCGACGCGATTGAGTGACACAATTACTATTTAGCGGCGGGATTCAACGGTTTTTGAGGACCAATTTGATGGCCTCAAATAACAAAATTGCTTTCTAAATTAAGGCCGCATAGACATAATCCGCATTTTTCGTCTCATGCAGTCTCTTGCAGTCGCTTTTCAATTTTTCCATTTTTTCGTCTTGCAGGGTTTGCCAAAATTAACAAACTTACATTTTGAATAAATAATAAGTACAGTGACAGCGAGCACAAGCGGTTAAATAATAAATGGCACAAACAGCGTTAACAAACTTTAGCTACGATACCCGGACAGCAGCACATCGAAACATGACAACTTATTCCAGCAATGGCACGGAACAATCTGAGCAGGACCAAGTCCAACTGTTTGATCCAATGTCGTACAACATCATGGTCGTTGCTTTCTTTTCTGCCATTTTCGCGTTCGGTTTGGTTGGAAACGCTTCGCTTCTAGGCACCATCCTGCGGCGGAAGAAGTTAAGAAATCCATGTGGCCTCTTGCTGGCCAACATTGCCTTAGCGGATCTGGGTGTTGCAGTAATTGCCGCGCCTTTAAGAATCGCGGAGCTGTACTATATCAGTTGGCCATTTGGGTCCGCCCTCTGTCGCCTGATTCCTCCTCTACAAGACGTAATGGTGTGCGTATCAGTCGTGACGCATTCTACCATAGCCTTGGAACGCTACAGAGCGACGGTTACTCCGTTCAAGGCAAGACCGTCATCAGGCAAGACAAGAATTGTCATCTTTGGAATATGGCTGTCCTGTTACATGTTTGGAGGCCTTCCATTAACCTTCCCGCTTAAACTGCAGACCTTCGAAGGAGTGGTGTATTGTTTTCCAGACTGGACTACTCTATATCGCAGAGTTTACGAGACCTACTTGGTGGTGATCTTTATCGTGGTTCAGCTGGTTATTCAGAGCTATGCCTACATAAGCATCATTCGAGCCTTGAAAAGCAAAAGCGATATAATTGCCATAGTAGCAGCCAAAACCGAAAGTATGGTGCAGTCAGGGTCCTCTTTTGACTCGCGAGTTTCGTGCGCGGGAATGGCCGCGAGTATGAAGCGTAAACAAAAACTTGTCAAAATGCTTCTTGTTTTGGTCGTAGCTTTCCAAATTTGTCATCTCCCTCGTGGAATTACGATGCTTTATCGCGAATTTGCAGATCCCTATTCGATTGGTCCAACATTTGAGTATTTAGACCTCATAGCGCTTGCTCTGTATTACCTGAAACATGTAATAAACCCTTTCATTCTGTATGCAATGAGCGCAGACTTAAGAAACGGAGTGAAAATGTGTTGTTGTAAACATGGTAAAAGCGCAGAGAACTTTGAGAACAGTCAGATTAAATCAACGTTCTACTCTGCCCCAAAGCGAACAGTAAATTTCGACGAAGAACGACTAGAGGAAGATGAAATTGAACAGCCAGTGTAAACAGACACTGTACTGTGCACAAGCGTGAACGCCGAAATAAACGACAAGGATCGCTTTAAAGCAAAGTCAGTACTGCAAAAGCTCATTCAATAAAACTCATTTTGTTTTCTTTTCTCTTTAATAATAACTCTAATCGAACACAAAATGACACAAGCCATTTCAAACTTAGAGCAAAACAAAATTAAAGTCGAAAATTACTTGGTCATTTTAATATTAATTTTTCACATAAAATGATAGTAACCGCTTATGTAATATGTGGATGCTACGATGCCAATTAACCCGTGTAGAAAACCCAACATATCTTGTGAATAAATATTTCAGGGCACATTGGTGTAATTTGCATACATTGTGGGGAAATTATCGTTTTTATGAGCTGTTGCTCGAAACCGCCTCTATGAGGGGTCGGTCGCTTAATTGGTACTGTTAAAACAAATTTGTTTTATCTGTGTTATTTTACGCTTTCTGTGATAAATTTTAAATGGTTCGCTTTTCCCGATTTTAAGTTCCGACTTTTTTATTTCTTTCAATTACCATTTTGATCATAGAAATGGTCAAACTCCAACATCACAAATCCTCATGATTCAGAATCAGAATTCGCTTGAGATCTGCCTAGCTTTAAGTTTGCGTTAAACTGCCTTTTGAGTTATAAACTGGCGCTTTAGATATCGCGGAGATTCCCACTAAATTTTTACTGGACACGAGTCTTTCTTGTTCCATATTTAATTAAAACAACAGATAAGTGCTCAAGTTTGGAAGGAACCGAACACCGGATAATTATTTCAAGGAGGTTACTTGTTGCCCGTGGCCACAAATAAAGTTGGTAATTTAAAAATATCGCCGTTTTGTTCTTTTGATTCCCACTATTTAATTTTCCAAACTTTGGAAATAAACAATGATCGAAACACTTTTATATTCATATCTTTCATCGGGTTTTTCCAAAGAGCAATTCAGATGTCTTGCGTTTTAATCGATAATCATGACGAGCTCCGTCCTATAACATGAATATGCGGCTTTAAAAGAATTTGATGTTCAATTTCCTTGTTATTTTAGACTTTCAATGTTGCCAACTTCTATCCATTATTTCAGTTTTATTTTTACAGTCCTTACAAAACTTGATGTCCAGTGGGCACAATGTGATTGTCAGTTCTGATGACTCCGAAAAATTAATTGCACCGGAGCTGCTAGCTAGAGGAAATTGAAAATGAAATGAATACGAATTTTTCAGTTTTCATTTCAGATTAAACCTTTGCGTCTCCACGTGTGGCCTTGTCTGCTTTTGCGATAAGAAAACCAGAGTATAACTCCCCAGTTTTAAAACCAATTAATGTCACTAAACAAGACAGACCTGTACACAATACCACAACTGACTACTGTACTCAAGACTTAAGCGGCAATTGATTAACAAAGTCATAAACACATTTGCAAAGTTAACTGAGCGAACGCAATATAAAAGGCAGCGACTTAGCAGTTTATGCGGACGTGCTACTCCTTGCAGGGATGTGATTGCGCGCGACCTTGGGCGCCGCCCCCGCGCCGCAATTGAGAAAGCGGTGGTTTTATAGCTTACAGCAGTGAGTGGGCCATATCTTCCGGGAGTTAAAAATTGGGTTAGATTGTGAACGAAAATGCAAGGTCTCTATAAGTGAAAACCTGGCATGAACGAAAACACTCCCCATATGCAAGTAATTCTGTATACAACATATTAAAAACAATTTGCATTTGTTTTTGTAGGCAATGCGTTTGGAACAGGTGACCTAATGTTTTGAATTAAAAGCCGGCCATCTTTTTAGTCCAGAAAAACGAGGAATTATAAATAAAGCTCTGCAATATATCCGTAAAATTCAGTTTAAAACACGCAACTGTGAACCAGTTCATTAAAAAGAAAGGAGCCGCAACCCTAACAAGTTCCTACAAAGTAATAGCCCTCCTGTTATCTGCTATTAATTTACGCATCTCACATAATTTATTGAAAAGTGAAAAAAATGAATGACTTTTTAAAAATTATGTTGGCGTTATCTCTGTGATAACGTAATATAATCGCGCTAAATAAATGGGTTCCTAGACGCGCGGTTTCCTCTACAGCTCTAATAGTTTGGTATCATGACAGTTTTGGCACTTTTTTAACAGCTAAATTATATTATTCTTTGAGTTTCAAGACTGCAATATTATATCCGACCGAAAATTTTGTTTATCTATCTACCAACTTTCTACTTTTGGCCCTTATCTGGATATGTCAAGGTTAGTTCCTCAAAATATGTATTTATATCTACATTTACTTTTGAATTTGTTTATTTTGCCTCTGATGTAAAAAAAGTTTGGACATAGTAATCAGAATATTTTAAATTTTATTAAAAAATAGTCTTCTCCGTGAGTAACTTTATTGTTTCGTGATACGACAGTCTGAAAGGATATTAATTAATTCACTTCTTTCCACGGAATTCATTTTGCCAGAAGGTGATTCTTTTACTGTATTAAAAATGCGAATGCTGGAATTTTTTTTTAATACAATATAACCTCAAAAATATTTCCAGATATGTCGATCGTTGATTTGTTACCGGCAAACGCAGATGATCAATGAAATTAAATTTGCTGGGAATTTGATCAGAAACACGGACATTGCCAAATAGTCCTCGTTAAATTTCCGATCCGATATATTTAATTCAACCTCTTGTCCTTGAGGTATTCAATCACGGCTTCATTTGTAGTCGTGTGTGATAAATTTACCTTGGCTATGTTCTTTCCATGTACCCTCTGACTGATTTGTGAGCTCATAAACAACCATTTATAGTGGATTTGATTTGAAAATCTTGCGAAACTGTTCGAAAATTTACAATTTTCTTTACAAAAAATGAAGTCACGGTTTTTTTTTTCTTGAATAGCCCAAAGCAAGCTTACGATGTATTAAATCAGTCCTACTTTTTCCTAGATTACGCCACGGTAACATCAGTGTGTATGGTACCGGGGGGTGCTCAAGGGATGTTTTGGGGGAGGTGAGCTGCCGATTCCTTCAGACCCGGTTCTTTGTTTAAGACACGAGACCTTATTTCATTTGTTTCGTTTTTAGAAACGAATTAGAAATTATTCAAACTAACGACGTGGATTAGATTTTTCAATGCTGGTAGCACAGATGTAGACCATCCATTACCAACCCTAACACTGACTTTTTAATAGAGAAATCCTGTAAAGTATATTAGATAGTTAAATTATACACCCTGTTTAAAGACTTACGATTGTGAAAACCATTCCCTGTTCACCTATTCAGTAACGCATACTCGTTTGCACCAAATAAGGGAAAGTCCCCTTACCCCCCCCCCCCCCCCCCACCCCCCACCCCTGTTTGTATGGTTGGATACTGCTTCCGTTCTTCCTTCGATACATCACGCACTAAAGTTCGGCTTCTTGTGCTTTTGATGTTTTATTCTCTTATCTTCGTGTTTGCATAACGTTGCCGCGCAAACATTTTCATGAACTTTTGCACCTTTTGAACAGAACTAATAGGCTTAATAGTTCCGGCACTGTCGGTCCAATTTAACATTTTTGTTAATGCATTCACAACAATGCGTTGCTTACAAAACAAAGGTTCCCATTTTGTGCAAAAAAAAAGAAGCTTTTAACCAAATTCACGCGCCGTAATTGCGCGTCTTTTAAAATTAAAATTTTTGACCGTCTAATTAAGTCTCTGTTGGCGTCGGGGATCACTGACTAACCTGGTCGACCATTGCTTGAACTTTTAGTATGTAGATATTGCCATCAGCAGCGAGAAATTTGTGACCTAAGGTGCGGAATTTTTCAAGACTTTATTGTAAAATATGAAGTTAATGGAAGCAGGAACTATGCGGCTACAAGAAAAACCTCCGCCAAAATTCGGAAGTCTGTTATCAGAAAATTAAGGACACAGTCGGTTGTTATGTATTGTAATCGCTGCACTTTTTCTGTGTTTTATTATTTGTAACAGCTGAGAAATTGGTTTTCTTAAACACTTAAGAAGAAAAACATCAGCCACGGAACTGTCCGCGCGCCGAAGAACAAGGAAGGACTAATGGCGGCTTTGGCGAATGAGAATGCATCTCTGCCCAATAAATCGTCATCTTTGGAAACTTATATAAACCCATCTGAGCCAGCTACGATGGCCACAGTTCTTTTCTCATTTGTCATCGTGACTGGATTTCCTGGGAATGTTTTGATCGTGTCGGCCATTATTAGCAGGCAACAGCTTAGAACGCCGTGTTACTGGTTGATTCTGAGTATCGCTATAGCGGACCTGGGAATGGCTCTCATTGCTTCACCGCAGCGCATCATAGAGTACTACATTGGTTGGCCCTTTGGTGAATTTCTCTGCAATTTTCTCGTGTCCATTCAAGAGCTCTTTGTAAGCGTGTCCGTTGTCACACATACAACGATCGCACTGGAAAGGTACCGCGTTATTGTACAACCTTTCAAGAACAGACTACGTCTAAAATCTGCGAAGGTGATTGTCGGTGTAATATGGTTAACTTGCTACATAACCGCCGCTTTACCGCAAGCGCTGATGTTGGAGCTACAGCACCACACAGACGACAACAGACTTTACTGCATGCCAAATTTTCCATCTCTAACTGTGAGACGCGTTTACGAAATCTACCTCGTTACAGTCTTTATCACCTTGCCGTTATTTGTTCAGTCGTGGTGTTATGTTAACATTTTCATAGTGACAAATAGTGAACTACAGTTCTCGAAAAGGAATGACAAGAGGAAAAACTTTATTGAACGAATGAGGAAAAAGATCCGTCTAGTTAAGGTTGTTGTTTTTTTAGTTGCAGTTTTTCAACTCTGTTCAATTCCTCGCGGTGTCTTGATGCTGATAAGAGAATTCAAAGGTGATGCCGCTCTGGCGACCAACCAGTTTTTCTGGTATGCTGATGTTATTTCCCTTTTTGCCTATTACATCAAGCACATGATCAATCCCGTCATTCTTTGGTGTACGAGCGATGAGTTTCGTTTCTGCTGTCGGTAAAGACAATGGCGGCGTCGCTGGGTACGAACCTTTTTTTGAAACGGTGTTAAGTTTCGTTTCTTGTTTCAGAAAGTCCGGGAGGCTACTTAACAAAGTTTTTTTACTGGCAGGCTCCGCCCTAAAGTCCAACCATGTACCTTTTTTTTATTAAAATCCAACCAGTGGTCTATTATCAATGCTGCATTCTGATTGGTTGAGCTATTACTAGGCTATATGTTATAGCCTACTAGTAGCGAAAAGCGCTAGCTTTATGGCGGCAAAAAAGGATTAAAGTCTAGCTTTAACTAGCTAAAGTTGTTTTGTTTCGATATTTTTGACCAACTAGTTGGATTTTATTAAAACAATTATTCCCCTTGTCAAATATACCATTATTGACTGAACAGGTATCCCTTTTGTATATCTTCCATTGAAAAACACATCAGAGCTTGAAAATGAATATGTAGATACGGGTATGTAGAAAAAATAAAGGTAATTAAACTTAGGGACGAAAATGGGCAATATCCTGTCCGAGCAAGATCAGAGATGAAATTTCAAAAAACACATGAGCAGAGTCACAATTCTAAATTGTTGTCAGGTGTGTTTGTGTTTGTGCTATGCTTGTATCTTCGACGCTCGTGTGGGAAGCAGTCATTCACAAAACGGTGCGGTACGGTCACGGTTTTTACTGGATAATTCGCGCTTTTGGTTCCCTTCCCATTAGCCAAGCGAGTTGCAGAGTTAGTATCCTCCCTTGTTGTTCACTTGCCGAAGTCCCTCGAATAACCTTTTTTAACGCTTATTTCCCCTATTTGTGCTTGGAAGGGCAAAACCTATCCTCACATTTGCAAATAAAAGTGTAAGTTACCACTAGATTGTTCGCGCAGGTGCTAAGGTTACACTGCAGGCAAGTTCATAAATATTTCGGATTACGGACTTATTTTCTTGAGAGTATGCTAAAAACGCATTCGGATTCCCAACAGTTTACACACATCGATAATACTGCATGGTGGCCTTAGCAACGACGACAGCGATAGCAACGAGAACATCATCTGCTAATCGGAATAATGAGGATCGAAATACACCAATCACAGCGAACCAACGTGCATAAATAGCTACACGTAAACAATCGACCTCATCGCCTGATGAAGACTAGCAGTATTACAGTCGAAACGTCGCGATCAATATCTCAAAGCGATTCAATCGTGAGACAAACGAATAAACGTTCATTCCTATCTGACACCACGATGAACAATATTCACATCTTTAATGACAAGGTTTTAAAAGTTAAACAACAAATTTTGCATTGTGTAGCACTCTTTTGGTGCATTTCTTTTCCCTACACGACCAAGACGTGAAATTTCTTTATGTGACGTTGTTTGGAGGACTTGAAAAAAACACAGGATGACTATTTTTTCCAGTCTTTCCCCCCAGGTTCAAACTTGGGTGTCGGCCCCAAGGATTTAACTCCAGTGAAATTCACCTATTCATTTGCCGTTTTGAGCAAGCTGGAACAAACGCTGAGAAGTTTGAAAAAACGTGAATTCTTTTTAATAGTGACGTATTTGCTACCCGCTCGCCATCAATATTTTTAAAGCACCCTATATTCATGAACGTAACAATTTCATTTCAATTCGAATCAGGCTTCTGCTTCAGTCACCCCTCACCTTGGGAATAACAGTGAATTCAAGGTACAAAATCTGATAGGATAAGATTCCGGGGCGGAAAAGTATGCTTTTTGAATTTTAATACTCCGAAATCGATGCCCTTTTTCATTTCTTTTGTCTAGCGACCGTGTAGACCTGTTGTAAATCAGCGGCTATGTTTTATACCATCCACCTGATCAAAGCCTTGGTTTTCCTGCAAACGTTTTGTTTTTAACACTAAAAGCTTTGCAGAACGTGGACCCTCGATTGGTTTCCTTTGGTCAGCAGATAAACCGAGTCGCATAATTTCTACAAAAAGAACAGCCTGCAGACAAGCCCTTTTTTTAACGAAAGCTCAGAGGTACGTTGATCACGGCCACGTACCACCTTGACAGCAAAAACACCTCTCACTTTAAAATATTTTGTGACTCGCCACAACGCTCTGTCAGTTGCAACGTCCATGATGGCGGGAGAGCAATAGCCCCGAAAAAAGTATTATCGTTCGCGCTGCAAAATACGTCTGCAGACTACAAAAACGTAACATGAATGGTCACTAAATTGCGTTTTAAAGAAAACATTTGAATGTATAAATTATAATTACAGAATAGTTTAGTCAAATGGGAACCCTGTTTTCATATATCAAAGTTAGATAAGCAAAACAACAATTTTGCACTTGCATCACGCCTTTTTTGTGCATTTCTTTGCCGTCACTGCGCGACTACGACGTGAAGTTCCTAATTTCACGTTTTATGGGGGACGTAAACACAAGACAACGATTTTCGTTTTTTTCGCTTTGTGAACGTAGATACAGTCCTTTAGAATTCAACTCCTGTAAATATCACCAACATTCGACAAATTTATAGAGTTAACGTTGCAATAACAGCGATGAAGTTTGAAGCAACGCAAATCACTTTTTGGGCAACGTTTTTGCTGCTGTTGTCGTCGTCGTTGCTTCAGCTCCCTTATGATTCTGTCCGGCTCAAAAGGGAGCTTAAGATCCGACGACGGCGACGGAAAGGGGAACGCCACAAAAACAATAGGTTTAAGGTCATTCCCCTGAAATAGAACTTAACATAGATTTTTTTTCTCAAATTTCGTCTATTAACTATTCATCATACTGGGACTTCAAAATCAAAATAAAAAGGAGGATGCCGGTATTCGTTTACGAGCTGCGAGGGCTCAAACATACCCCCTTTGAGGTAATTTTCAACACTTCCGGTTTGCTGCCTTGCAGTGTGGACTATATTAATAATTAGGCCTAATAACACTCAGAATTTTATTGATTGTGCGAAATGAGGCTATACACATTTAGAGTTGGACAAGAGCACCACTTTCAAAAGGCTTTTGGTACGAAAACGCATATGTTGAGGAAGCACTACCCTAACTTCGTTACCATGGTTACAATAATTTCAATGAAAAAATGAGTATTGGCTTTATACTTTCCTTTATATCTTTTTTTCTGAACATAGAAAATTGTCCATTTTTTTTATGTAGGCAGCGTATTGCTTTTAGAGTCAAATAAGCGAAAAACAGAGGGGGGTGCCGGTATTCGCTTAGAAGCTATGCCATCATTTTCTGTTCCCAGGCGGGCAGGCCCATTTCTCTTTCCAGGAAAAAAACATCGTAAATCGTACAGATGTAATTAAAGTTAGTTATTACACGGTATTATGATTGTTAAATTATGATGAAGCTCGGAAAAATGTTCAGATAAAAGCTGCTAATCAAATAAATATACCTACCTGAGGCAAGTTTAGTGTTTACATCAAAAATTGGTCGGCCGCTACCAGCACCGGCGGCACGATGCGATTTGTTTGTGGTGCACACAGTTACCTCTCCACATTCCGGATCGCCGCACATGATATACAAAAAACTAACCAACCCGGAGATAGTCAGCTTGATAGCTGAAGAGCTTTTCCACATGCACTGCCATCACTATCTAGGGCTTTGGCCAGCACGTCTAACTCGATCACTCGTCTGCCTCGAAAGTTGCAGCTGCAGGCTTCGATGCATTTCTTTTTTGTGCTAACGCCTCCATCACCTTCCACATTACAACACTTCCTTTTCCAAATATTGTTTAACTTCTCTCGTCTTCCCTTTTCTTTTAAACTTACAAAAAAAACCTCTTTTATCTCTCGACTTGGTGCCGACGCCGGTAGCCATCTTGAAAGATTGCGTGACTAGTGTTGCAATGTTATGCGCAGTAGAGATGCGCAATGCAATTCAGAGGAATGACCTTAATTAGCAAAACAACAACTTTGCACGTGCAGCCTAATTTGACGATGTACACAGGAAGTACACAAGCGACAGCGAAATTTCCTCTCTCTTTCTAAACTTGGATGTCGTTCTTAGGAATTCAACTTTTGGAGGATTCGCCTACACTTGACAAAGTTAGTGACTTGGAGTAACCGCGATGAAGATTGAAAGAACGCGAATTCACTTTTTCAGCGACGTTTTCTCTGCCGTCGCCGGATCTTAAGGTCCCTACAGTATCACGATTGTAACGGAATATGTCTGGATACTACTCCTCTGTATAATCTGCGTCAAATGACCAGTTGCTCTCCTAGCAACAGTGGGTCGTCATGCACAGCATGGAACGCTGGTCCTCAGGACATAGAATATTCTTTCATGTCACTCAAATTCTGGTCCAACACTTATTTCCTTTTGGCGCAGAGTAAATTAACAAGGGCGGTAAGTGTGCTTAAAGTGTTTTTTGTGGGTTTTTTTAGAAAAGACGCGGTTTTTTCCACAAAGAGCTGGTCATCTCAAGGATGCCCATTTTATATATTTTCAGGATTTCAGCGTCATCCTTTGACGTGTCTTTATATAATTTGCCTTAGTTTTAGGAAAAACGCAGTGCAAACAAAAGCCAATATTTAACATTAACCTCAGCTTTTTCTTGAGGATTTAGTTTTTTTGCGGCAAGAATTGAAAGGATTTTTTTTCGGCGAAATAAGAATTTTGGGTATTTCAGGTGAATTCGAAAAGATTAATAAAACTGAGCTTTTTATTCCAAACACGGGTGATAAAAACACAAGAAAAGAAAATCAACTGATTCAAAGCTGTTTGCTTTCCTCAAATTAAAACACAAGCTAAAAGCTTGTCTTTGTTTTGTATGCAGTTGAAATCGCAAGCCTTAAACATCTAATCAAGATCGTATCTTCCCAGCTAAAAAAAATAGCAGCGACGAGTAGAATCGATTTGGCAGTTATATCCTTATATTCACATTAAAGAATCAAAAATAGATTTTTTGTAGAAATCCCGGCACGAAGTGGCTCTTATATATTACATCAAATTATTATTTTAGTGGACAAGACGAAGGTTTAACATGAGATGGGAGTTTACCTACTGTACAAAATATACACTAAACGAGCTCTCAAAGCACTTTTACTGTACAAAAATACGCGGAACAAATTTGTACCGTTTTAATTTGATAATGAAACGTATTTAACCTCGACAATTTTGTTTGCCTTATCTACAAACCTTTCTTGTCGGTTTTGTTTTTGTTCAATCAAATAGTGGCCTTCTTACGTTGCTCGTAGTTACTCGAGCTCAGAGCGGCCCGGTAAGGTTTACCTTAAACGGTGGTCATGTCATATTCATCTCGTTGCAGATACTATTCTTTTGGCTTCTACCTATCAATTAAAAGGAAAAGTTAAGGAAAAGCGCATAAATTACAACAGGTGTATTTATGTTTTCAAACATGCTTAAAACCGATTATTATTTTGCAAAACCCTCTAGCTGTACTCGCTTATTTTGTACTCTCTCACAAGCATGCTTAATCCCTGGGCCTGTCTGTGAATATTCGCTGTAGACACTGTAAATTAACAAATAATAAAAACATCATGCAGGTTTCTTTTTTTTTTTCTCCTTTTCTCTCTTTTTTTTGTAATACAATTGTCAATTACTCACACCATCGATTAGAAATATCAACGCCCTCAAAACAAATTTTGAAGATATGCAAAAGTCAATTTTAATTGTACGTTTAAAATTCGACCATGCCCACAGTAAATATAAAAACCAAAGTTGTCACAGCATGTTAAATATGCTTTACTTAGATGTTGGGAGACCACAACTCTTTCGGTTTTTGGTCCTTCCAAAATAATAATAATAATAATAATAATAATAATAATGACAATATATAGTTTTCAATAACAGTTCGGTTTTGCCAAGCCTTAATTGACACATATCTCTCACTCATGTGATTACATAATTATTTGAAAGAGGCTAATGCATAATATCACTGAATTTTATCAGCATTTTATACAAAAAAAAAAGTCCCAGTTTACTGTCCACGTCAAATTTTCACCTCATATTACTTTGGTTACGGAAATCATAACAAATTATTTTTACTGAACATTTTGGTGGATGACCGATCATTCAAAACAACAGAACACCCGTCATTTTATACACAAAAAAACAAAAGGAACGTTTGACCAAAGGTCTGTGTGACTAAACTCATTAGTCATTTCTTGGCACCAAGTGTTTAAGGAGGCTGATGAATTATATTTTTCAACTAACATTTAAAGTAAACAAAAGACTATCTTAGTTTCCTATCAAAATGAAATTTGTACCTCTATGACATAAATTTTAATAGTGTTTAAATTATCATTTTTAATTTAATTTTAATCATAGGCTTTTAGCTTACTGGCAAAGCGTATTGGTTTAAACGGCGCGACTATGTTATTGTTATTGCTAATCACGACTATGTATAAGATAATATCTACATGACTTTTGTGCCGGGTCCGGACAATCCCCTTGGCTATTTTAGAACGTGAAAGTCCAGTATTTTTTGGCGCCACCAAATTATATACTTCTCCCTTAATTGCTACCGAAAAGACCGGAAAATATCAGTTTAAATGATGACTACACGGATAAAACATTTGTTATTCTAAAACTATCAAACCTCGGGCTGCAAACGCATTTAACATAGGCAGAACCAGCTACTTGCAGGTAAGATGGAGTGTAACGTATAACTCTGAGCAGCATCCTTTGAAAGCATTTTGTTTTTGCAATTATATAATTAGCAGTTCTCCCTTTATGCAATATAAAACACGCTAGCTCAGACTGACAAACGTCTTTTAATGCTTAATATTTTTGCGTCCTAAATAAGAAGACGAACCAACTTTGAATTTTTAAAAAAAATAACGAGGCCAAGATTTGTGTGATTTGAAAAAATGTTCAATCGGGTTTAAGAGTGTTTTCCACAAGATAGATATTTTTATTGGACATTGCTCAAAATCTCTTCCTTCATAAACTGTTTTAATATAATGGCAAGATATTGTTTCGCAGCGGCATTAAGAGTTCGAGATCGGTTTTACGGGGTGATATGCAAATTTCTTGTCACAGAGCCAGGGGTAGTGTTAACCCTCGAGCCATAATGAAAACTATGATTATGGGCGGCGTGTTTATAACTGACATGACTGACATGGATCCGTGTCAATAATGACCCATGCTTTCAATTAGATTTGCCTCATTAAATATTAACTTCCTTTCACTTTAATACTAATATGGAAAACTGCAAGGTGAAGTTTAAAAGACTTGCGATAAACAATGCCTTTAGCAATTTAAGAGTTTTTCAAAGTCGTTCCGGCGCATTTCTTAGAAGCTTATACCAATTTCAACTGTGAAGGGGATTTTAGATTCCAGTCAGATATTGCCTTTTTAACGTTGCGTTGGTGTTAGATCGTAAAAACTCTATGTACACTTCCCACATGAAGTTGCTCACGCGTGTAAATCTGATTGTCAAATAAATGTTTGTACTGTTGCCATTTGACCGTATGTGTCGAGCAAAAATGTACTAAGATAGGCAATGATTCGATAAGTTTAAGTTAATAATTTTCGTTCTGCTAAGTTATTGCCCGAGGGAGATAAAAATTGTAATGTTGTATTGAAGACATTGTCGAAACCGCCTTTGCGGTTAGGTCACCTTCATTTTAAAATCTTTATTCCGCAACAGCTCGTTTATCAGGAAGATAATTGTGTTGTCTTGTATTGACAATAGGACAGGTGTATCAACACAGCTGAAAACGAGAGACGTAGTTTCGACACGCCGTGTTTGCATCGCGAAAGTTTAGAGAATTCTGACAAAGAAAGAACGTGAAATACAAAGACACTCGACAATCTCCGAAGAAACTCCTGGTGGAAGTCACTACGCAGATACTTAGACATGCAAAAAGACAACATAACTGGCGCTCAAAACGCTTCAACAAGTAATAACGCGAGATCAAGCTACGCGATTCTTGTTCCACCGTTGTTTTGTACCATCATAGCTGTGGGGTTTATCGGCAACACGCTACTTATTTACACTGTCCTTCGTTGGAGAGATATGAAAACACCCTGCAACTATCTCATCTTGAACAATGCGATCGCAGACCTTGGAGTAGCCCTTGTAGCTGCACCGCTGAGAATCGTGGACTTTTACTACGGGTGGATCCTAGGAGAGACTGCCTGCCAGGTACTCGCCCCAACACAGGACGTCTTCGTCGTTGTGTCGGTTATAACTTACACTATAATAGCTTTTGAACGGTACAGAGCTGTGATGACACCGTTCAAGCGACATTTCTCTTTAAAAACTATCGGAATCGTTGCAGTTTTCATCTGGATCATTGCTTACCTCTGTACTGGGTTACCTATTGCGACAATCCTAAGCGTAAAAGTGATCGAGGGAACACCCCTTTGTGTCACGACATTTGCATCTAAGACCGCGATGAGGTTGTACGAGATCTACCTAGTCCTCGTTTTCCTCTTAGTTCCTTTGTTCCTACAAACTTTAGCTTACACCATTCTGGTGCATCACTTAACAGGTAGAAGTTCTAAGGATAAGTCACTTGAAAATTCAACAAGTTCCCGTGGCAGGAGAATCAAGAAGCGCCGATTAGTTCGAGTGACAATCATTCTGATTGCTTTCTTTCAGATTTGCTATATTCCAAGGATGGCGATGATGATAATCTTCGATTTTGCGCGTGAAATTACAAAAAATAACTACTTCCAATATGTAGACCTTTCCTTGATGGCTTTATTCTATGTCAAACACGTTATAAACCCAATAATTTTGTTCACTATAAGCACGGAATTTCGAAGGCACTCTCCTTGGAGAATAACTACCTGTTTCAGTGCCATACCACGACGCTTCAGGGTCTTTTCGTCTCGCCGATCAACCATGAGCACTAGACTCAGCTTCCTTGGCAACAATGATAATGAACGTGAAGCGATAAACCAAGAAACTGGGTTTTAAGTTCTTTGAGTGGCTCAAACTCTAGAGGGAAAAACTGAAAACAGTTCCTTTGAATTTGAGTTTTAATCATGACAGGGTTGAAACTAAAGTTCAATATATTCCTGAGAATCAGTTTAATAAGGTTTCGTAATTTCATCTTTTAGTTTATAAAACTGACTTCTTTTTCCGTTCCGTTTGTGAATTTTTAACTAAGTTATAAGAACTTCTATTAACGCGCAAATAGTTTGTTTTTATGTACTTGAATAAAGTTGTTATCAATTTTATAGTTTTGGAGTTTACAGTCCGGCCTTCACAAGGTTCGAGTCATCGGGGTTTCAAAAAGAACACTGAAGCCAAATCTAATAAGTTGGTTTTGTTCGATATAGAGGGAAGCTTCGTGCGACTTTCTGATGCAATATATAGCACTCATCACGAAAACCCAGAGGCAAGTGATAATGTCTTAAAAGCCATTGCTGCATCTCATCCCTAATGTTCCATATGACTTGTTTACTTAACTATTGCTACTATATAGCTAAACAAAGTATTGTAAAATTGTCGTTTGATTAAATAAAGACACAGCGATGCAGTATGTAAACCCGTTTTGGTGTCAAGATTTGCATGCACGTATTTAACTAATACATGACATTTTCACTGGCAAGAAGTTATATTTGCACTAATTATCGCACTGCATGGAGTTCAAACGTCAAAAAATGCTCCATTTGACCCATTTAAAGAGGCAATTTTCATTTTGATGCAACTTAACTCCATTTCAAATCAGCCCGTACAAACAAGGGGCGATTTCATGGTGATTTGTCGCCTCAAAAATCGCCGGTACGATTCGAACCTCTATTTTGATAGGATTGATTTATGGGCCATTTTTCTACGCAGGAGTTACCAAAAAACCTATCTCGAAGAATAATTAACACAGAAGATGCGTCCTGGCTAATCACTCTCGGCATCAAGATCAGACAATCGTGAAAAAAATCGCCATGAAATCGCAACAAAAATGGCGCAAACAAATTCGCCGAGATACACCTGGCCTTTTTGAAATCCAAGGAACAAGGTTCGTTTTTCGAGAGTGAAATTGACTCGCTTTTGTTAATGCTTCCAAAGGCACTCTTAGGTTTAAACGGAAAGTACTTCAGTGGAGGGCGGCAAAGGTTCCATAATTGATGAATTCTCGAGTTGCAGGTGGTTAATCGGTGTCAATGTAAAGAGCATTCAGAGCATTATTTATTTATTACAAGAAAAGAGCCAACTTTAATTAACTTTCTCGCGCGTGACATATGGCTGTCATGTTAGGTGGCAACAATTGTTTCCAAAATCTATGGTGGTGACATTTAACAAACTCAACAAGCTGCTATCTAGCCCGTTAAAGAAGCTAAGGGTGTAGATCTTTCTTTAGGAGAAACCCAAAAAGTAAACTCAAAAACATAAAAAAAAGCATCACGAGAAAGTCTTTTTTCACAGTGGTCACAGAGCAATACTTACGAGTATTACTTAACATAGGTTTTTAATAGGGAGTTTATATTTAATCAACCCTAACCAGGTGATCTGTGACGTCATTGCGGGGGCCTGGGGAAAGAAATTTTAATGCCGTATCCCATAAACCAACGCGCGCACCAATTCAATTCAATTCAATCTGTTCCCGTCAGCTTTGGTTTATGGGATACGGCATTAAAATTTCTTTCCCCAGGCCCCCGCAATGACGTCACAGATCACCTGGAATTGGGGGGGGGGGGGGGGGGAAGAAGGCGACGAAAACGTCACTGAAAGAAAAATCATTTGGGTTTTTTAAATTTGCCGAATTTTTCTGAAGTTTAATTCTTGAGGACTGTATCCAGGTTAAAAGAAAGGGAAAGGAAAATCTCGTCCTCCACAACACGATGCATTAGGAATTTTAAAGAAGTAGTCGTCCAGTAGATGTCAAAGAATTGCACCAAACAGCGATAGGTACAAGGAGAATTTTGCCTGAGCGGTTCTCGTTGCTGCCGACGTGGTGGTTGCTTTGAAGCTCCCTAATGGCTTATTAGGGACTTTAAGATCCAACAACACGACCGCCACGAGAACGTCGCTTAAAAAAGTGTATTTGCGTTAAGGATTATTCGTACCTAAATACTTTGTCAAATGTAGGCGAACCCTCCTGAAGCTGAATTTCAAGCTCAGAAAGAGAAATATAATTTCGTCGTTGCTTGTTTACGTCCTCCATAAAACACGAAATTAGGCATTTCACGTCGTAGTCGTGCAAAAAACGGGAAAGAAATGTACAAAAAAAGTGTGATGCACGTGCAAAGCTGTTGTTTTGCTTATAAAACCTATTGTTTTTTGGACGTTCTCGTCGCCGTCCGCGTCGTTGGATCTTAAAGTCCCTAATGAATAGAGAGGAGAAGTCGTTACGTCACGTTGCCATGGTAGCAAAATTTTTGGATGACAACAAACCGATCAAGTCACTTTAAAGTCTATTCGCACTATTTCAAATTTCACCAATCTTATTCGATTTCATTTAATTTGGCAAATCTTGCCGAAATTTCTTTGGGACCGTATCTATCGTTATCTAATTAAAAAAAGAGAGAAAGCGACAATTTTTGTGTTTTGTTCACCTACTCCATAAGGCGGGCTCGTGAAATTAGGAAGTTTCATGTCGTAGTGGTGCAACGACGGCAAAGAAATGCCGAAAATAGCGTGATGCACGTGCAAAGTTGTTGTTTGTTAATATAAACATATATTTTTGCCGTTCTCTTTGCCGTCGTTGGTTTTGTTGTCATCCAGAAATAGTGCTACTGTGGTAACGTGACGTCACACTTCTCTCTATACTATGCAAGCATTCATACAAGCAACAAACACATTGGGATCAGTATGTTTGATGGGTCAGAAGCAATTTTGCTTCTTTTTTCTCCAATTAAGACCACGAGATCAGATGTTCTCAGTGGAATTTCCATTACGTTCTTTTCATAAATTGTGCATAAATATTCACGTGAATAAGACGACATTTGAAAGCAATTGTTCTCTGGGGTAACATTACTTGTTCTAAATTGGGGGAAAAAACACAAATTAAAGTTATTAAACATGGTCTATTGTTAACAAGCATGCGCTATGTGTGTATAAGGCAGTTGACTGCCATGATTAATTTGGTTGCTGCTCAAAAACATCCGTCGAAAGCCCCTGGACACCTTACACAACGAAGTATTCCTTATCGCTTCCGTTTCGAGCACTGATTATAATGATTTGGGTTAGGCAATACTGATTAGGGTTAAGCACTGACTCGAAACGGTTAGCTTCTATCTAGGGTTAGAGTAGTTGCTATATAGCTTTAAATCAAACTAATACTCGCCAGGCAATCCTCAGTGGCGTAGTGGTGTAGGTTACGGACTGCACGCACCATGCTTCAGCCTCCACGGTTGTGAGGGCCTCGTGGGTAATCAGGACAAGATGGTAGGGAAGTCAAGAGTTTGTATGGGAATTCAAAGTCAACTAGTTCTTCCTAAATTGAATATATTCGTCACTTTCTCTCTGCAAACTTTAACTAAGGAACTTAAAGAAACTATACACTAAATGGGGAGAGCACAGCAGTCCTTTGTCGCTTTTTAGAAAATTTGACTTCTTCTCTGATACATTTTGTGCAATTTTTGTGTTGTCGGATTACAGAAAATGTATCGAAGAACTCAGGCTTTCCAAAACGCAACAAAGGACTGCTGTGCACTCCAGATTTAGTGTGTACCTTCTTTAAGTTCATTATAGTTACATTTTTCAAAGCGAAATTGACAAATATATTCAATTAGTAAGAATTAGTTGACTTTATCTTGTCCTGATTACCCATCACGCCGTTAAAACCGTGGGCTATTGAATGAGAATAAAAATGGTTTTCATATCAATAGCTTCGCATCTAGCCTCGCTTTTGGGGAAACTCGTCCTAAGAGAAATTAAAGATAATGCTTAGGAAAAATTTTGGGAAGCAAACAAGAAAAGAAGAGACAAAGTTCAGTTGTTGCTCTACTCTTTATTACATCCAGGTGGTTTAAAAAGACCAGAACAGCGCCCCCTGTCATAGATAGAAACAATTATAAACTGGTTATAAGCTTTAAAAAATTCACATCGTATAAGACAGTCTTACGCGTGTTGTACCTGTGGTCTTTCTCTTTATTGGCAGTTTATTAACAAACAGACCAAATAATTCCATGACAATAAAATAAGTGTTATCTGAAATCAAGTAATGTTTTTTTTTAAAACTTTATAAGACAGCTAGCAATCCAAACAACCGATAGGAAGAGGCTAAGCGAGCAACCAATCGACCGTAAATAATGCAAAGTGATTGTTTTTGATTGCAAAACTTGGCATTCTGTACAGATAGCTATGGCAGTGAAACTTTGGGTTGTCCAAAGAATGAGCAAATTATGTGACTAAAATATCCTTCACCAAAGGTAATAGTGAGCTTAAGCAACGACGACGCAAAGGCATCGAGAACGGATCAAAAGCAATAGGTTTAAATTAGCAAAACAAAACTTTACACGTGCGTCACGCTTTTTTGTACACTTATTTGCCGTTGTTGCACTACCACGACGTGAAACTGCCTAAGTTCACGTTTTCTGGAGGTCGTGAACACAAGATAACTATTTTCTAATTGTTTTTTAAACTTAGATACAGTCCCTTCGAATTCAACTCCCGAAAAATTCGCCAGCATTTGACCAATTGAACGCCATGTTATAAGAGCGATGAATTTTGAAACAGCGCGAATTCACTTTTTAATAGACGTTTTCGCCATTTATTAGTTTCGTCGTCGTTGCGTAAACTCCGTAATGTGAATCCATGCGGACCTACAGTCCCCCGTCCTCTCTCGGTCACTCGCTCTTTCGCCCTTAGCTCTTCCCGCTTGTTAAAAGTTGCTTTCTCCACTAACTCAAACGAGACAGTTGAGAGATAATCAATACTATTATTAATATTCGGCATAATAATAATTATAGTAGAGTATTACAATTGATAGTTTATTGAGTGCGAATTGGCACAACTCAACTATGTTCAGAAGCGCTGATTTACATTGAGAGATCTAAACGATCCAAGTACAGTCAAGCACAGTCTATAAATTATGCAATGTTACGCAATGCATATTTGTTTCACAGGTCACGTACAAAATCACCACACATTGCAAAGATTAAAAGTTATATTCGTCAAATCGACAACCCCAGTTGCCATAGAAGAGAAAGTGAACTTACAGTGCAATCACGCAACACTTGCTATCAATTACAAAAGATCGTTTATGTCTGTTCGTTAGACAGTCTTTGTTTTTGTTTCTTTTTTAGTTTTTTTCTCTCTCTTTCGGTATTATTCTTTTATTCGTTTTATGACAATTTATTACACTCACGCGACATTTTCAATATCCACAGGCTCTCACGTCAAGATCGTAAGACGAACCGCCACGAAAGCCGACACGAAACCCCAACATGAAAGCCTGCTTGAAAGCTAGGGATGCTCCAAATAAACCTCTATTTTGTCGTATACCGTGTAACGGTGCTTAATCGCTGTCATTTCAGTATTACAATCCTTTAGTCTTGAAACACTCCTAGCTAATGTTATAAGAAGGATACAAGTCATAAATATTCCCCCTATTTTTCTTGTAGGAAAATGAATTCACTTTGAAAACCTCATGAGGTCGACATGATATTTGATGACTACCACGTTACTTCTTCCTTCGGTTTAACAACGCATTACTAGATTTACCGACATCTTTGAGTCGGGCCACTTTATCGGGTTCAAATCTCATGGATGCCAGTGCGTTGGTCATTTCGTCCTGAAAAATAAAGACAGCGTGAATAACATCACCCTGCTAGCTGAGCCTTGCATTCCCTTTTCTTTTTTTCATTCACTTGCTCGATTGTGGCCTTCAAGAAAGATTCTGTTTGAATCGAGTAAGATCTTTATTAAGTATGCGCGGCATGTTGCTCGGAAACAGTCTCGAAACCAGGCCTAATACCCGTGCGCTTGGTACAGCGGGCTCAGCTTCCGAGTTCCAAAAAGTTTCACTTTCAAAACGAGGCTAAGTGCGAAACCTTTGTTGTGGAAATGAGTTGTAATTATGATGCAAATAAAACTCATTTCCATAACAAAGGTTTCGCACTTAGCCTCGTTTTGAAAGTGAAACTTTTTGGAACTCGGAAATGGCCTATTTATTAACAAACCAGTTTAACAAAGGAAACAAGATTGAGTTGTCCAACGTTCGGGCTTCGGCGACGTCAAAGGCTTGACAGGATTCAGGCAGAACCTCCTTTCCTTCTCGTCACTCATGAAAACAAAAGCAGGTTCCACTCCAGCGCAGGGTGCAACAACATAGACCGTGTTATTCACAGTAAGTAAATGGTAGCGTTCTTTTCAACCAATTCAAATCTGCATTATTATGTATGGAAAGAGTAATTATTGCCTTTTGTTTAGGAACAAATCCATGTTTTATTGGAATCCCAGCAAATTCACCCACGCCTTCATAGCTTTCTCTTCAGCAAATACTACATTTAAAAGTAGTTCACCGACAGCAAGATAAATAGGGAGCTTTAGCAACAACGAAGGCGACGGCTAGGAAAACGTCACACTTAAAAAGTAAATTCGCGCTCCTTCAAACTTGCGCTTATTCCATCACGTCCAATTTGCTGACTATTGGGAAATGTTTCTGGAGTTTAATTCTACAGGACTGTATCGAAGTTAAGGATAAAAAGAAAGTTGTTGTCTTGTGTTCAAAAAACATGAAATTTGGCATTTTCACGTCGTAGTCGTGCAGCGACGTCAAAGGGAATGTACAAAAAAGCGTGATGCACGTGCAAAGTTGTTGTTTTGCTAGTTACCGTCGCCTTCGTCGTTGTTTAAGCTCCCCAATGACTATTTCAGGATAAAGCGATGAGGGCCGCCAATGTCAGGACTATTCACAGTGGACAGTCTTTATGTACTAACATTGACCACAATGAAAATAACTTGGAACGCGGTTTTTGTGCTCCGCAAAATGACGGACCCTTAAAGGTTAAAAAACTGGGCGAGACTGATTGCTTCGTAGAAAAGCGCTAAATTACCTTGACATCCTGCCAGTTTTCTTCCTCCTCTCTCAGTACAGCGGCCGTGTGAAGAGGAGTCGATGGAACCTCAGAGTAGGCCTACAGAGTCCACAACAAAAAATGTTAAGCAAAATATCATGTCTACCTCGTTCAAAACAGATGCTAGGACCAGCAACTATATGACCACCACTCCAGCAATGGTCCATTTAAGTCGCTCTAAGATCGTGAATATAAGAAGCAAAGCAATTTGTTGTTTCTGCTTTTGCCTACCATCTCCTCTCCAGTTCGAGAGTTTGCGGACCAAATCTTATTAATAATGCGACCATTCAGTCAAAAAATACCCTTTCAAGCACTGTTATTCACGGTGATTTTACCTTTCAGAAATTGTTCTCACAAGACGCACCGTTTGTCTTCACATTTTTACAATAACTGTTTCTTGCAACGATATCCCAAGGGCGACGTAAGATGCAGACAGAAAGGCGAGTGATCCCGGTCTGTTTCGTCGTCAAGTTTTCTACACGCGTGAGTAAATTGTCCCTACAAATGCAGAAGTGTTTTCTGGGCGGGGACAAACTGGCCACATAGTATACATGTACTTTATGATGCTGGGGAAATACAACTTTAAAATACTGATGTACCATAGAGCCTAGGGTATTTACCTTTATCCAAGGATTGTTTACCACTTGCTCCACAGTAAACCTGTTTTGTGGATCTGTTCTCAAAAGTCCCCGGATCAAATCTTTTGCTGAAGACGAAAACAGTAAGTTAAGATATAGAAAGAGGAATATGAACGTGGAGAAAGTAACTGCAACAAAATTCATAGGCAGATGATCTGAAAAGCCATGGGCTAGATAAGTCAATAGATAGTCTATGGCCCCTCAGTTCATCTGTTTACACAGTTAAGGGAGAATAACCTCTGTTTTCGATGGGTCGAGAACGTGTGATGGCAGAAAATTAAACTACTTTAATTATTTTGGAGTTGGTATAACAAAACAATATTAATGACTGCTCACAAAGGGAAACAAAGCGTTTTGTTTCCCCTTGTGTTTCTGGTGGCGCCTGTCATTATGTGCTTATTGGCTCGAGGCTAGGAAACACAAAAAACGTTTCAGGGCTTGTCAAACGACAGAAGATTAGATCACCAGTACCAGTGACACAGAAACCTTGGACTTTGCGGGGGAGAAATGGTGGCTAGGTTCCAGTATTTTCATTCATTCATTCATTCATTTTATTTTGCCTTTAACAAGAAATACAACAACAGTAGACAGAAATACATTAAAGATAATATACAACATTCCAACTAAATTATTACCAGATGAAATGTGGTAAAGGCAAGGAAGCCTATATAGAAGCCGGGGGCTTATAAACTATAGGCTTCCTGGAACTATAGGGTAAACCATACAAGTTAAGGATACTGAGTGAAAATTTCAATTACTTTTTAAAGAAAAAAAAAAGAAGAAAGAAAGAAGAGCAAAAAGAAAACGAAAAGGTGTGTAGCTCAACAAAGATTCAATTTAACTAACTCTTGAGAAAGACAAGACGTCCACTGATTTGATGGAAAACAGTTCACAATGGGTTTAAGTGTCCACTGCTACAAATGCCTGTGTATTTTACCTTGATTAGAGACTCTGCTCCACTCAGGGTTTGGAAAGTCATACTGTCCCTGTCTTATCCTCTTACGCATTCCAGGAGAAATTGCTGCTCCATGATTACTGTAGAATGGTGGAAATCCACATAGCCTAGACATTGTAGGAAAAATGACATAACGTTTGATCAATTCAACCTGCTACATTGTACCATTCCCCCAGGACTAGTTCAGCCCTTTGGTCCTGGGGCTGGGGAATTGATTTAAGATTTCTTTCCAAGAGGTACAGGGTGGGGAATGGAGAAAACCTTAAAGTGTTCTTGCGTTAATTCACTTCTCAGTTTTCACAATGGCATTGCCTGGATGAGTCTGTGTACATAAATATGTGAGGGGAAATCTCTTAAATTTGTGATTAACAAGTTGGAGAGGACTTAGAAAACTTCAAAAAAGAAAGTAAATATATTTGAAAGTACTTTTATTCAGAAAATTGTTTTAAATATCATTATCTATATTTAAAGAAAACATATTTACTTATTTGAAGAAAATGGGGGTGATGAAAAATCCAGCCATTGTCTCTTTTGGTGTGGTCATGGGCGGGGACTGGAAGACCACAGAGTGAGAAAAAAATTCAAATTGCCAGAAATATTACTTGGGGTGCGGCATTATAAAAGGTAGAAACTAAATACTGAAACAATACATGATGTTTGAGTAAGTGAATGAATCTAACTTTGCACTCTAATTTGCTAGACTATAAAAAGATAAGTATATTAGCTAAGCTTGTCTGATTTAAGGGAACCATACTTACAGAATATACATGATGACCCCTAATGACCAGAGATCACACATTTTGTCATAACTCTCAGGACCAAGCACCTCAGGAGCTAACAAAAAAACAGTCAGTCAGATAAATATGCCAGGGACAGAACATCAACAGTATAGAAAAAACTGACAACTACCCTTGTTATCTTGACCACTTCCATGGAATATAACTGATGAAAATTTTTATGCTACACTAGCATTAATATAATGACAACTCAGAATAAACTAGAAACTTAACAGAAACTTTTTGTTTAAGTAAATAGAAAAATACCTCATTGTGTGCACCTAAATTTCTGAAGGGCAAGTGTAAATTTGTTGGTAAAATGAAATTACAAAGAGAAAAAACTGCAGCCTTGTCTTTAACATCAATAAATTAGTAACAAGTGATGATTCAAAGTAAACAAGAAAACTACAGTATAACTGATAATAATTTCCCTGGTGTTGGAAATGCAACTTTCCAGACAGAAACAAAACCAGTTAACTTACCAACATAATAAGGAGTGTAGCAGGGTGTTTTAAGATCCAAACCAGCAGTGGTCTCCTTGGCAAACCCAAAATCTGTCAGCTTTAATGACGCATTGGGGGAATTATCAACAAACAACAGATTCTCAGGCTGTGAAATTAACAAAGTAAACCTACTGTTAGTGCATCTCAATCTTGTTAGCTGGGGCATTTTAAATTACGGAATGCTCAGGGCAAGCAAAACACTCCAATATCCTGCTTTTCCAGGAAGTGCCCTTGCCCCCACACCCTCTTAAGGTGATATACATTGTATAAATAGAAAATAATGTATTTAGAAGGAGTGCAACCTCACTGATCCAATCTGTAGTGCATTTGCAGCAACCTTCGGAAAATATTGACAAATGAGAGACAAGCAGGGATAACACATTGTAGATAGCCAAAAACACATATGCAGGCAGGTTCATAAGTTAACCCACCTAGCCTGAACACAAACATTTAATTATTTTTCTTTTTGTTCTTTTCGAAAACATCAGCGAGTGTTAGCGAAGCAAGTACGCAAGAGTGAGCACGAAGCGTGAGAACAAGTGCAGAGCATGAGAAAGAAAAATAAAGAACAACCCGCCTGCTACCAATGATACATACCTTCAAGTCTCTATGGGCAATATTTAGTGAATGCAGATGAGCTGTTGCCAAAGCAATCTGACGCACAACAGCAGCTGCCTCTGTTAATGAGAAATATAAGAATTTACTTCACATGTAACTTAACATTCAGAAAAATTAAGGATTAGCAAAACCTTGAGGATATCACGGCCACACCACCGTTGCTATACATAATTTCCTATGATACTGATGAGGGGAAGTTACGTTGTTTCAAAATGACAACCCTACTCAGTTGTCGATCATTTTCCTTTTATCTCATGCCTTTTAATTAACTTTGATCCCAGGCAGTGATACTGTATGGGGAAATTGACAGTTGCTCACCCTTAAGCTTAGTCTACAGTAAGTGACAAACCTCCCCAAACTACAGGTTTTCAGACTTTGTTGGGATTTAGAAGTAAATTTAAAGTAATTATGG
The DNA here is from genome assembly GCA_038088405.1 of Porites divaricata. Taxonomy (NCBI): domain Eukaryota; kingdom Metazoa; phylum Cnidaria; class Anthozoa; order Scleractinia; family Poritidae; genus Porites; species Porites divaricata. The sequence continues at coordinate 1,895,136 of JBBMOI010000005.1, read as the reverse complement.
CACTTTTTGTTTTTTGTTTTTTATAGTAGTATTTTGAATGGTCAAGCAAAAGCACCTACCTCTTTCAGTAAAAGGAGAATCACCTCTCTTCTGAATTCTCTCAAACAGTTCTCCACCAGTCATGCTACAAAAAAGAGTATTAAAATTTTAATATTACAGATTTTTACTGTACCAATTACATTTATCACAATATATAGGCCATTTCTGAGTTACAAAATCTCTTACTTTCAAAACAAGGCTAAGTGCAAAACCCTTCTTGTGTGCATGAGTTTTACTTCCATGAGAATAAAAAATCATTTTCATAACAAGAGCTTTGCACCTCACATTGAAACAGAGCCTTGCAGCAACTAGTACATACATGTAAAAGTTAAATATTCTATTAGGATTTCAATGTACAAAGTCAGACTTTCAAACAGCTTTCTCATATTCACTTGTAAATGCAAACACCAAAAGCATGTACAACACTTAAAACACTGAAAGCTTTTCAGCCATACAATAAACATAATTCCCTAGTGCTCAGTGTTCTCCCTAAATTTCAGCTCAGCAGGTAACTGACCATTCTTGACCAGTAAGGCCAAAAATATGCACCAGAGGCGCTCACTCTTGACAAGAGGGGGGGTGCTTCACGTTGTTGAAGGCTGTAGGGGGATGGGGGGGTAGTGGGGAGGTTCTAGACAGGGGGAAGGTGAAGAGTATATTGGGGGGAGGGTGAAGGGAAGGAAGATGGTAGGAGAGGGGAGGATGAAGGGAAGGGAAAGAAATGGTAGGAAGGTAGGGACAGAAAATTTCTCGTAATTTTTCCGTGTTTATTATTTTCAATCTCCCCAAAAATACCATGCCCCTATTTTTCACCACACCCCAAAAGATGAAAGCCCTTTTCAGACAGTTGATAAATAAACTGGTTTTAAAAGATTGAACTGGTTTGAAAACAATAAACTGGTTTGAAAAAAAAATAACCACTGGCAAAAATTAAACCACAACATATAATAATAATAATAATAATAATAATAATAATAATAATAAAAAACTTATATAGCGCACTTATATGCTAAAGTTCTAAGGTGCTTTACAATTAAGTAAAATAAAATTAAAAACTTAAAAATTAACAAGGCGAATAAAAACATTTTCTAAATAAATAAGTCTTAAGATCACGCTTAAAAGTATCTAAGTCCACTGCCAGTCTCAGATTGTCAGGTAGGCCATTCCAGAGTGTCGGCGCACAGACAGAAAAGGATCAATTGCCATACTTTGAATTGGACCGAGGAACCTTCAAGAGACCCCTACATGAAGATCGCAATGGCCGTGTTAGCACATATCTGTCCAGAAGATCTGTTATGTAACTGGGTGACAGTCAATTAAGCGCCTTGAATGTTAATAATAGGATCTTAAACACAATGCGTTGACTAACAGGGAGCCAATGAAGCTCGATCAACAAAGGGGTTATTACATGATCATACTTCTGTTTACGCAAAATTAGACGTGCAGCACAATTCATGACAGCTTGAAGTCTTTCAATAAGATATTTTGGAAGTCCGTACAGTAATGCGTTCCCATTATCCAACCTACACGTGACAAACGCATGAACTAAAATCTTTGTACTCTCCACACTTAAATACTTTCTAATGCGAGATACATTATGAATATGAAAGAACGATGCTTTACATACACTAGACACTTGACACTCAAAATTCGTATAAGAATCCAAAATTACACCAATATTTCTAGCTGAAACAGAAGCTCTGATCTGATCACCACAAATATTCAACGGCGGAAAGTGGAGCCTGGGACAAAATCTAGATGCAATCAATAATAACTCAGTCTTGTCAGAGTTAAGTTTCAATTTGTTCGATGACATCCAGTCACTGACGTCCTTAACACACGCTTCTAATCGTGAAACAGTAACCAGCTCTGGAGTATTGGAGTCAAATGAAAAATAAATTTGTGTATCGTCAGCATAGAAGTGGAACATCATTCCATGCTTCCAAACAATGTCCCCTAAAGGAAAAGTATACAGAAGATATAACAGCGGCCCAAGTACAGAACCTTGAGGAACACCGTATGACAGACTGCAATGAGAAGAATCCGCCACTCTGATAGTAACATACTGGCTGCGTCCGGTGAGGTGGGAGGTAAACCACGCAAGGGCCTTACCTCCGATGCCCAAACGTACACGAAGTCCGCGAAGCAATAGCTTGTGGTCTACTGTGTCAAACGTGGCAGACAAATCCAACAACAGCAGAGCAACTGTTCGATGCTGGTCGATTGCATTAAGGATATACTTTATGTTTAAATTCCATATTTACTTCCTTTTCTTGTGAGAATCGGCCTTGCACGTTTTTCAAAACAACTTATTTAATTTAAGTAACACTTCCAGCAGTTGCAGGCAGTAAGAAGTGATGCTTCAAGCGGAACATTTTACCGGTTACCACCTAGTAAAGAGAACACTGAACGCTGAGTAAGACAAAAAAAAATGTGTGATGAAAGTTCAACAAACCATTCCATGACAACAAGAAGACAAGTGCTCCCTCCATATTTGTTCTGATAAACATCTTTGATTCCAACAATATATGGGCAGCCAGAAGCCTTCCAATGAAGTTCAACCTCCCGCCAAGCTTTGGCATTATCTTGTAAAACCTATAAGTTATAAACAAAACAATTGATATTTTCTGAAATTATAGGACTGTAGTTAGTAGGTATGCTTTTTAGGCCAGACAGTGACTGAACAATAAGTTTGTTAAGTATATGTCCCACCCAAAATAATGATAATGATGATGATGATAACTTAGTCTCGATTATCTCAAAATGGTGACTTTTTACACTTATTTTTGTTTGTTTTGGCTTCAATAATAAATCAACATTTCTAAATAAAGGTGGAAGCTTTACCTGTACTTACACTGAAAAATGGATCAATGATAAATGTGTAGGGCTGTTATATGACAGGTTTAAATCATGATGTTCCTGATACATTGATTGCCGATTTCACGTATGTTTTTATATCAGCTGTTAATCTCAATTATTGAGATTAACAGCTGATATAAAAACATACGATGTCCACGAAAAACTATGAAATTGGTTTTTGTAGTGTATTAAGACTTGTTGCACATGAAGCTAATTTTCACGAGCAATTCTTTCTGGAAGTTTGGTTGTCAATCATGCTGATCAGGGTCCACAATGTGTAGTTCCAGAAAATATCTATACCCCTGCCCCCCCAAGGAGGGCAACAGAAATTCCAAGGGGAGGGGGGATCCAAAAGGAGGCAATTTCTGAGGGGGTAGGGGGTTGCTTACAGAGGTTCTTTCCAGGGGGTCTGAGTAAGATTGGTGAGTTATTAATAAATAACAGTTTCTCTGTTAAGCAAGCTATTGTTATTTAACAGTTACCAGTGTTTCTTCAAAACAATTGTTATCAGCTCATAAATAAACTTTCTGTTATCTAGCTGTTGCTTTATAACACATTTGATTCACCGTAATTTGGTCGTGTTCTAAGCCTTCTTGTAACATGTTCTAACTGAAATGAAGTAATGAAAGTTCACATGGTGTTCAGTTTGAATGTAACTGGTTTTTTGGAGACGATATTATTCGTGTAGTCAGCAGTGTAAGGTATCGCCTCTATGGTTGATTATTAGCTAAAAGCATCCTTGAGATTATTAGACATGGTATTAACATTAATGAAAAACTTTTTTCTCATTTTATCGCAGAAAAAATTATCTTTGGAATAATAATATTATAAGGCAACAACATTTTTGACACAAATATTCTCTCCAAAGGGTACCCAACCAAGCTGAAAAATTACAGTAATTCCAGGGGTAACTTGATGCACTTTTTCTTTAAGGTTCCATTCTTTAAAAAAATTAGAACTTTAAAGGGGTTAATATCTGACCCAGCCATAATATTTTAATGGCTACTGGCCGGCCCATGACAAAAACTGATTTCTCACTCTTTCCTCCAATCAACTAGGTTGTGTTTCATATGGCAAGCTAGGTGCGTGTGTGTGACCTTGGAAAAATAACCTTGAAATAGCTGATACAAAAGCATTCGATTTACATAAATTATATACACAGTTATGAAGGAAAAGTCAAATTTGAGGGGGGGGTTAAAATACATAATTCAATTTCAAAAATAATTTAACTGCTCATTCCCAGCATGGATTTTAATACAAGAAGATGTGGAATGAAAACTATGTTTAATATCCTATACCCCTATGTTTTAGGAAGTGTTGCAAAATCAAATCACAAATAATTTAATCACCTATCAGCACGTACATATGCATCGATTGCCTTTTGCAATATTTACCATGTAATTTCTACGAAATCAAGAACATGAACTGTTGTATCACAAAAAAGTAGGAAAGAATTCCTCCACAAACCTTAAAACACCTCTTATTGCTTTAAACAGCGAGTCAAGAAGTTACAAACCAAAACCAGAGCAGTTACACAACGAGTTCGTAGTGAAGCTTATGCCATAGTTAACAAAATTACACACTACGCATACTAAAATACATAAAACCATTAAGCACTCAAAAGAGCGATATGTATGAAGAATATAATGAAATGCTCTTGTGCTCCTTAAGTTAGAAATTGAGTAAATCCTATCTTAAATGGTGGGCCTCCCACAATGAAAGAATCACAAGTGATAATATTAATTACGATCAACGATCGAAAAGAGTTTGCCTAGGCCAGGGACATCAGACCTTAAAAACAACCATATGAATGTTCCTTCTTGCAACGTGTAATAGCTGTGTACTTTTGCTTACCTTTAAGGCGAATCGATGCCTTGTTTTCTTCTCGAAACATTCTAAAACCTTGCCATTGATTCCTACCCCTAAAACCTTCTGTGACAGATCATAGTCGTTCGTTATGAGCGATATTTTTGTCTTTAGAGGAGGAGGAACTTTAAACAATGGCTTGTTGGCCGAAGACATAGCTAAACGCTCGTATAACAAGCAGGCAGTTTATATTCCTCAGCGCTACAGATGAAGAACAGAATATTTGCTGATCGCCAAGAAAAAGCCGATCGATTTTCTGCTTCGGCGCCCGTCTTCCTTCGATCCCCGGAGGAAACTGGACCCAAATAATTTGTCATGAGAATCGAGTTGTTGCTATTTTTGGAACACGACCGGAAGTTGCAAAACATGACGCAATGAGGAAAAGTGGGATTACTTTATTGTCAGTCTTTATCACCCTACTTTTTCTCAATAATGCCTCTTATACCAGATATAGTGTATTCTAAGCAGATAAATACACATATGCGACATAAAGGATAAAAAAGGTCTCAAAATTGAAATCAACGGTAGCCTAAGATATCTGAAGCATATAGCATGGCTATACAGTTACAATTCAAACGATTCATTTTTCGCCCGTATGATGACTTATGGATTGGGCTTAAATAGCGTCGAAGATATTTTTCTCTAGAATACTTTTTCCCTTCTAATAAAAGGTGCTGACACGACGATTTTTGTTGGAATTAGTGACATAATAGTCTATCTTTAATTCGTTATTCATAATATGTCCCGGACTGGGTATGTCCAGTTTGCACTGGTGTCACAAATACTCAGGGGCATCCAACGAGAATATAGTTCAAAACCACTTAACATTGTATTGTTAAACGTATTTTAGTATTTAAACGGTAGATATAGGCATATTTTTATCCCCTAAAAATTTTTCATCTGTTCGGATTTCCTAGCTGAAAGTCTAGTGATCCGAAAATTATAGGGATCAAAACTTACCTTTTCGAAAATTCCAGCCAGAAAAAAGGCTCCCGAAAATTCTAGGTGACCTTTTTAGGGTAAAAATCCGTTAAAAATAAGCAATTATACCATTTTTTAGATGTTCGAAAATCCTAGGAGAGGCAGGCAAGCAAGAAATTTTACAACAAATGTTCCAAAAATTCTAGATCTCAAATCGTCTTCCGAACAGATATTTTCCGAAAATTGTCGTTGGGTGCCCCTGAAATACTACATTTGAACTTTTTCTTTCCTAAGCGTCGAAGTATGACACTGGGGTCTTGGTGAAAAGCCAGTCGACTTAGAAAGTTCTCAGAATTAAGGTGATAAATTAGAGATAAATTGTTTGACTTCGGTCACTAAATATCAACTAAATATCTAAGTCATATGAGCAGAGATGTGTAGCCCCATCACCCCCCCCCCCCCCGGGTGAGTAGCTAGTGCTATAAATCTTCCAGGCACTGATCAAACTGACGCAGTGCAAATACAGCATTTCTCCTAGTGTTTAACGTTTCCGCGCGTTAACTCTATGATGCACAGCCTTGACTACCCTGGTTCTAGAGGTCCGTTGTCGAAATAACTAGGACCGCTGTCGAGGCTTCGCCGTGATCTATCAGGAATAACGCCAACAACAACAACAATAAAATAAAAAGCAAAAGGATAGACTAAAAAAGAAAAAATCATGAAGTGACTAGTACTCTACCCTGAGTAAGCTAAGTAGATTAATTTTAATTAAAATGAATAAGGAAAGAAAAAAACGTCTGACACCCGGGGTCGAGTTTTGACGAACTAAGAAACTCTAAGAAGAAGAATTCTTCGCACATTTGCCGAAAGCCGCAGACGTTTTACTCACTTTTCTTATTCTTCAGCAAAACGCTTGATTACTAGCCGCTGTTCTTGATATGAGCCCACTGGGTGCTGACCGAAACACTCCGAGAGAGCGGCGGAAATGTAGCCTACCTCGGCATTCACTCGAGAGCTTTCCCAAGGGAATGTAGTGTGCTATGAAACGAGCAAAACAAAAATTAAGAAATAAGGGGCAGAAACAATTGCTCAAGTCATAGGACACGGCTATTGTATATGAAAAATGAAATTCACAGGTTTCTGCTTTGTGCGCATGGCCAAACCAAACGTTCTCGTCCCTTACCCGGAGACAAACAACAACAAAAACCATTTATTTGTACTCGCAATTTATAAAATGATTACAATAATCATTAAATTAGTATAGAGTTAGAGTTAGATAATTTCCTCAGAGACGCCTGCTGAGCTAAACGGGTAAGCTAAAATGTGGCATGACGAGGAAGTTATCTTCGTCGTGGGAATTACAAAGTAAGAAAAACAAACCTTAAATATTACAAAAAATAATAAACTTTATGCATGGTAAATACGTTGCAATAGTTGCCAGTGTCGATTCAGTGCGGGGTTGGGGAAATTAACCTCTTACAGGGTCACAAAATCGCTGATCTTATCTGAACCTCTTTCTTGTTTGCTTGTACATTTTATCATTGAGGCGTCCTTAAAATTTCACCTCACGCGGTAGTCTTCAACGTTTTTCTTAATCTGATCGCAAATTGTTCACTCTTTGTCGCTGATCTTATCTGAACCTCTTTCTTGCAATTGTTTGCTGGTACATTTTATCATTGAGGCGTCCTTAAAATTTCTCCTCACGCGGTTGTCATTTAATCTTTCCTTCGAATTGTTCACTCATTGTGGCTGGCATTGAGATACTCCGATGAAAAGTTAAAGCCACAGTAAAAGAATACTCGATATGCCGAAGAGCTAGAGGGGAAGTTTGTCGCGTCTCGCACTAGAGTGTCGGAAGAAGAAACACTGATGTTTTTACCCTTTAATGAATCTAGAAAGGGCTGGTCGAAGGAGATAGCATGGCTCTATATCTACTAGATCAGCCATAATCAGCTCCTGATCAGATGTTTCTTGAATGCGAAAAAATTTTTTTCCTTAAAACTCTAGCTGTATCTCCGTTTTAAAGATTTTCCTTCCAGAGTAAGAGGTCAAGTAAGGCTCGAGCCTGTTAGTCACATTCATTGGGTCCGAGGGTCCGAGCCCTCCTAGAGGGTTGGGGCGAGGAAACGGCTGACCCCCTAGGACCGACTAAACCTCCCAACTTCTTTCCTAGGGGACTCCCTCCGTGACCAACCGATGGGAAAGGTCGTCACTTATCAAATGACCTTGCATTGCAATCTCTGCCGCATTATCAACAAATTACTATTGACATTGCTTTTACTGAAGTGTTCTTTCTTTAACTTCCGTAAAACGAGAAATTCGTGGGCGATGAAAAATATTGTCTGAACGAATTATCCTTTACACTTTCTTTTACTTTGCGTTTCGTTTAATTTCTAGCATTGTATTACACCTAGATTTTAAATTATTTATTAGACGGGCCACAATGAGGAAAGTTCATTTGCTTTTAGAAATTGCTAAATAATAAAATAACTTACAAACGTTCATCAGGAAGCACGCTGAGATCGAAGGAGTGATTATGTTTATTCACGGCCAGGTTTCGAGCCGCACGCGTTCGATAAATGAACTATGTTTGGTTTGAAACACGAGAAATGCCTCTCGGTTTTCTTAGTTTGCAGAAGTTGAAACTGAATGGTCTCAATTGCAGGTAAAGTTTATCCGACATTTTACATTAAGCCGGATAATCAAAGCCGATAGGTCGCCTCACTTGTGTCTTGTTACCAGTGTATAATTTGCATGTCCACCTGGTGTGCGCCGAGTCAACAGTACACAGTCAATGAAATTTAAGAATCACGCTGGTGGGTGAAAAGACAGGAAATTAAACGCAGATTTTATTATCACATACTGTTTCGGAAGAAAGGAGACACCAAGTATTCTTTTAATTCTCATTCCAAATTGAAGGCGGGAATAAGATTGTTAGTGCAAGTGCAAGGAATTAACGGCGTCAAGCTCAGCACAGAAGACGTGGAAGTGATCGACATCAACAGAAAAGGTAAAGTAATCCGAGGCTTGGTATTGAAAAAAAAGAAATTCAGGGGATTTTCTTTACTTTAGATGTCAAATTTTTTATTCATTTTTTGTTTTAGCTTCTACGGAGGTTTTCAGTCAGGGTCCCTTATCTGAGCTAAAATGACTTCCATGCCAAGACCTGAATTTTAGGCAGATCTACAGCGCGAGCACCTATTTAAACGCCATCTTATATCAACGAATCAAAGACATCGATCATATCAACCTCCATGTATTAGTTGAAAACCTTAAAACTTGCTACTGCATACAGGTGAAGATAAAACTGCTCACAATTCTAATTCCTCAAGACTTTCAATCACAAAATCAAATTTAGGGGTGGCGAATGGTACCTCGAAAAACGTGGGTCTCGGAAAATTTTGGCAGGATCTCGAAATCTCGGAAGCGTTTTTGATAAGTCTCGAAGTCTCGTTTTTGCATGGATTGTATTTACTCTTTCTGAGTCTCGAAACTTTTTACCAAAGAGTCTCGGGCTCGGATTTCTAACTAGGATCTCGGCGTCTCGGCGAGTCTCGGATTTTACCATTCGCCACCCCTAAATTTCAAATCTAATCAGGTTTTACTGTTGGCTCGGCAGTTGGCCTCTATTAATGATATGCCTAGGATATAACATATTGTTCCAAATGAGGCTTTCATATCTTTCAACTCACCCATGCATTTTGAATATATTTATTTCTAACTCAAAACCAGCAATTTGCTTTAGCACGGCGGCTTATTCTACTTTTGAGAGACTATATATTCTTTCCTCTTTCAGTGATACACGATAGCCACTTAGTACCGTACCACTTTAACCTCTTGTGACTGCTACTCCAATCATTTTAAAAGCAACTCCAGGTTTGATGAATTTATCGTAGACAAATTATGACTTCTTGCTTTTATATTCATGCCAGTGTGTTTACTAACAGTGGCTGCGAGTGTCAGTCATGCAATGCACACCAGACTTGTAGAAGTTCATTCTAATCGATCTTTTTCGATACTAAAATTAAATACAGAGCTAGCGACCGATATGAAGGTCATTCCAAGAGATTTTCCTTTACAAAAAAAGAGTTTCGTGTTTTTTGCGATATTCAGTTTCTCTTTTTTGTGTCCCTACACAACTTTCATGCTGTTTTCTAGTGCTGCATTCTTAATTGAAAAAGATGAAATTTGGATCCAGTAATCTGAAAATTCATATTTGGACAAAGTTTGTAACAAAACAAATACTACAAGTAATTAGAAATCAATCAAATGGCTTAATGTGGGAAGATGTGGAATCTATAACATCCTTGTACAAAAAAGTGCCGGAAGATTAAGTTTTCAAACATTAGTCTAGCAATTGTAACTCACTGAATGTTGACTCAGAGGGCCATTAGCACTCGAATTTTATATTGGACGAATTTTAGCAAAAACATTATTCTACCTTTCTTTCAGATCAAGAAAACTACAAAAACTCGTGTCACTGACACAGTGACATAGCCTAATTAAAGACGACTACCCTTTTAGTCACTTCGATCTCCCTTTCGAGATAAGGAAAGCCGATCGTCGAAGTGACTCTACTAGCGGGGAAAAAGTATCGGATTTTGCTAAAAAAATCGTGTTGCAATTACGCTAGATTCCATTCACCTTCATTCTCTTTTAATTTTGCTCTGTCTAAAGTTATAATATAACTTACCATCACTCAATGTAGCAATTTTGTATGTCAACAAAAATATACTTGAGTCAATAATTTAAATTTACTTAAAATTTCATGTCAATCCCTGTTATGCATAGAATATCGTTCCTAACTTTAAAATATTCAAAGTAGTTACAATGTAACAAAGAATTGTTGAAAAAAAAGGAAAAAACATTTACCGGCCTCAATTTCAATGGTTTCCCCAAATCAAGGTTAATATCGGACTCCTTGGCGGAGGCTGTTCAGAGTTCTGAAGCATGTTTTCGCCTGCTTCGATTTTGCTCGAAAAATGCTGAAAATTGCTCCATGTAATGAGACTCGAAGACCGCAATAAAATTTATAGAGGGTGCGGGGAGGGGGTGTTTTAATGATAACACTCCCATAAAAAAATAAAATAAAAAACAAGCAAAACAAAGACAAAAACAATGCAAGTCTGAGTTACCCAGTGAAGACTGAGGCCCCGACCATACGAATCCGGATATTTTTGAAACCGCATATATTCCTAAGTTTTCATAACAATCGGTACCGAAACCGCATCCTTTTGAAACCTTCGGATCCAACGGATTTGCGAACTCGTGCAGACGACTGAAGTCGGATATTTTCAAATTCCTGATTAAGTTTGGCGGTTTTCGTGCGTTAGGCACAATGTATGACTACGTTGGCTAGGAGCCGGGGGGACTCCCATATAAAGGTGATGAAGATGCTCGTCTTCTCGTTTTGGGTTGTAAATTGCAGGTTTTGCTCTCACTTTGGGTGTTTGGGAAGGAAATTACGGATGTCTGATCTACGTCTACGACCCCCCTCTGGTTTTGGTTTTTTCGGTGTCGTGTTGATGTCTTGCAAAGTTAATTTTCACGTTGTACGATCAGCTTTGCAGGATTCAGTGTGTCTACTCGGTGTTTATTTTTGCTGGTCAGGTCTTTTCCCAGCGGGGGGGGGGCACTCCCATACATTACCTATACGGGTATGTGCCGCCCAACGGGGTCGTGATTTTGAACCTCCTGAATTAGAACGGGGTATCCATTTCAGACATATAATTCTGCAAGCAGAATACTGCAATGCTGATCGTACTAAGTGAAAATTAACTCTGCAAGACATCAACAAGACACCGAAAGAACTCAAAACATAGCGGGTTTGTAGCCATAGACAGCTGTTTCGCCCTTTTGGGGCTCGTCAGTATGGCGTAACAACAGAGAAAACTCTGATGCAAAATATCCGCGCACTATGATTTTAAGCCCTGACCCAGAACTCTCAACACCCACAGAATCACGCCATACCACGTGCCTTCTGGGGGGCAAGAGTCCAAGTGTCAAGTTGATGTCTCGCAGAGAATATAAAAAAATTGGCCAAAACCAACCTAAGAACATGGACAAAACCATCCAAAAATTACAGCATATCGGATCTATAAAAGATCTACGGTCCAAAAATACATAAAGTACAAACATTAACCACAAGGGACTGCAATGGACCGCAAACGAATATGCCGAAGAACGTAGGATCTGTAAAGACCTGATAGGAAAAATAAAAATGTAGACATATAATTCTGCAAGCAGAATACTGCAATGCTGATCGTATCCATTTCAGGGGCGTTTTCTAGACCGGGCTAGAACGGGGTATCAGTTTTAGGGCGAATTCTAGAACGGGGTACAAAAAAATTGGCTCATTTCTAGAACGGGGTATCAATTTTAGGGAAAATTTTTTTTACAACGGGGTGCCAATTTGGAGTCCTGGGCGGCACATACCCACCCAAAAAATACTCAAGTGCCCCCCGGGGGTCTTTTAATAGATCCTACGTTTTGAGGCATATTCGTTTCCGGTCCTTTGCAGTGTTAATGTATTTGCTCATTCAGGTATCGCTTAGTTCTGTACAGAAAGAAATTTACCAAAAAATTATCCTGACGCTGACCACACAGAAGTCTCCCTCAGGGGTCAGTTTAAGCTTGAGCCACCCCCGACATAATTTGAATTTTCCGACGAGCATCTTCGCCCATTTCTTATGAGAGTTTTCTTTTATAGATCCGATATGCTGTAATTTTTGCATGGTTTTGTCCATGTCCTTAGGTTGGTTTTTGCCAATTTTTTTATTTTCTCTGCGAGACATCAACTTGACACTTGGACTCTTGCCCCCCAGAAGGCACGTGGTATGGCGTGATTCTGTGGGTGTTGAGAGTTCTGGGTCAGGGCTTAAAATCATAGTGCGCGGTTATTTTGCATCAGAGGTTTTTCTGTTACGCCATACTGACGAGCCCCAAAAAGGGCGAAACAGCTGTCTATGGCTACAAACCCGCTATGTTTTGAGTTCTTTCGGTGTCTTGTTGATGTCTTGCAGAGTTAAATTTCACGTAGTACGATCAGCATTGCAGTATTCTGCTTGCAGAATTATATGTCTACATTTTTATTTTTGCTGATCAGGTCTTTACAGATCCTACGTTCTCGGCATATTCGTTTGCGGTCCAGTGCAGTCCCTCGTGGTTTATGTTTGTATTACTTATGAGAGTACCTCCTCCCCCCCGGGAGTTGTGGTGACCTGAAAATGGTAAGTACTCTTACTTTTGCTCCTGTCTATATTTTCCAGTTCCATTGTTTCTTAAAACTGTGCCCAAAATCTCGTGAGTACATATTTTAAAACTTCTATAAAACTCGACTGGCCGATGCATTGTTTACGTGACGTAACCTGCCGAAACGGCAAAATCTCAATTGCAAACGAGCTTGAAACACGCTGCGACCAACATAGTGTGACGGGATGTCATGCAACAAATTAACGGAGTATCCGATCGATGGAAGCAACGATCATACATCTTACATCGCGATACGTTTGATTGTGACCATGTAAATGCCAAAGTAGCTTCCAAGTGAGGTAAGCGTCTCTAATTCGTCGGTTCACCTTTTATATCAAAGTATGGAATGGTTAAACAACTATGATCTCGCCGTCTGATCAAACAAAGTTGACTTTTGCCCCATTCCGTTTTAAAGACTCGCTCTTTCATTGTGCGTTTCGGCATTTTATTCGACTGCTGCTGAACTCTAAATAGCCTGTAGACGGACGTTGTTTTATTTTTATTTTTCATTTTTTTTTTTTTTTCGACAATATCCGCGAGCGAAGCGTTGCGCTAGCGTTCGATAAATCCCCTGCGGTTTGTATTTTATCACCCGCGCTCGACGGACTTTGAAGAGAGAAAATAGAGGGTCTATGAACAGGCTAAACTCTAAAAGGAGGGGGATAGTTTCTAAAGGATAGTTCATTAGAAGTTGATCTTTTAAACAACAAGCTTTCGCCAGTCAAAGTGGTTTCAGCGAATCGGTTTGAACTCCTGATCAAACCACAAAATACCAGAACGTTCATTTCGGCACTGATATTAGCTAACTAGCTAAGAGTCACCGATATCATGAGGATGACTCGGCCCCGGGGGGGTACTCTCGCGAATTTTGGATAGGGGTGTGCCGCGAAGGTTCGTGAACCCTAACCCTAAAGCAAATACTGATACCCTTTTTAAGGCCCAAAGCCGAAAAATGACACCCTAGTCAAGGGAAAAACAAAATTATCAATAGCATGAAAAGGAAAACTTTATTTCTTCTCTGTAACATTGGATGTATAGCATCAAGCATAAAATACTAGAATAAGCCTAGTTTAATAATATGCAATCATAACCGACGGGCGTTTTCACACTCCAGTATTAGATAATACAATTAAGCTAACCTATCTAAGGACCACACCAGGGACACAGAAACAAAAGGGTCAAACAAGATACCCTATTTAAGGACCGAGAACCTCAAAAACCATACCCTATTCCGCGGCACGTACCTATATAGCCCACATATGGGAGTACCCCCCCCCCCCCCGGGGGACTCGGCAAATGCATCTCGAGCAAGCGGCATTTTTTTCGAGACTAATTTGCAGTACAATTAGCATTTGTGTATCCAGTGCCTTTCCATTCATGAAGTAACTCTCATCACGTACCCAACGACTGTTTTCTGTAAAATATCTGTTCAGAGAAGCAAATATTGCCTAGAATTTCGTATTACGTGAGGACGGCTAAAAATTTCCAAATGACAATTCCATTCATGTGCACTGTTCGAAGCTTTATTAATATCATTTTAATAAATTCCCTACGATTTTCTGAGCTTTATTTTTTCACCTTATACTCCCAAGGTTAATTAGGTTTTTTTCGTAGAAAAAAGAAAACCCAAGATTATTGGATTCAAGAATGTGATGGAAGGAGGAATCAGAAAAATTCTCACTTTCCTAATATGTTAAATTGCTTCTAAAATTTTCGGGAAAATAATACTGAAGCCCTTGTTATTTCGAATAGAATCAAATACCCCTAGGATGACCAAACAGATACAAATTTTATAGCGCCCTTAAAATGCATTTCAATCTAGATATCTAAAAGTACTCTGGATAGCCTAGAAAGTACTTTTCAATGCTTTTAGGAGGACGTCGTTGGGTGTCCCTTTTCATTTATGTAAGCACTTGTCAATGTCGCGTGCTCTCACATCAGGAGAGTTTTGATTATCAAATGCGAAGTTAGTCTTTCACTAATGACTCAATATAATCGTCAGAGTAAGAACTATGTTACGTTGTAGGCTTTTAAATACAACCTAATAGTACAGTTGTCAAAATACCGCTACGGACTATTGTTGTCCTAACAGTTCATCCATGAAGTTGGAATTTGAAGAACAAAACTAATAGTTATAAGAATGAAAAACATCTGGCAGGCGCTCCTTTTTAACCTGCTTAATAAAAGGCGTCATTTAATTTTAGTTCAGCTTCAAATGAAAATCCTGAAAATCATTTGATCTTGCCGGACATTTTAAATAATTATTGACAAAGGGTTTTGGACCTAAAGGTGCTCTTTAAATTCATGGTCGGCACTTCTTGACCAATAAACATGGAGCAATGCACGCCAATAGCTAAGCATTTAAAATCATTCACCCTTTGCCATATAACAACAATGTGATGTTGTGCATGGCCATGAAATTTATATTACTAAATTTTTAAAGTGATTTTGTTGAAAATTCACCTCCTCCACTTTATTGGGAATTAGGCGCGTGTTTAACAAAAGAAAAAAGAATATTTAATTAACTAAGCAATAATGTCCATGAGATGCTATCAGTTCAGTTTTTGCTCGAGGCTATTTCTCACTTGTTAAATATCGCTGGGTGACTCAGTTGTGTTTGCGCTAAATTTAATGGATGTCAGGCTCTTATACAACAACCTTTTTTAAGGCTGACAGTGAAGTTCAGTTTGAAAGAGCTAAAGCTAAGAATAACAGTTATTTTTCCACCGAGTATCGACAAAAGCTATATAAAGAAATTACCATACAGAATGTAGTAATTGTATTTCTGTTTACAGGGGCGTAGCTAGGGGGGTCCTGGGGTGCCCGTGACCCCCCCCCCCCCTCCCCCTTGGTAGGCCTTCTTTTGAGCAAACAACCTAAAATATTCAGGTGGCGAAAACGCCATGACAATATCTTGGCCGTAAAAGCCATTGTTGAAAAGCCCACTTTTTTAAAATTTGTTTTTTTGTAAAGTATTTTCGTCAACGGCTCTTGTCTTTAGTTAATAAGGGCCTTCATGCCGCGATAATACGACTGAGCCAACTGATACACGAGGGAAAGCAGCGGTATAAACCATATATAGTCGGCGATCCCCGGATGGTGGTCTGCTGAGTAGCCTCTGTGACCCCCCCTTTGAAAAATCCTGGCTATGCCCCTGGTAGATCATAGGCATACATGTCAAATTTAAGTATCAGTGCTATTAAACTGAAATATATCCAATGGTTGACAAGTTACTTTCGCGGAGTCTTCCTTAAAATAAAAAAAAACATCTCAAAAGGATTTAAGACTCAAATCGCTATACTGAGTCATAATAACATTTTGAGGTTTTAGCCACACAGTATCACTTTGAAAACAGGCGTTCTTATAAACAGGAGTGTTACCAGGAGCTCATAACCTGGAGCGTCTAACTTCCATACTGCGCCTATGCAACGGCGTTTTCACAAGTAGGTTTATTTTTGGATAAGCTTTTCCCGCGAATTGCTTTCAAAAAGCCAATCACTAGCAATTGCGTCATCAATGATAAACTTTTAATACGTAACTAGGACAACTCCTTCACATTGAAAAAAACATAGCGGACACACGTGAGGAATCTTCAGAGGAGTCTTCTGACAGTACTTCAAACGACAATTTCAGTATATTTACAAGGAAACTAGCAGTTCAGAAGAAGATTTGCAAAACCTAGCCAGGACGTCTACTTCGTCGACGACAACGCATAATTCATGCAAAGGGAATTAAATCAAAATCATCTTCGAAATAGCCGACTGTCAAAAGCTCCAAGCGAGCTACTAACAGTCTAAGCGACGATCAAATGCAGGAATTGACCTTGTGGAACAGTTATTTTCCGCGGGAAAAGCTTATCTAAAATAAACTTGCTTGTTAAAACGCCGTTGCACGAATTTATGGCAGTTGAACGCTCCGGGTTATGGGCTCCTGATGTTACCAAATAGAGTTGACGTTTTTAAGGTTTCAGCAGGCGCGCCCTGACGTAAACGTATTTCTCCACTCCACAAGTGTCTGAATTTCTACGGTTAGGAACAATAAAGGAGGCAGCGTTATTCATAAAAAAAAAAAAAAGAAAAATGCGACCCTTCAAAAGTCCACTGCGCTCAACTGTCAAACTTCTAATACTAGTGAACTTCGTTTGTTGAAAAGAAACCGCTCCTCAAGATCTTTTCAAACACTTCGAGCCGAGTTTAAAGCCGTTTATACTGTATTAAGCGTTGAACACATTGAAGTAGTTTGCTTAGTTTTTTGCCTATTTTACTCGATCGCTTTCTGTTCACTAAACATGAGCTTGCCCACGAAGTCCCTAGGTTTCATTATTTCTTGCTACCAATCGGTATGTTGTGGCGTCCGATTTCAAACACAGTAAACTTTTAAATACAGTTGTAGAATCCCGATAACGCGAACTCAGTCTAACTGAGGGACACAAAAACAGTTCGAGTTAGCGGGGTGGATTGAATCATCAATTTACCATGTTACAGCGGTTACCACTAACACGCGCCGTCAAATATTTTTTTCTTCGGTTTAAACCTGTACTGCAGTTTGGTGGACGTCAATCAAGTTACCATGGTTTTCACGCGTTGGCCAAGAGAAGATTCTTTCCCCGTTTCTCGAGCGCTCGGAGGAAAATGTGGGCGTTTAAGCCGTTTTTGCAATATTTTGCTGCGGGATCTGACACAGCTTCATGTCAAGATTACAAGGAGTACGAACTTGTTGAGAGTTTGTAGGAGAAAATTCAATGATTATCGACCTATTTACACACTGTAAGTTACAACTGCATATTAAGCTTTTTCAATACACGCTCGCACTCCTTCGAGTTCTTGGTACTTGGATTCTATTCGATAACGTGAAAAATGATAAGTAGAAATTCATTTTCGAAATCAGCTTCCAGTCAGAGGAAACTTTTTTCCCTTGTCGGTGTGATACTTTTCGTTTCTTTGAATTTCTACTCCTTGGCAAATCGTCCACAGCTCCTGTGTTTCCATACAATGAAATAACGCGAATATTTTAAAACAACCTGAAAACTTTTACGTAAACTGTAGAGAGTGCTTCGGCTATTTCACTCAGCTCGCAGAGTCCTCGTCGTTTTAACAATGTAATCCTTCATCTTAAGGAAATAATTAAAAACGCCGTCGTCATTCGAAAATGAAGGAGGCAATTTGTTTTCTTCCGACGCTGCCATCGATGGGTGATGTCGGAAACTGCCAGTACTAATATCATATTTGCTTTTTCTCAGCCCTAGGGTTTTCATTTTTTCATTTGTCCTACTACAAGAGTCATCGTAGCTCTTCTTCGTCGGCTTCATCGTAGTCGTTATTGAAATTTAATTTTATACCTCTGGGGCCTGTGACATTGGCGATATGTTCTGAACTTAGAATCTTTGTTTTCTTCAGCTTCCTGACTGTTGTTTTTCTTGCACAATGATTCGTAAACTTTTTTATCGCTTTCTTTAAGCTAGTACCAGCTACTGATACTTTCATTATGTTAGTCATGGTATTTTCGCCCATTGGTTTAGTTTGGACCAGACGTTTAAATTTTCGGTTTTGTTTGCTACTGAGGTAAAAAAAAGATTCAAAGAGAGCAGCCAGACACCAGTTTCTCCTCCAACAAATAACGTACGTGACTTGAAATCCCTGTTGTTATCATGGAATCCTTGTTCATTTAAATGCCTGAAAAGTGTAGCTGCCATGGTTTGCCGGTGTGGTTGCCACCGTTTTTGTTCTTTATTTTTTTACTTTAGCGTAGTCTGTTATAAGTAGCTTGTTTTTTAGTATCTCTGGCTCATTTTCCTCGATTTTGTTGACAGTATTTTTCTCTTACCACCTCATTTTCAATACATTTAGCCAAAAAGACGAACTTTTTACTGTGTTCGGGTTTTTGGAATATTTTTTTAACTTTTCTATTGTTGTTTTGCGTGGAAAATTAAATCCCGTCGTCGTCTGCTGAAAACCATGGCCATTTTCTTAAATTTTGTTGTTAAACGGCTCTAATCTGATTGGTTCTTGGTGGTTTCTTTTGTGTTTTCAGCCAATCAGAAACCGTTTGTAATTTGCACTCGTTTTACAAGTCTGCACTCGTGTTACAGAATTGCACTCCTTTCTCAGCCAATCAGAATTGAGTAATTTTTTGGTGTATATTTATATCTAATATTGATAGTTTATTTATATTTCAGCACTTAAGTATACAGCAGAGCGCAAATTGAAGTTATCTCATCAGAAATTTTAACACGTTTACAATAGGCAGTTTTATGATAATACAGGGATAAAACGTGATCTGTTCGTTGCATTCAAAACAAAATGTGTAGAGTTTGTTTTAGGTGTTTTACCGATTGCACGACAAGAAACGCTATGGGAATGGCAGTCGTGGTGGGTTGCAAGAACCAGAATTCGAGTTATCGGGGTAAACTTCAGTGAAATTTTGATCAAGGGAAACGAAATTTAGTTCGAGTTAGCGGGGGATTCGGCTTATCCGAGTTCGAGTTATCCGAGTAAAAGAGAGCAAAACGTAGGGTCAAATCCGAGGGGAATGGGCGAACAGAACACAAAAACATTCTGAAGTTTAATGTTTTCCATTTCACTCCCCAGGTTAGACTATTTTTCGTAGAGAAAGGAAACCTAAAATTTTCGGAATCGAAAAATGCGATGCAGAGAGGAATCAGAAAAACTATTACTTTCGTAAAACGTTAATTTGCAGCTAAAATTTTCGGGAAAATAATACTAAAGTCCTTATAAATTCGAAAAGATTCAAGTTGCCCTAGGATGACCGAACAGATACAAATTTTTTAGCCCCACTTAGAATACATTTCTAGAGATCTAAAAGTGTTCTGGATAGCCTAAAAAGTGTTTTCAAAGCAACATAAGAGGAAGCCGTCGTTGGGTGCCCCTAGCCGATTTGCCGAGTCTGGAGCACATGTGATTAGTCCGGCGCCGTGTGAATGTAAGCTCGATTCATACTTCGTGGTTCTCAGGCGGTGCCGAACGTATTTCTTGAATTTCTTGAAGTTAGGTCGACAAAAGCACGGTAAAAGTAAGACATATGAATCAAGGTTTTCAGTTCGTTCGTCAGAGCAATTTTAAAATTCAAAGTAGCTTGTTCCAGGCTCGCAGATAGTAGGCCGATGACGCGTAAGTGTGAGGAACGCGCGAAAAAGTAAAGCGCGCGCGTGATCTGGGAAAATCTGGATCTGGAAATACCTGT
>JBBMOI010000005.1:1477500-1872500 GCA_038088405.1 Porites divaricata | reverse complement strand
GGTCCAAGATTCTATCAACAGATTCAAAGCGAATCTTCGGCCATTCATTTTCTGCATTCATGGGCTGTTTTTCCTTTTTGCGCGCTAAAGTAAAATGAAATAATTGAGAATTCAGTGTTTACTGATGAAATTTGCGTTCATGTTTATGAAATTTGTTGGGACAAACTCTTCTCTCTACCTTATTATGCCATTAACTAAGGTATTATTAGTTTAAACACCACAAGTCGGTGACCGAGTCAGAGTATGTTTTCCCGTAGTTATGTTTATTGTGGCTATTTATAGCTATTCTTTTTGAGTTTGTGATGGTGACCACTCAAACCAAATTTTAACACCTACGTTGACTAGTCCCTGTACCGCGTTTTCCCAGTCCCTGTCGGGCAATTTACTGACTTCGATGACGTATACGAGGCGAACGGCCCACATTTTCGCTTGGACCACATGACCCGAAAATTTGTCTTCAAACCAAAATATTGGGCAATTTGTTTAAATATATATTGTTTTGTTTTATCCTTTTGTTTACTTCTTCATCGCCTTGCCGTGAGGATCAGTTTGCCGCTTTATATTTTTAGACTAGGCAAACACCCACGTATACTGTCACGAGGAGAGCGTCACACTTTTAGGGTGCACAAAAGCAGTTGATGCTAGATGTGTGATTTTTTCGCGGGTTGTAGTGCGGTCAAGCTTTTCGCTCGGTTTGTTTCGTCTTTTTTTTTATTAGTGTTGTTATTTTTCTTAAGTATTAAGATCATTGAGTTTTGTCGTATCGTCGCAACAAAAGAAAAAAAAAACGGTTTCTACTGATTTGTTTTAGTTTATATGATTATATTCTTGACCGTAATATGGGAGAAGGCCGCCATTAAAACGGAACGAAAGATTTTCATAAACTGGAATCGGTGTAATTTTTTTAGACCCGGGGAAAAGGTATGAAAAATGCCAAAATAACTGCCCGATATTTTGCGTAGTTTGATCAGGGAAGAATCTATTACTTGCAAATGTTTCCCTTTTTTCGTAGTGTACCAAAACATAATGGAAATGGCGAGGTTTTTTCATCAACTTCTAAATTTAACCGCAACCTTTCTTCTATGTTGTTATTTGGGGTATTATTTTCTGGCTAAAATTATTCATCGAACTTTTTGTCGCAATTTATTTTATGTTGAACAATAACGGTTGCGTGAGAATTTTCATGATAAGGCCTTCTGCAATCACGTTTTAACCAAAACCGGTAAAATTAAACACGATCAAAATATTTTATGTAATAGCTTTTATTTTATTTTATTATTAAAATAACTTATTTTATTATTAAAATAACTTGCCCGAAACCATCACTGTTTTTGCCATATGACTCTAGCAGCTTCCGGGCTAATAGGATCCTGGTAACTTTCTACATGTTAAGATGAATGTATGATGCAGCTGATGATATACAGTCGTTCAGTTTTAATTTTAATTTGCATTGTCTCCAGGATATTTTACTCACCTTTCGACAGAATGTCACCGCGTAAGTAGCTTATTTAAAAATTATAAGGATTTCACTTACTGACCTCATGCAGCGAATGTTTCAGTATTGATCGCCAGGACAATTCTTTATCTAAGAACGTACAACGTATCAGGTTATTGTCGGAATCAGAATTTTTTGACGCTGTTTTGACACTTATGTGACAATCATTGCACGTATTCGTGTTATTTGCGTTTTAGAATAAGAAAACACAGGGTTCACAGTCGTTAGTATACTGAGAGATTGTGGGCAAGCATCTAATTTATCACTAATTTTGAGTTTAACTGATTTAAGGCCCGTTGGAAGCAAACCAGGTAAGAGTAGAAAGTCACTTTTATTTATTAAAAGTGGCTCCGTCATCAAAACAGGCGCATTTAGCGATGAAGAACTTTTCGTCATAACTTTTTCGTTTTTAATACGATGGCAGCAAAACTTTGCAAAGAATTACAGATATTATTCGGCAATAATATGACAAATTCCGATTTCATTCAAGGTAAATATTTTTTGCGAAATTAGTGCTTAAGAGGACCCCCTTTTCGAAGAAAATCGCGTCTAGAAAAAATTTTACTTATATTTTTTACTGAAATTTCTGGTATCGGTTTTTAGTATAGGTAACAGCGTGATTTGTAGTGATATTTGGCATAAATAA
The DNA here is from genome assembly GCA_038088405.1 of Porites divaricata. NCBI lineage: Eukaryota > Metazoa > Cnidaria > Anthozoa > Scleractinia > Poritidae > Porites > Porites divaricata. Next base: position 1,870,359 of record JBBMOI010000005.1, on the reverse strand, counting down.
CACGAGTGATATTTCAAAATTGCTATGCGTAATTTCACGAGCATTTAGGCGAGTGAGATCTTGAGACAGTTTTGAAATATCACGAGTAGTATTTACTCCAAATATCACTCACAAATCATGCTATTATTTTTTTATACTACTTCCAGCAAAAGGTTTGTAATTTTATCATGTAGGTATTTCAAATTAAGCTGAAATACCACTGCTCTAAGCCAATCAAAGTGCAGAAATTTCTCATGTAGTAGTATAATTGATATAATAACTAAGCCTGAGAAATTTCAGAAAAATCGGAGCAGAAGTCCGTAAGTAGAAAGTCCTTAAAAATTTAGCTGTGAAATTTTTCTTGAATACCAAAAAGAAATTGCTCTGAGGTGTAACGAGCCATCAGTTCGAATGTTCGGGAGAAGTAATTCCAGTGTTTTCTAATTCTTAAAACGAACTGAGCCGATTTCCATGTAGCATATTTATTATATTAATAAAACCCGATACCAGAAATTTCAGTCAAAAATATCAACAATTTTCTTTACTATAGAAGCGATTTTCTTTGAACAGTGCAAAAAAAACATATTTACCATCAATGAAATCGGAATATTTCATATTATTGCCGAAAGATATCTGTTGTTCTTTGCCAAGTTTCGCAGCCATCGCGTTGGGGTGTCTGTAAAATGCGGACCGGATACCTGCGGATGGCGGATGCGGATGGGAAAATGCGGATGGGAAAATGCGGACAGAAAAATGCGAATGGAAAAATGCGGATGGAAAAATGCGGATAGAAAAAAAAAATCGGACAGAAAAAATTGCGGCGGCAGTGACAACAACAAAAAAATGTCACTAATTTGGACAATCATTTTTATTGCGTTACTAAAGCATGTTTTTGTCTGTTATAAACAGTAGTTTGGTACCCATCATCGAGGAGCAAGGCACGTATATGAGATTGTTGGGACAATTTATATTTTTTGAAGACAAAGAGACGACATTTCCTTAAATAAAAAAATGGAGAAAATAAGACAAAATAAATCAAACAAATTTTTTTTTCGCCTCGTAAATCGTCCTGTTTTCCCAAAAAGGAGCCTGGTCTTAAAAAGCCTCACAATACATAGCCTGTGCCAGGCTTTCGGTCAGTGTAGATGAGCGAAAAAAGCGAACGAGAAGCAAAGAAACGTTGCAAAAAAGCGAGCGAGCGAAAAACGGCGGTTTCTCTCCCCACTCCTCACGCGGTTTTTCGCACTTTTTTTTTATAATTTCGATCCGTTTTCCCCACTATATTGGAGCCTGGAACAGGCTACACAACACAAATCAACGCTCTCATTCATGTAACGCTGGCACTCTGTCATTTAACGCCGGTCGACTCTGCCATGGAAGAAAGTTCAGAGAGTGAGTCTGATTTGCCCGTTTTTGAGATCAAAGGGTGAGATACTGTTACACTAATGGTTTTCTGTTTCATTTTGGCGGGTCTTTTCTTATTTCCTGAGCAAACTGGATCCTTTTAAATCTGCGATTTGTATATTGACGATTTACAGGAGTGAGAACACAACATGGGAAATGCAAGAGACGCGACGTAAAAGGTGTGTCCCGACTTGATAATCCAAATTTTTCGCCTGGGTTTTGAAATGGGTCTTGTTTTATGGTGGTTTTTCCACAGAGATTCTTTTTAAATGAATATGACGCACCCTCAACAGAGGCATTCGTCTGGCCTTCATTCCATTTTCACAATTTTACGCAAAGCTTCCATCTATCAATGAATAAAAAGTGGTGACAAGGTGTAGACATTGTTAAAATATTTATAAAGGCTTGATTTTTTTTCTAATTTTTAATAATTAAACATCTTTGTACTAAAGTGAGCCTCCTTTTAAGTTTTGGTTACGGCGGATTGGCGGGAGATGTCCAAATGATCAGAATATCATATATTTTCGATTTCGCCCTTCACTTTTAAAATTTTATGAGGCGAGTTTTAGGTTGATAAACAGTTAACGCGTTTCACTTTTGGTGACCGTTTTTCGCGGGAGTGGAGTTTAATTCAGTTTACAGATTAGGCAATTTGCTTCGTACCTTTTCGGGAAATAACCTTCGTGATTGATCAAGTCGGTCTTTTTTTCAATCGGCAGTATATTTTGTAGTTTTAAACTTGGAATTCATATATTCGTGCACTTACAAATTCCCGAGGCGGAACTTGTGAAAAATGCATTCACACGATAGGCGGGGTTGAATGACATCTGCCAATACTTTCGTTCCTGCTTTTTTGCTGGTTGATTAACAGGCCGCCCAAACGTGGGAGTTCCTTGGGACATTGAAATAGGCTTTTGCGACGTGATCAACTTTCAATAAACACAAATTAAAAACAGTTCGCTTTTAAAAAATAGCACGAGCTGTAAAAGCATATAGCAGCCGTGTATCTCAAAAGTGGCCATTGCAACTGCCGCCGAAAATTAGAAGCATTTGTATGAGAAAAACAACTTTTGCCACCCAGTAACGCTTGCATGGTTTTCGATACAAATCCTTGCAAATTTCGTGAGATATTTCCTTAAGCATTACGGAGCTCTATCCTCCTTTTAATTCATAACAGGCACTTTGAGCCCTTAAGGGAAAGATTTAACGACAGTTTAAACATTTCAGAATTTGCAAGGATTTGTATGGAAAACCATGCAAGCGTGACTGGGTAGTAAGAGTTGTTTTTCTCATACAAATGCTTCTAATTTTCGGCGGCAGTTGCAATGGCCACTTTTGAGATACACGGCTGCTATATGCTTTTACAGCTCGTGCTATTTTTTAAAAGCGAACTGTTTTTGTGTTTATTGAAAGTTGATCACGTCGCAAAAGCCTATTTCAATGTCCCAAGGAACTCCCACGTTTGGGCGGCCTGTTAATCAACCAGCAAAAAAGCAGGAACGAAAGTATTGGCAGATGTCATTCAACCCCGCCTATCGTGTGAATGCATTTTTTACAAGTTCCGCCTCGGGAATTTGTAAGTGCACGAATATATGAATTCCAAGTTTAAAACTACAAAATATACTGCCGATTGAAAAAAAGACCGACTTGATCAATCACGAAGGTTATTTCCCGAAAAGGTACAAAGCAAATTGCCTAATCTGTAAACTGAATTAAACTCCACTCCCGCGAAAAACGGTCACCAAAAGTGAAACGCGTTAACTGTTTATCAACCTAAAACTCGCCTCATAAAATTTTAAAAGTGAAGGGCGAAATCGAAAATATATGATATTCTGATCATTTGGACATCTCCCGCCAATCCGCCGTAACCAAAACTTAAAAGGAGGCTCACTTTAGTACAAAGATGTTTAATTATTAAAAATTAGAAAAAAAATCAAGCCTTTATAAATATTTTAACAATGTCTACACCTTGTCACCACTTTTTATTCATTGATAGATGGAAGCTTTGCGTAAAATTGTGAAAATGGAATGAAGGCCAGACGAATGCCTCTGTTGAGGGTGCGTCATATTCATTTAAAAAGAATCTCTGTGGAAAAACCACCATAAAACAAGACCCATTTCAAAACCCAGGCGAAAAATTTGGATTATCAAGTCGGGACACACCTTTTACGTCGCGTCTCTTACATTTCCCATGTTGTGTTCTCACTCCTGTAAATCGTCAATATACAAATCGCAGATTTAAAAGGATCCAGTTTGCTCAGGAAATAAGAAAAGACCCGCCAAAATGAAACAGAAAACCATTAGTGTAACAGTATCTCACCCTTTGATCTCAAAAACGGGCAAATCAGACTCACTCTCTGAACTTTCTTCCATGGCAGAGTCGACCGGCGTTAAATGACAGAGTGCCAGCGTTACATGAATGAGAGCGTTGATTTGTGTTGTGTAGCCTGTTCCAGGCTCCAATATAGTGGGGAAAACGGATCGAAATTATAAAAAAAAGTGCGAAAAACCGCGTGAGGAGTGGGGAGAGAAACCGCCGTTTTTCGCTCGCTCGCTTTTTTGCAACGTTTCTTTGCTTCTCGTTCGCTTTTTTCGCTCATCTACACTGACCGAAAGCCTGGCACAGGCTATGTATTGTGAGGCTTTTTAAGACCAGGCTCCTTTTTGGGAAAACAGGACGATTTACGAGGCGAAAAAAAAATTTGTTTGATTTATTTTGTCTTATTTTCTCCATTTTTTTATTTAAGGAAATGTCGTCTCTTTGTCTTCAAAAAATATAAATTGTCCCAACAATCTCATATACGTGCCTTGCTCCTTGATGATGGGTACCAAACTACTGTTTATAACAGACAAAAACATGCTTTAGTAACGCAATAAAAATGATTGTCCAAATTAGTGACATTTTTTTGTTGTTGTCACTGCCGCCGCAATTTTTTCTGTCCGATTTTTTTTTTCTATCCGCATTTTTCCATTCGCATTTTTCTGTCCGCATTTTCCCATCCGCATTTTCCCATCCGCATCCGCCATCCGCAGGTATCCGGTCCGCATTTTACAGATACCCATCGCGTTGGGGGGAAAACAAAAACGTTATGATGGAAAGTCAGTCATGGCTCAGTGCTCTTGTGTTAATGACAGGGCCACCTTAATCTGTCTCTTCCTAGAAGTTTGGGCTCAGTATCGAAGTTTCTCGTATTCGGTATTTGGCAATTACAGATTAAATCAATTGGTCAACAAAAATGAGATTTTTGTATTATAGAAACATACTTTAACGATTTTAAGCTTGATTGCACGACATGACGTGGACTGAATCAAAAACGTTACTTATGAGGTAACTTCGCTTCCTTTTTTAGTTATACGCTATTAACTCGCTCAGTTGTCCAAAATCAGGCAAATCATTCCCTAGCGCTGAATGCTTAGGGAGCCCATTTAAATTCAGAAAGAGAACGAAAAAAATTGCTTATTAAACGACCCTGTTGCAGCTTTTTTCATGTTCGGTTCCCGTACTTTGCCGACGCCAGCTTCAGTGTGCTTGGTGAGTGTGCGAGATCCCGAGCTGTACAAATGTATAACGAAGGTCAAGGCACTGACTTATCGTTATGTTTGTATTTCTACAGGTTTCACAAAAGGTTGTTGCAGTAACACCATCACATTCCCGGCCTTTAAATCAGGTGAACATTGTAATTCTGTAGTTGATCTATTCAGTTCAACGGGAGATGAAGAACTCGACGCCGCGGCCCCCCATATTCTATGGAACAGATGAATATAGAACTATAATCGTTGTTCTTTTGGTTATTGTAATATGCATTGGCTTCTTTGGGAATTTAATGGTCTATAGTGCAATTTCCCACCGGCAAAAACAGAAAAGAACTTCCACTAACTACTTACTCATGAACATAGCCGTTGCTGACCTTCTTGTGGCTGTAATTATCGCCCCGTTACGCTTCGTGGAGATGTACCACGGATGGCCACTTGGAGATTTCCTTTGCAAAACCGTTGCGCCTCTTCAAGACGTTATTGTTTGTGTTTCGGTAGTTACACATACTGTCATTGCCTTGGAGAGATATCGTAGCATAGTTCAGCCGTTTAAGAAGAAGTTATCCGTCCGTCGCACTAAACAAGCTGCTATAGTCATTTGGCTGTTATGTTACATCGCTATCTCCCTCCCAATGGCTTTTGTGCTAAAAGTCGAAGTCCAGAAAGGTTTTATAATATGCAAGGCTGTATGGTCCTCGTTGGTCCGCCAGCTTTTTGAAGTTTATCTGGTTGTTGTGTTTATAGCAACACCTTTAATTATTCAAACATACACCTACTCACACGTCGTTAGGGTAGCCAATCGTGAACTGAGAAATGCAACCAACTCAAACAATCCCAATCTGACTAGAGTTGCACAGAGCAAAGTGCGCGTAGTGAAAATGTTGGTTCTGCTTGTTTGTGCTTTCCAGCTCTGTTCTATTCCTCGCATCGTTACCATGATAATGACTGAGTTTGGTGGTCCTGCCTTAACAAACGAATTGAATTTCCAGTATGCTATAACAATAACTCTAGTTATTTACTACCTGAAACATGTTATCAACCCGTTTATCATCTTTGCGACGAGTGCGGAATTTCGCGCCAGTTGCGGTTACTGTTTGACTTGTGGCAGAACTTAAATAACCACGTGATCAGGCTCATCAACCGCTTACTTACAGTTGCCGACAAAATAAGAATTAAAGAGTCAGTGTCCCTAATTTTCTTAGTTATCTCGCAACAGGAAGAAACAAGATGAAGCCGGAAACCTAACTTATGTGAGGGCATGGTCTCTTAGTTTCACAGGAATTATAATTATGTGAATGACGCCTTTTGCGTTCAAAGACAGTTACTTGTTCTGAAATTACTTAAACTTAAGTCTAGGATTCCCTTTTAAATGTAAAACAAATCAATTTGTAACAAAGCGTAAATCCAGGAATATGTACTGTGAAAACGCATTTTTTTCGCATAGACAACACACGATGTACGCACCATTTGCGCATCATATAAGTACCATGAGGATCACAGTATTACGCATGATGTTCGCACTGTTTGTGTACCTTGACCACTGATAATTGCGCACTATGTATACCCCATGTGTGCACACGGTACGCACCATAACTCGTCATAAACGCACCTTTTTGCGCAACGATTGTTGGCTGTTTGTGTGTCTCATCACTATATAGGCGCCATATTAAGATCCTTTTGTATGCCCCCTTACTGATGGCTTGCGTTTGCTCCATAAGCGCACCCCTTGCTACTATTTCAGTACAATACCAATCTTGCGCCATTTGTTTGCTTCATTTTAAATCGCTTTGGAAACGCACCTGCGTTGTTTTTTGTGCCGTTTGTACTCCGGCTATACTAGCGCTGGGCTAATATGATCTGTGGACCGTCGGTTTGGAATTTCTCTTCCCTGTATGCTCGTATCCGTAGTAATATTTCTTTTTCGTGTCGATTATTTTGCTGAAATCTACCCATTTTCAAGAAGACGGTTTGTGCACATTTGACTGGTATACCACTTAAAGGGCGCTTTCCATTTATCAGAACTGGCTGGCCGGACCATTACCGGACCAGTTATTTTGGCATTGAAATACCATCTCCTGCCTGCATACTATTTAGGATTTGACTGATGTAGCAGGATAGTTTTGATTAATAGTGAAATTCTCATTACTTCAGGAAGGGTCTGGTCGGTCAGTTCGGTTTTGAAAATCTTCCGACCCCCAGATCTCGTCCTTTGTGGGTTATTTTAAAAAGACAAATACTTTTCTAGTCCGCTCCTTATGCCTTCAAGCAACTTTACTCGATAAATGGTTTTAGGATAAAAGTGTTACTGGGAAAACTAAGAATCGGTAGGAATGCGGTTTTGCTAAACACTGGCAAAACTTCGTTTAAATAACTGTCCTAAAGACTTTAAATTAGTTTACTCCCCCCCGGGATTTACCCTGACTCATTTTTCCCAACACTGCGGGCCTCTGAAGGCTTTATTGATTACACAATTACAGCACCAGAACTGTTACCAAGTAAATATCAAACAGATCGCAAATGGAATTGTTACCAGTATAATGTCACGTCAAAGACAGCGAAAAATTAACCCCACTGTCAATTTCAGTTTTTATCGATACTGAGTCGTGTAGGTGTCAGTTTTTGCGCGAAATATGCACCATTCATTATATACCCCAAACACATCTACTTTTTTTTTCAGTATATATCAATTATAGGTTATGCATTCTAAAACGGTCTCACTTTTAAAATGAGGCCAAATGGAAAACGTTTGAGTTTTAATTGTGTAAAAAGTACAAATTTCTGGTTTTCAAATCAAAGATTTCGCACTTACTCTCGTTTTGAAAGAGAGGCTTTGGCCGACTGAAAAAAACCTATTTGGGACTGACATCTAAAGACTACTATTACTTCAATATCTTACGGGTTTTAGAGTGATGGAGGGAGCACATTATGGGTACCATAATCCTCTCTTGATATTAGTAATCATTTAATCATTTTAACCATAACTACATAATGATTAGACGTCCTTGCAATCTTTTTTTCGGCAGATACGAAAACTAAGTTACCTTCGGCTCACTGAATTTTCTGATAGCCTTCAGCGATTGTAGAGAAGAGACAGTGAACCGAAGTCAGTCTAACATTAATGCCAGGTGATCTGTGACGTCACTGCGGGGGTCTGGGGAAAGAAATTTTAATGCCGTATCCCATAAACCAAAGCTGACGGGAACAGATTGAATTGAATTGAATTGGTGCGCGCGTTGGTTTATGGGATACGGCATTAAAACTTCTTTCCCCAGGCCCCCGCAATGACGTCACAGATCACCTGGTGACAATTCTGCTGTAGCTAGGGGGCTGGAGCTTACGGACGACTTTCTGCTTCTTCTTCCTGTCCTCCCGCGCCCCGAGGGACTCCCATATGAAATTGACGGGGAATGATCGTCTCGCCCAGGGGTAGATATTGCAGATTTTGGTCTCAGTTGAGGTTTTCATTGACGTCCAGAGAGAGCCAATATTTTTATCGATATATTAAAGTTATCGCTTTGGGTTATGAAAAAAAATACCTAAATGAAAATAGTAAATGCCGTCATGCAGGGCCCTTTGGAGGATGGTTTCCTTTAGGGGTTTAATCCTAATTTTCAGACCAGAATCCCCGTCATTTTTAATAGAGTTCCCCTAGTCGCTACTAATGCCACTACCTGGTGTTTGAGGCGATGCAGTGTTTCTTATGCACTTGTCACTGGAAAATGTTTTGCAGATACCTGGTAATTCTTGTTGTCTTCGCTCTTTTTTGTATGCTTGATTAAAATGCAGGTATTGAGAAAAAAAAAATTCCTAATGCCGGGACCCATGTTCCTCAGGGGTTTTGGTTTGGGGGTTTCCAATGACAAGTGCATGTAATAGCCACTCGTGTTTGCAGATCCCAAATACTTGGCTGCACCCATGCATGTCTAAACATCAGTCTCGAGACTGGTACGTTTTATAGCTCCTGGTGAATTATCACTCAATATCGCCAATTCCTTCTGGTCTTGTTTTGAATGCCGAGAAACGGAACGCGTAATGCTTGAGACAAAATCCAGCGGTTTTTTGTGGCAGAAATTGCGGGAGAGAAAGCAGTTATTTCGAAAGTCAGTGCTCATAGCAAAGAGAATAAAAGGATTTAAGACGTGTTTTAAATAGTTGAGAACGATTGTCACTATCCCAGTGACAAATAGGATTTCTTGGTATTCCTTTTTGAAGTTTACACTGGTAAATTCGTTTACTAGCATATAAATTCCACGCGGAATAAAGCACACTTGAAATACAACAACGAGAATAATCAGCATTCTAACCAAACGTGCCTTTTTCCGGATTTGATTTTTCCTCTGCTCGACAGTTCCACTTCTTGAAATTGTCTGAGTCAACTTGTCTTCCTTCCTTATCGTGGTAACAATCTTGATATAAGTCGAAGTTTGAATAACCAATGGCAAAAACATGAAAGTCGCCACAAGGTGCACTTCGAAAACTTGACGGAATGTCAGAGAAGGGAATTTAGCGACACAGTGTTTATTTCCCTTTCTCTCTACTTCTTTTAAAACTAACGCCAGCGGTAATCCGATGAGTACATAACATGCGCAACAGATGGCGGCCATGGCTATCTTGGCTTTTCGAAAAGAAAGTTTAGGCTTGAAAGGTGTCACAATTCCGCGATACCTTTCGAATGCTATCAACGTGTGCATTACGACCGAAACACACACGATCACGTCTTGTAATGGTCCAACAAACTGACACAAGAATTCACCCAGAGGCCAGCCATTAAATAGTTCAGCCGTGCGAAGGGGTGTAAGAACAATGGCGACCAACAGATCCGCAATCGCAATGTTCATCAAGAAGAAATTGCATGGGGTCCACATGCTTCGCTTTCCTCGTATTGTTACGATAACCATGGTGTTGCCAATCAGCCCGGTTATAATAACAACGGCCAGAAGAACGGTGAGAATCGCATTAAAAATTTCGTTATTGGAGGAACTTGGCGCGCTTTGACTTGGCGGGAATTCAGTTGTGGTGACATTTGTTACGACTGTCATCGCGGTAGCGTTTCTCGTTAGTGGGAATGTGGTGAAGTTTGCTTTGAACGGGAACAAAGCAGTGTGTTTTAACAATTCAGACGAGGTGGCATTTGCTACCACTGTCGACATCGTTGAAGCGTTTCCAATTGGTGGAAATGTAGTGACGTTTGCTTTTAGCGGGAACAAAGCAGGGTGTTTTATCAGCGAGGGTCGGGTCGGTCGGGTGCTGTTTGCCATTAAAAGGATATACTGGATCTAGTCGAATGATGAAGACTCTCCGTTATATAAACGTTTGAAATTCTTGGTAAAGAGGCAATTGGCTTTGTCACGACGTCGCCAAATAGCTTTTTTCGGCTAAAACACAGAGTTCACAAGGCGCTTGACAGTCTCCACCTCTTATAATACCTGTAAGTAGCACAAACAAAGGAAGTCAGCAATAGGCTATACTCACCATAACGACATTTGACTACAACTAACAGAATTCATTTTGTTTTTACTTTCTTGTTTGAATTTCTCAATCCTGTTGAAGTTTAAAAAAAATAGTCCTAATTTGCACCAGAAAACAACAAACTGAAGGATGCTGGGAGTTGTAGTAAAAAGACGTCATCATGCGATTGTCCTATTAGAGATTTCATTTGAGCCCATAAACGGATTAGTGGGGGAGGGGTAGGGCGGTGCGTTCGTTACCTCTCATTTTAGTATAAATTATCGAGGGAAAAGGATATCATCCCCTCTCTCTTATTATAACTGTATAAAAAACCTACTCAAAACGTTAGTATTGTAAGCCGATTTTCAAACTTATTCTTGAAATTTTCAAGAGTAAATGCTGATAACTAGTAACATGGCCTAAGATCTCAACATTATGTTTAATTTTTCTTTTGAAAAACTTTCAGTGGAACTGTGTCATAGCACAAGACATCAAAACTAAATATTGCGGACTCTTCACTTACTACCTACCGGAGGTTACTCCGATTTTCCTCAGTTTTCCGGCCGGCACTTTTCCATTTGCTTTGTTACATATTTTTTGCCTTGCACTAATGCCATGGTACAAGCAAACGACTCTCAGTGCTAGGTACGAAGATAAGAACAAAAAACAAAGCGGATCTAAGGTGTTTGAGCATAAAATTTGGTTTCAAAACAAAGACAACCGCGACAATGGAGAGACGAATGGACTAGAAATTATTAGCAGTAGGATACCTGTCTTACCACCAAGTTAGTACGGTGATGTCAAAGCAGTTGGTTGAAGTGTAGCAGCACGGTCCCATTCTTATACTCATGTAAAAAAAAAAACAATTATCTATGTCTCATCCTACTTTATGATAATCAGCATGATAAGCTGCTTGCCGCATTTAGATTTAAGATTACCGTTAGTAACTTTATTCAACTGGGCCGTTTGGCCTCCCCTTATAGTTGAAGTATGGCGCGGGAATAACTGGAAGGCAATTGCTGGGACAAGATTGAAATATCTCGCTCGTCCCTTTTTCGAACTTCAGAAACACAAGAGGTGATTTCGAGAGAGAAGCGTACAATGAAATTGGTTAGATTTTCTTTTGCGACAGAACGTTTAGTTTTTGTTTTAGTCTACTGACTCCTGCACACGTCATTGAGGCAAAAATCAAGGGGGATTACAATGCAGGCTTGATAATCGCTCAGAGATACCATCAGTGTTAAATCTGTTTCCATGAAAAACAACGGCAAAAAAAACTGTCAGTGACTTTGGTGGCAAAGAAAAATTGAAACCAAGAAGGTTACTTTCCGGTTATTTAGCAATTAGGTTTTTGGGTGTTAAAAACGGCAATAACTTCATTATATTAATGGTAAATATGAATTGAATGTGTTGGACGGATTATTCCTGATAAGTTACCAGCGCCGCCGTAGACCTATCATCAACATATCTCTTTTTTAATACAGCGACATTCTGGCATCGCGCAAATCAATCATCCGCTTTCTCGGTAGGTTACAATTTCTTGTCACTTTGTATCGCACTTTAGGTGGAAGTCATAATCGCATTATAATTCTTAGCACTGGAGAATGAATTGTAGAATCTGATTTGTCTGATGTGAATTACGCACCAACTGTTAAACCAACATAGTTACGAAAAATTCACAGACGCAATCTACCAATTCTAAACTTTTCTCTAGACAGCTCTCAGAGCGTATTCTGCAGCTTATACAGTTATTTCGAGAAAGGTTGTCGGAAAAAATGTGCACGCGACAATCCCGAAAGGTAATACGAGATATGGTCAATACACTGTTTCTAACGACTGTAGCTGTCGAGCCTACTTTGGTTGCTTTCCTTTAATTTAGCAATCGCAAACATATCATCGCCAACATCCCGTGCCACTCTCTTAAATTTCTTTGAAGAACGGTACGCTCAAAACTCTCCACAATACCTTTCGGGATTGTCGCGAGCACTTTTTCCGACAACTTTTCTCGAAATACCTCTATATACACTACAGCAATACTGCCACATGGTAATCAGCAAGGGACCAACATCTTGACCTGCAAACTTCGTTTAAACGGTGGAAAATAAATCAACAATAGCCAGATGGACGAAAGTTTGATATTCGTTTAAGCAAATATTTTTGTCAGTAAGGCAACATTTTCGCAAGCGGTGTCAGTTATGTTTATGGCTATAAAGCGATTCAGGAGAGTGCATCGCTCTCGCTCATGGTCAAGTTACTCATTTTAAAGCCAAAGCGGAAATATTTATCAGTACACAATGAAGGTAAAGATGTAAACTCATATTCATACTATTCGCGATCCTAGACAAGGCAAAACAGATTAATTCAATATTCGGCAATCGGGACTCAGTTTTGCTTAGTCAAAATAGGCGTGTTGGTGTAGGAGACAAGTCGAGCCGAGTAAGGGCATACAAAGATTATCTACAAAGCGCCGTATCTGATGAAATGAGTTCTGTCGGCGACAAGCTATTGCCGTGCTAATGTAACTATTTAAAGAAATTTCTCCACTCAAATACATCACAATAAGAATTTTAGGTTATCTATCAAGTACCTTTTTGTCCTAATTTGTCTCCGATTAACTTCGCCTTTAACGCCAACTTTCCTTAGTCATTAATCTCTGAGTTCACCTCTTTTTCTGGGCTTGACGGCTTCAAGTATTCCCTTTTAAGAGAAAAGGAAGAAAAAAATCGTGTATTTATTGCGAGTGGACATCTGGAAATATCTTCAATTATGCACAATATCGATATTGAGCATATAAAATTAATATGATAACGCAAAGTGTGATCACGTAAAGTGAAAAGTGACGCAAAAAATTTAACATCCTTTATAAAAACACGCAACATTTGGAAAGCTCCAAATGTAAAGTTAGACAAGAAAAATTTCTTTGTAGCACAAAATAATAATGCCACTGCATTCAAATTGCAGAAGACTTTTTTTGTGCCGATAAACGTTATTTACTATTGATAATAATACTTGAATAACTGAAAAGTATACTAAAGGTTATTGTTTCCGAATCATGTGCACATCCGGTAGAGAATTTAATACGATTACGGAACCGTGATTTTATAATCATGATATTCGGCTCAGTAAGTATTTGCAGTTACTAAGAAAGACATTTAAATTAGGACCTGTTAATGAATATTTTTCATTTCAGTTACCGTTTCTACATTTATTTCAAGGCTCTGGCTCTTTAAGGAATATTATCCCGACCTAGCCACTATGAGGGCTTTTTCTATAAAAATAAATATATATAACGCTCTGTAAAAAAAGTGAACTTATCAGTCAACAAACCAAATGGCTCGGGATATTTTGCAGACTGAATCTTGGAGCAGACACTAGTTTGGCAAAATAAAGTTCAATGATATTTAAAATTTAGTGTCGATGATAGTATCTCAAATACTTTCTGTAAGTCAGACTTAAGTGAGCCCTGCGGTTTTTACGTATGTTAAGCGTGATTTAAGTCGTAAAAACAGGAAACATACGAATAGATCGTTTTCACTTTCACGCAATAAACACTGCACCCAAAAAAATATTGGAAACCGCCCAGTGGAAGAAGCCAAGGAAATGAAATGTTATAAAAGACTAATATATAAACAATTTGTCCAAATCTCAGGTCTTTCTGGCCAGCAGTTTCTGAGTTATCTGCCGAAACGTTTCACGTACCTTTGTAGAGCTTTATATGGAGACGCCATATTGGTGGACAGTTTCTGTCCACCAATATGGCCGCCGGAAATCAACAAAAAACATCTGGAGTTCACTTTTTCCATAAAAGCTCTTTCTCTTCACTCGAGAGTTAGTCTACGTGCGCATAAACACATCTTCTAATACTTGAAATGGTAAAACTGCTGAAAATCAAGAGGAGATACTTTATTTCAACGAGACAGCATTCCTATTTTGGTGTCACGCACTGTGAAAACTCGGAAGTTCAAATTGCTCTATTTTCGAAATGAAACGTGCTACGGGACTGGAAACTTGTACAAAAATTTATTTTTTGTTTATCTTCAACCTAGTGTAAATAAGACATCGTAAAACCTGGTTATTCTGATTTTACAGTTTGATGACGTCACCGTGAAAACCATCTAGTATACTTTAAGTAGAAAAAGAAATACTAACAAACGAGTTATAGACTCTTAGTTCAATTGTTATTTAGAACACAAAAACATGACATGCAAACCAATTGATAAAAAGGTCAAAAAAGCCTAATATTATATTGGTCCTTAAGAATTGTTTAGCGTTAAAAGCTTTTGCATCCGCATTTTACGAAAATAACACTTATGTTACATTTGCACAAAAATGCAATATATCCACTAAATGAATTAACGAATTTAGAAAAGGATATTGAAAAATTTTCCATAAAAAAAGACAATTTTCAAGTGAGGAAAATTATCAATTTCTTTAAATGTTTTTTTTTACTCAAAGGGTATTTTCTAAATGACTGTGTCGGTCGGGTTCTTAGCTGTTCACCAGTATATACACCTATATTATTATGTGGCTTTATCAACAGAGGGTAGACACATTCACAGAGAGGAAAAACAGAAAGATCATTGACATTTAGCATATAGATTTCAAAAAAGAAAGTAAATTTACTTAATCGAATTTCAATCTCATTTGAGCTAACAATGATTATGAGGAAGGAGGTCTTTAATTCACTTATGTAACTCTGCCGTTTTGTACTAAGCCATCACTTCAGTCCACAAAAACTCACTATATTTTCAGGAATTTTAGCTCGGTTTCTCTTAAAATTCAGATAAATACTAAACGTTTCATCAACACAAAATTTTGGTAGCAATGTATTTTCATTTACATACTGTAGTTTTTGGTTGACGATTTAAAAATCCCCGCAGCTAGAGTACGAGCATTGCGCGATAACTTTTTTTCTCCAGGAGTGATTAATAAAATTTCTAACTCTGCAGGCGAAAACATTCTATTCAGCCACGCACTGAATCAGATCAACAAAAAACGTCGGTCTGATTTGACATAATTCTCCATTAGTATACATTAATTTAAACTCACTTTTCAGCAAAACCTAATCACACTTCTTTCGAGGTCATTCTTAGTTATCTCGATCTTTCTTAACTTGTGGTCTGAACCAACTAAAAGGATATTTTTTACACACCCCGTAAAACGTGGCACACGCTTCCCCAAAAATGCGACGTACATGGCATGTAAAATGACAAAAGCTAAGAGAACCCAGCATTGAGAACAGATCTGTTATCGACCACAAAGGAAGTATTATTATTTATTCAACAAATTTCCCCGTTTCTGCATTGGTTCAAATCTCCCGTCTAATTCGTCATAGCCAGATAGTGTTGACTAAAGTTGGAAAAAGTTTGCGACATTGAATGCTATCGATGACGTCAACTGTATACCAAAAATCGATGGAAAAAGAGCCAGCAGACCGAGAAGCCCTGAAGTTCCAGGAAGGTTGGGCGCCGGAGCTCAACTGTTTTGGTAGAGCTAAAAATATAGCCGAACATTTCACTCGTTTTGCCTAAAAACATAACAAGGACAGTAAAACTAAACCTTGACGGACCAGAATGAACTGCCGTTTGAACGGAATACCTGCTAGACTTTATATCCTGATTGCCGAGAGACAGGGAAAGAATGAAGGCAGGAAATTTACAAGGGGGGGAAAGGCCAACACCTTTTACCCCCCTCCCTCCCCCTCCCAACATCAAATGGTGTCCCGGAGACTTTTACATCCGAAACGGGCACTTAGGGCAAATTTTGGTTTGCCGGATTAGCTGCTGAAATTTTAGAGTGTCATAAAGTTTTATTCGGCTTTACCGGAAGCTTATAAAGTAGGGATCATCACACAATCTGTGATTGAGAAAGCGGCTACGCAAAGAAAAATATGGGCAATGAATAAACTCATTGCCCCTGGCGACTGTTTCAGTGTTTCAATGCAAAAAATAAGCTTCTTTGTTTCGTATGACCTTCACCTTCCTGCACTTTCACAGAGATATGATGGAGGATATTTATCATATTAATATGTGTTGTATTAACTAATTTAGTAAAATGTTCCCATAATCAGCAATGACTGCCCTTCAATCAAATTAACTCTTATGCCAGAAACAAAGGTTACATCCGAACCCTCATGAAATCCGCCGTTTTTACACCTACGTCCGAAAATGCAGTCAGTTTTTTCGCCGATAACTTAGAGTTCTTCCCAAACCACCAAATATTTAAAATGAAAAAAAATAAAGGTACATTAGTAATATTTTTTTTTTAAATAAAACCTTAAGTTGACTGGGTTTTAACATGCGTAGGTATTATATAATGTTACTTGTTCAAAATTAGGTTTGAGTTTTTCATTTCACAGGATTTTATGTGTTCAAGTGGCTCAAAGAAGACTTCAATAAAGAAGCTAGTAAGAAATTAAGGCTTATATAGTTTAATCTGGGAAAAATCTAGTCTATGACGATCTAATATGATTTCATAATGACGAAAAGAGTGTCGTTGTTGACTGTACTTACGTTGGATTCTGGACCCATATTAGTGTATTTTATTTTATTGCGACCGGGTCGTATCGATATTTTAAGAATCACTGGTTTCTAAGAAAAAAGACACAAATCCTGATTTACTGCCAAACAACTTACTGGAACGATTAATTTTGCAAAACATGAACAATCAGTTATGAAATGGAATTAAATTACACGTTCTTACCTTTTTAAATGGTTCACATGAAAATTTCTTGGTTATAACTAATTAAGTGAAAATTAGTATGCGTAGGAGTGTAGCTCTGCTTCTGTTTTGGCTACAAATGGGGAAAATCCAGAGCGAATCTCTTGGAAGGACAGTTTTCATGAAAGTCAGTTTTACGACGCGTAACAATTAAAACAACCCACACCTTTTAAAATTGAGAAATCAGCGATTGTTTTGTTTTCAAACTAGTTTTTATTCTGTTTTGTGAGAAATATTAGAAATATAGTACCCCGACCTGCTGTGTACCGCAGTGCAAATTTAATTTAAAGTTGCATTCGCATCTCATTGTTTTAAAAATGAGTGATTTGCTTTGCTGGAGAAAGCGTTGACTTGGAGAATCTTGATTCTTTCGGATATGCTTACTACTTCAAGTGAAAATTCTGGAAATACACGGTGCTGAGCCATATTTCTCAGTTCCCAGGTAATTCAAAAAATGTTAGCAGATAGAAAAAACGTGGTAATTTGCATTGTTCAGTGGAACAGCATATCCGACGCATTGGCGCCGCATACAATATTTTAGAGTAATTTTCATTGTGGCTATTAAAAAATTCGCATCAAAAAGACACAAATTTACTCCTACTTTGTAGAATAGAATCTTCATGTTTTATGGACAATTGAAAGATCGCTCTATGCGGGTTGTATGTTCAGAGCACAAACTTTGTGAGGGTGTGACGCACTTTATAGCTACTTTTAATTAATGAATATTCATGAATCAAGTGCATAATCAAATCCTCACGAAAGGAACTGAGTAGTTCACAAGCTCAAAGCCATTAATTCGCGAATTTATATCCATCTAGTCCGCAGTTTCCAAGGCCTCCCAAAATTGAATCCTTAGCGTTCATCCGGAAAAGATTAAAATACATAATCAGGCCTTCACAGCTGGCTTTACTCGATAATATGTTGAGAAAGAATTTCAGCAAGTCTTTAGCAGAAAAGTTCAAGAATTGCGGTCAAGAAAGCCAGTGAAATACGGTTTTGTCCAACATTTGTTGGTCAAAAAATTTTGGAGCTCGTGTTCAAGAATGTATGTATCATGCCACGTTGAATGTTATACTATGGGTCATTCGACATGTCGGATGCACCGGTTGTGAACGAGAAAAGAGATTTGGATGACTTGTTGAACATCTCAACGTCGCTCATATGATCACCAGTCGTTAAGCAGTAAAGAACCACAGTCATTGCATGGCTTAAAACGTCTCGCAAATACTACTTTCTTTTCAACTTACCTTCGCGCCCATCAGTGCAGTCTTTTAAACTTCCTGGTGTTTTCATTTTATGACCTTGACATCTAAGAATTTTTTACCTATTATTTAATGCGTTGATGTCAATCAAATTCTTGTAAAAGGACAATTTGTAACGACAATATTTTCGTGCCACAGGTAGCGTTACTAGGCCTTTGTACATTATGCTTACATTATTTGTGAGCTTTTGAGTGAGGCAAAAGCATTAAGCATTATTCGAGCATTTGAGTGTCATTTTAACGGGAAAATCAGGTTTTGTTCTCACAGGAAATAAAAATTGAAATATTTTTGAAGAGATATGACGACTTTAAAAATAATTTTAAAAACTAAATTCAAATTTCACCTTTATACGGCTATGTAGATGATTATTTTGCTATACTGAAAGTATTTATTTGTATACATTGTTGTCATACCACTTATACATTTTTGTTAGCCTTAAACCCCCTTAAAATGCCCACCTACCCCTCCCCTAAGCCATCATTTTGTCCTAAATGAGAAGTAAGTGTTAATCTTGGCTTAGGGGATGGGTAGGTGGGCAGTTTCCCAGAAACCATAATTGATCAAAAAAAGGCTTTTCTATGGTTAGCGTTATTGAGAATTTTAATGACTTTTTGGGAGCATTTTACTGGGGAAAATGGAGCATTTTAGTGGAGAAACAAAAGCATAACTAGGGCCTAAGCGTTGCACGTGCACGCGCACCATATAACAATGTTACAAAAAGCAAAAGCCGCAAATTTTTGCAAAATGTTAAAAGGAATGTTGGAGGCGAAGATGGTTTGAACCCTAGAAAGGCAACTAATAATCACATGACCAGATCACGAAAAGTATCGCCCGTAAAATTAAACTTGGCGCGTAGCAAATCATGCTACTCAGTGCGGTCTTAAATCCACTGACGAGGCCAAACTAAACAGGAATTCCTTTAAAACCGACATGTAAATGTTCTTTTCCTCAAGTGGCAACCTCTAGCGATGTGTGTTTTCACATGACGTCATGGCGGCCATGCTAATGCTTGTGTCCCAAAACAATAAAACGGCGGCCATGTTTGTGTCCTAAACAAGTCCCGGCAGGAGTTGAAGTCTTTTCTTATGCAAACGCTTTCTTTTGTTCCAATGATTTTGCATCGATGCTGGCCACGTGAGTGAAAACACAGAATTGTTTATATGCGCCCGTTTAGATTTGTACACAAATAGAAACATAATCGTGCTTACCGCTGTTCAGACGGCGGAAATGATTGGTAACAAATTACATCACACCAGAGATAAGCCGGAAACGCAGCCTTGTCCCTAGACTGTTGACAGTCCCCTATTTTTCCGTAAGATCGCCGACATAAAGCGCTTTGCGATACGGGTAGCCATCTTATATAAGGTCAAAACTACAGTCGGCTTCCGATAACTCGAACCTCGCGCTAACCCGAACCAAAATCGATTTCCCCTGCGTTTCCTTCATACATTTACTTCAGGAGCCCATAAACCGGGTCCCCGATCTGCGAGAAAAAGTCCAAGTTTATTGCTCGAGGAACATCTGCGTTTTTCCTTGTCAGGTCCGGTATGAGATAATACGTTCTCTTGCAGCACCGCCATATTGGTTTTTTTGTTTTATGCCAGGCGCCAAGCTTGACGGTTGAGGTCATAATCCGAACTCGCCGAGGACAACTAGGAACGAGGCTGTTGTAGCCTGCTCCAGGAGTTCAGATAGTGGAGCACGGGCGAAAACTTGATGAAGAAAATAAAAAAAACCAGGGAAGAAGGGGAGGGAGCCTCGCTATCGCCCCACGGTCGTCCCTCGTTTTCCTCGCGTTCGATTTAACTCGCTCCCCACCATTTTGGAACTCCTAGATAGATAATCAGTTCTTAAATTAAACGAATATAAGAATCTCTTAAATATTGTTCCGTCGTTTGTAGAAGTTTACAAATTGCGGACGTAGCTTTCTCAAGCGTCACTTGTAAAAATAAAATAGCCAGCAACAAAAAAGGTGTATACCAAACGCGTTGTCTTAAGATCAAAACGTAATTCAAACTTGACGTTTTTTCATGTCTTCTACTAGAGCCAAGCCACAGCTTTTTAAAATTTGCATGCTTTGTATTTTTAACGTACAACCGCATTTTTTGGCAAAAGGAATTTTAAATGACCCAAAAGATTTTTAGTGCGAAGTGTTGAAAAAAGAAAAGGATTATATTTTACCGACTTTATATAACAATGAAAATCAAAAAAAGTCTTTATTTTAATGAAAATGCAAAATATTAAGAAACCATACTGTGAAAAAGAAATGGTACCAGTAATGGCCTATAATTATAATAACTTTATTGGTTAACTTTTGATTACGTGCCTCTGTTGTTTTCGTACACGTTATAAAAGAGCTTCCAATAAATTTTCCTCCTTTTCCTTCCTCTTCATGCAATATTTTCAATTTTTTAACTTTTTAACATGAAATTTTTACAATTAGGAATTGCCACAGTATGTATCTTTTTCTGTATAAATTGAACTCAGATATACACATGAGCCATATCGTCAAGGCCTAGTTAATATGAAACACAGTATTGTTAGACCAGAAATCAGGAATTTTTGGATGAACTACACCCAAACTGATCAGTTTGTCTGACTCAAGAGACTGAAATCAACTGAAAACGTTTGCTCGGAGAATTTTGTCTGCGCCCCGACCCTCCCCTTCTTCTAGAGTAAAATATTATACTTCATATATTTTAGAAACCTAGAGCTGTTTTTGGCGGGCTAACCGACCGGATGTACATCGCAAAGCAGACTCTTCACTACTATACGTCATGAATTTTAGCTTTATCGCTTAAACGGCGGAAGAAATTGTGGATTGAATGAAATCAAAACGTTACTGTCCAGTTAAAATACGAAAGTGCACTACAAGCCATACCTTAATCATCTCTTCATTTTTCATGACCTTTCAGTTCTACCACAAGAAAATCGACTTGGATTCATGTAGCTGCGCGCCAAGAGAAAATAAAATATTATGTAAACAGGTGGATTACATCAAATCCTTCTGTTTGTGTTCGAGGCATAAAATAATTAACAAATGCAGATGTGATCAAGACTTTTCCTTGTCAGATATCCAAAGCGAAAGAAGGAAAAAAACCTACTCGTGTTTTTGTCAACATGAACCGCACCCTGTGTGGTACGTAAGAATTTACCCGAGCAAAATCAGCTTTGATTCACCTACTAAAAAATGAAACGAATATCGATCATTGTTGCAAAAGGCTACCCTAAATGTAAGCTTGTGTTTTATAAAAGAGCAGAAAATCCAGAGGGAATAACTTGGCCAAAAAGGTTTAATAGTGTCAATCAGTATTTGTTGTGTTCAGCATGCTTCATTTCTTGCATTGTACATCTCGTGAATCCCCTCAGTTAACTGACACTACGTTGCATAGAAAGCAAACCTAAGCTCAACATCGTTTTTTCTCCAAATGTACCTGAGGTTTTTTGTAGTTCAGGTAACCTTTCCACCCTAAACCAAAATCAGCAATGATCTAAATCAGAACTTGTCTGGCCACAATACGTTGTGGGAAAATGGCGGATAAGGGCCCTCCCAGTTGAATAAGTCACGAAGAAACACAACTTCACAACACTTACGATTCTACCATGAATGTTAATTCGAGTATTTCGTTTTATAATGTTAAGTAAAGATGAAAAGGCAAAGATTGTACAGTCATACACACGAAAATAAACAAAAAATGGAGTTTTTAGAGCATTAAATACAAAAACTTACAGGTTTTACGGTTGAGATTTCTTTCTTCAGTCTATTCTTTAAGCTTGAAGACGGCAAGTAAAAATGATTGCTTGTCACTGATTCAGATAAATGTAAATCCTCTCTGTCGATTAAAATGCACTTTAAATTTTGATGATGAAGGCTTTTCTTACAGGTTAAATCGAACGCGCCTGAAGCACAAACTTTTTGGAAAATGTTAAAACGCAATAGAAGCAAATACCCAACCGCGAATAATTGAATTTTGTCACCATACAGGTGCTCTGTTTATGGCTTTTGATGACCTCTGATTAAATTCGGTTGAGATTGAATTGGATGATATGTTAACACTCCGAAGGGCTTACCTCAAATTGTGTTAAGGTGCGAACATGGTATTAAAATTGGCTGGCTCAGAGTTTATTTTCATCTGGAGAAATCGTTTTGACTTGAACCTTCAAGGGTTCAATCGTGGTTTCCCCAGGTGTATATGTCGACCGCAAGAGTAGCAAAATTAATTTTCACTCAAACACCTTGCTGGGTTTATTATATTGTAAAACAAATTGTTTTTCTTCTATCTTTTTCGCTGTTTCTGAAATTTGTCGAAAGCAGCTGGATGGTCAACAGTAAATTAGTTTATAATAGAAGTACATTATGACTCGCTGTTGTCCTCGTACTATAGGAGTGCGCGCCAAAACAAATATAATGTTTTCGTTATATGAAAAACGCCTTGTTCTCTATCTGCCAACAAACAAGAGGTCCTATGGAAATCCTGTGGTGAATAATTTTTAAAAGCTTATAGACTTGAATACAAGATAAAAATTAAAAAAATTCAGGTATGACATAAATATATCGTGGGAAGTGACATTCAGTGATGAAATCAATTTCATCGAGTATTTAAATGAAATTATTTCCCATTGTTTAAAAAAACCGCGCATGAACAAGCAAATGATATTCTACATGTACTAACATGACATTACAGTAAACTAAAAACAAATATTCATCTATTCATAGTTTCGACGCCAAGAATATCCCAAATAAGTCGCGACCGTTTTCTTTTAAAAATAGCACTCATCTAATATCCAGTAGTTCTTAAAAAATTTAAGGTTTGTTAAAAAAAAACAATCGCTTCTTTGGGGAGACAAATTGTCCAAGAACGCTGCAAGAGAGTGAAGCTATTCAGTTTTATTTAACTACATGTGTAGTGCGTTGTTGTAAGAACCATGTCACCGTGAACGCGAGTGTCTCTCTTAGTAAGCGTTAATGCTCTCTTTACGGTAACCGGAATTTTTGTATTAAAACATTGCATCCATGAGTTCCCCATAGTTTACTTTGATCAATTTCCCTATCCTGCGTACAAGCTCTCTGGGGACTGGGCCCTTTTCTCCTCCGTCCTCCCCTCCTGAGTTCAGCTCACATTGATCTCCTATCGGCATGCGCAGAGACTTCTGTTACCTTAATTTGCATACTGCATACTATTGCGCCCAATGAACAGCACCGAAGGCTAACATGGCAGTATGCCCCTTCCAACTAATTCGCTGATTTCTTGCGGAACACTTGTGAACGCATATAATCAAGGTTCGCATCCACACAACGTTTTAATTTATGCCACATTACTGTTTTCCCCGTCAGCACTATGACGCTGGACACGTATGGCCGCGCTACACGAAAATGCTGCAACGCTCATCTGTCAGGGATAATTGTTTAATAACAACTGTTTCAGTGGTTCTATTGGTCGGGGTGGAACGAAGAGCAGAGTGGTAATCGAAGATTTTGGCCTTCTTTAATGATCGATGATACAGTCAGTGATACAGAGCGACGCGGCAGCAATACTCGGCTACGTTCTAAAACATAAAATATTAAGAACAAGCAATCATCCTAGAAACCACAGAAAAAAAGCCCCGTCACGACCATTTTAACTGCCATATTGGTCTCATGTGTCATAAAGACTGGAACGTTGTTTCATAACGTGATGCACTCGAGGAGAGGACCCTGGAAACGAGTTTGTCCAAAACTAATAAAATATGAAATTGCTGGGTGGCATAAACTTATATTAGCGTATAAATTCTTTGTTAAATTTCGGGTTTTTAAAAGAGAAATTTCCGAAACTATTTTGCTTTTGGAGCTCAAATTACAATTATGCCCTTTAAGTATTCAGAGCTGTTGAATGATAAGCGTTTGTAGATAAGGCAAAAAATGTAAGCAATGATTCGCTAAAGTGGATGGTTCTGGTGTAGACGCACTGCTTATCACCAACAGAACTGTGTTACGCGTCGATGTACTTGTGTGAACGGCGTGGTTTAAAC
Source organism: Porites divaricata (assembly GCA_038088405.1). Lineage (NCBI taxonomy): Eukaryota > Metazoa > Cnidaria > Anthozoa > Scleractinia > Poritidae > Porites > Porites divaricata. The sequence continues at coordinate 1,846,003 of JBBMOI010000005.1, read as the reverse complement.
TGACCGGTAAGAAAAGCTAAGAAAGGACAATAATGGCTTTTCCGAACGGACGTGCTAAACTGATTCCAGCTTTGTGCCTTTTCTTATAAATTTCTTCATTCACTTATTTATTAGATGTAACCTCATTTGAAAAATGAATGATACAATTTACATTGTCTTTATTCAGGTTTATCAGCATTTTTTAAATAGGTCTTATAATATCTGATCTTTACTCTGATCTCGATCCAGTCTACTTTGAAGTTCGCGGCTTTCTCTCTTCTTTCCACTTATCTCCAAGTAAGGTCACATGCAAAATGGTCGGTGAAGGCGAATTTGGTGGCATGACTCCATGTAGCCTGCGTGCCGCAAACTCTCTGGGGCGCTATGGCGACGGCGCGGGAAAAGGAAGGAGAGCTTGCAACTACGTCTCCCGAATTTGAGTACCGTAAATCCTCTATTAAGCCCCCCGGGGGGCTTTTTTTTTTTTCAAGCAGTTTTGAGGGGGGCTTAATAGAGAGGGGGGGCTTACTTAATTTAGCGAAACTCATCCCCTTTAGCAAAAATACCGTGGTATGAGCGAGAGTAGACTTACGTGTTGTACAATTAAAGTCACTGTCAAAAGTATTTAATTCACTTGTGGGAGCCTAAAAGTAACAAAAACAAAATTCTTATTCTTCAAAAATGCGCTTTCGGCCTCATGTTCTTCGGTAATTTTTATGAGAATGGTTACTTGTATTGATTTGAGAAAGTTAAGCATGTGAAGTTGGAGGTCATGCCGCCGAAGACCGAAAACAATATGAACTTCCAGCCTGAATAAATCATAACTGATCAGTCCACGTTAACCGTTAATTTTTTTGTGAAGAATAAGGATTGGGGGAGGGGGAGGGGGGGGGCTTAATAGAGAGGGGGGGGCTTATTAACTTTCCTCCTCTGAAAAGGGGGGCTTGTTAGAGAGGGGGGGCTTATTTGAAAGGGGGGGCTTAATAGAGGATTTACGGTATACGCATTGAAAAAGTCGATGCGAAATGCTGATTCGCAGAGATGACATAAGTAATGACGTCATTACCCCTGGCACTTGTTTTTCAATGTTTGTTTACATTCGCGCTCGTTTCCGCTTCACGCTGATTAGCCGAAATCTGACAGCTCAGTCGACAAGGCGCCACAGGGTAATTGGAGGCGGAATGCATTCAAATACCAGAGACGTAGTTGCAGGCGGGTGTCAGTAAAACGCGGGTCGGGGCCGGGACCGGGACCGGGGTCGGGATCGGGACCGGGGTCGGGATCGGGGTCTATCGTTCTTTTTTTTTTTTTTTAAAGAATGCTGTTTTAGGGTTAGGTTAGGGTTAGGGTTAGGATTAGTGTCAAAAAAGAGATAAACCTCGACCGGGCCTCGGGCTCGGGCTCGCGTTTTATTGACACCCGTTGCAAGCTCTCCTTCCTTTTCCCGCCCCGCCGCCCGAAAGCGACCCGAAGAGTTTGTTCGCAGGCTAGACCCCATACTATAGGCTTTTCGGCACGCGATTAGTTTCACTTATGACACTAATGGCGACAATATTCAATAAAACCTCAAGCTAACCGCCCTATTTAATTTGGGAAATTAATTAGTGGCAGCTAATTTTAGAGGTTTTCAGTTTCCTCAGACAATCGCGCAGCCATCGCGGACTTCGGCTCACGAGAGACGCAAAGAGAACAAATAGTGGTTTTATTTATTATTTTCTGACACTGTAGATTTTAGAGCAAACAATTATTATCAGGCAACGAAAGTTGATATTAATCAGTAGCAGTGGCCTCGGACGTATCATTGAGGCCGGGATCTCTTCGAGAGTCCAAAGTTCCAACTACTAAAGCTGATTAGTAAGCAAAAACCACGAGTTTTTTTTTTGTTTTTTTTTTAAGTGTGGTGTGCAAAGACTGGAAAAAAAATATGTTTTGAAACACAGCTATCATGTAACGCAGCCAGGGGTGTATTCTATATCAGAGTTAACAAATTTATGAAAATTGCAGCATCCCTGAAGCCCTCCGAAACTTCCTTTTTTATTGGCCTTTTAAAAAACACCTGTTTTTTGTTTTTAGAAAAAAATAGGAAGGAATAAGTTTTTGTATTCTGTTATTAAAATTGGAGGCAAACATTGCTAAAATTGTTTTGTTTCACCGAGGCGATGACTCTTTAAAAAGCGCAATTTTAATTTGTTCTCAGTTTCATCTTTCTAGACTGGGGCCTGGGTCAACAAGTAAATAATCCTTTCATTATTTTGGCCGGGCTTTAGTTTAAGTCAATAACTCATTTTTCTAAGCATTCTCATCACTTCGTATTTCGCTCTAATTTTCTTCCGTCCAGCACTACCAGATATAAAACGCCGATTTAGGAAACTTTATGAAATCAGTACGTAATTTTTGTTTCAACACCAAGGTTCCTCCATGCAAAAAAACGCGAGTCAGGTTTTTGTCTGCTAAAGGCAATCATCACCAGAAAAGTGGTGCTATATTTTGAAACAGATTTTGAAAGAGATAAACGTTTAATGGTGGATTTGGTTTGAATGTCCCTTGAATCTTTTATCCGTTTTTTGAAATATCAATATGTTAATCGACGCTTTCTTTTGTTATTGCTGTTTTTTGTTTCCTTTTGTTTCTCTTTGTCTTGGCTCTCCAGCTCTATCTTTTGTTTTTAGTTTGGACACACAAGATGAGCCATTTTAGATTTACACCTAAAATATGCATTACAAATTTCATATTTTATATATTCATTGATTACTGACTAGTATGTAAAAGTAACAACTACTTTAATTTACAGATAGTTCTTAAAATATGAAATTAGCACGTTCTTCAGTGCGATCATAACATACGCATGCAAATTATTCTTCATTTATTTTACAAGATCACAATATATCATAATATTCACATTTCAACAAACTTTCATGGGACAAACTAATTGACTTTGCTTCCTTCAATCCATGCATATTTGTAATCAAATCTACTCATCAAACTTCCTAACTTGGTAAATCGTTTAGCTTCCTTTTTACAGCTAGACCTTGATAGCTTAATTCTCCCTTGAAGTTTTCAAACTTATAGAACTAATACGATCGCAAAACTTCAACGACCAACAAACGGTGCTTCGTACTTGTCTACAAGTGTAAATTCTAAGGCCATCTGTAAAAAACATTTCTATAAAACGGCTCAGGCAGGTGACCCTAACTTATAATTCATATATTGTCGACTACATAAAATTATATGTAAGAAAGTGCAAGTTTTGTTAAATTTTTATCAAACCTACAAAACCCTTAAATAATTGCTCTTTCTTTGGGTTCATGGTGAGATCATTTGCCACTGTGGATCAGATTGTTAACCGAAAGCCCTCCTCTTTCAGAGAAATCCTACAGAAGTTGACTATTCAAATAGGTATCAGCTCAATGACCCGGAATTAGCTCATAGATATCTTAGTCTTAATTGCGATATTTGCTACTCAAGGAAAAGGGACGATAATACACGGGTAAAATCTGTATACTGAGCACATCAGTTTGTAGATCTAAGTCTTTCACTTAGAACTAATGAATAAAAATCACAACATTTCCTGTTCAAATCACAAAAATAAGAGATACAGTATAAACGATCAGACCCGGTCAGTAAGAATTAAATTAAGTAGTTAAAAAGAGTGGCTGGAAGAAGTTGATTGTTGGAAAACATGCATTAATCACTTGTCTGAAGATTGCAGTCTCCTTTTGGTTTTTACCCGATAGCTTGAGGAACAATGGTGACTTCCTCTAAAAGCAGATAACTGTTCGTCACCAGAGGAGCAAATGTTCCAACAGCCGGCCCTAAAATCATTGCTCATAGCCCAGAGTATCAACGGATTTATAACGTGTTTGAGGTAGAACATCGCCAGAGTTATGAGTTCCACGTATATAAATTCTGTCCTGGTAATTATATCGGGCATGAACTCACTCATCAGCATTATCACCCCGCGGGGAAGATAACACATTTGAAAAACCACCATGAGCACTATTAACATTCTCACTAGACGCTTTTTCTGTTGGATACGGTCATTGATGAATTTCCTTTGTGAGCTGTTTGACTTAAAGGATTTGCATCTCGCATGAATTTCATCCTTGGCTTTCAGAACGCGGATGATATCAAAGTACACTGCGCACTGCAACATGAGTGGAGAGGCAATGAACAACACCACCAGGTACATCTCGTATGCAATTCGATAACTGTCCTCAGTGAAAACTGGGAAACAGTAGTAATTACCGTCCCCAGCTAGTTGGTTCTTAAGAAAGATTACCATCGGTACACCGGCTGTTACATAACTAGCAAACCAAATCACCAACACCGTAGTCTTTACTCGCGCTAGGGTCATCTTTGGCTTGAACGGAGAGACGATGGCTCGATGTCTTTCCAACGCGATCACGGTATGCGTGATGACGGAGATCACCACGAAGACATCTTGGAGAGGCGTCAAAACATAACACATCACGTCACCAAAGATCCACCCATGAAAAATTTCGATGATCCTCAATGGAGCTGCTAAGACGCAAACTGCAATGTCAGCAAGGCAGATATTGGCGATCAGAAGATTACATGGTGTCTGCATCTCTCGCCAACGGGTCAGAGTCGCCATCACAAAACTGTTCCCAAGAAGACCAATAGTGATGATTAGCGAGAAGAACAATGTTGTAAGAAGAACGAGAAGAAATGAGTACGGTTGGTCATCTGTCAGCGATGACGTAGTGTTCGGAGCAACGCCGCTGCTGCCGTTCACGGTTTCATTCACGCGAAAAACTCCTTCGTAAACAGTTGTATTCATCTTTTCCTCCGTGTGGTAAGCCCGGGAGATGCAGTTTTGACTTACCGCAGATCAGCTGCCTTGACTTTGACAGATTAAAGTCAAAACTAATATTTTTGCCGTAGGTGCGTTATATAGTGTGTGTTGTTTGATTTAACCTATCCAAATTAATTGCTCTGTCGTCAATGTGAATGAACTTCGTGTTGCGACTGAAGATATTCCTTGGACGTGCGTTGAACAAATGACGTAGGGAATGATTTGTAAGATTGATAAAGATTTCTGTCGTTACTTGAAATTTAAACTAGATAAATTTAAGTTCAATAATTAAGGAGCGTTTAAGTTCACAGGTTTAAGTAAATTTGGCCACAACTCCAAGAAATACTTGAAAGATAATCAAATTGCCACCACCGCAAGTAAAGGACGGAAAACAAGTCGGCGAATTTCGTTTATTGACTTGCGAAGCTCGAGGCGAAATATTTTTGATTTGGAAAAGATGATACAATTAGCGTGACGTGCAAACAAAGAAAAATTAATTCAAAACAACTAGGTTTTGTCTTTTAGCACATTTGGTAATTTAATAAAGCTGGAGGTGTTGGCTATACTTCTTGCTAACTTGCGAACAATTTTATTTGACCGATAAAAAGATTTAATGAATTAATCTTTTCTTATCGCAGGGAAAAACTGTTTGTATATTGGAAAACAGATGTAAGCGCTGACTGAAGGAAATGAATATACAAGGTGTATGGTTTTAGATAAGCTAAGCAAATTAGTCTCTCTATTAAAGACATATAGTTTTTTTAATAGATCAAAATGTCCGGTAAAAGTCTGTTTAATACGTGAGGATGTGCGCTGTTGAAAATGAAACCATTTGAGGCAAGTGAAACAACGGAAGAAAAACTGAAAATATTGTTTCAAAGGAAGCAAACATCACTGAATTCTGACACGCTGTCAAATGTTGCTTTTTAGATGTATACTCCAACTTTTACAAAGTTGCCGAACCACAAAGGACAATCCAATCAAATTTTGCCGGTTCATCAAAAAGGGGTACACTTCTGTTGGTTTCTATAGCTAATAATATATACATTTTAAAGTAAAACTTTCCAAATATGATAACTGAGTCATAGGAATTAAGAATTTGATCGTAAGGGTTGAAATTTCTTTAATTTAAGACCGGCTTATACAGCTTCTTCCAAATTGACCGATGTGAAAAAGCCGGGTAATATCGCAAAATCGCAACTAAGGAGAATTTGTGTCTTTATTAGTGGAACCCTCAGTTATATATTTCAAAAACGCTCAAGCTAAAATTCAAATCTTTAAAGCGAGCGATAGAGTATTAATAATTTACAACTGGTTCTCTCAGTTGTAAATGTAAAAATAAAGATATGGAGAAGCCAACCGGTCTGTGCTGGGTCAAGTTCCCTTGTGTTTCATTAAACTGTTAGAAACAGGGGCACCCAACGAGAATATAGTTCAAAACCACTTAAACATAGCATTGTTAAACGTATTTTAGTATTTAAACGGTAGATATAGGCATATTTACAACAAACGTTCCGAAAATTCTAGATCTCAAATCGTCTTCGGAAAAGATATTTTCCGAAAATTGACGTTGGGTACCCCTGTAGAAACGAGGGCAATTGCTCGTGGAGTTATTTTTCACTCTTTAACACCCAATCTTTTATTTATTTCATTTCCGAAAAGCAGCAAGCGTGGAGGAGATTTGAATGCTGAAACATGTTTCGTAGTTGAACAAGACTAAACATAATGAACTCATAAGTTTTAAAAGACCTCCAAAAGATTTCGAAAGAGCGACTTAACTCCTAACATTGCATTTGCAAGCAAAAGGCGATCATGACCAGGAATTCTGTATACAAAAGTAAATTCTATTTTTATTATTGTAGAGTATGTTTTTACAATTTTCATTAATGTTGTAGTACTGAGATATGACGGATAACAACCATTGCGTCAAAAACGAAACAAAAATTCTGATTTTAGGAAGCGATCAAATGTAGCTGGCGCTCTTTACTCGGCTGCTAGCGTCAAAACTAAAAAGCTTTAACGTTATTGCCGCATATTTAAGTGGAAAGTGTCTGTTTATTTTTAAAGGCGTTCTGTAATTGCACCTCGAACAGGCCTCAAAGCGGAAATTAAATAACAGCCAGCAGTTCAAAACTATTAAAATTAAAACAATTTGAACGAATTCAAAGACAGATTGAACTGGTCACTTAACTAAAACAACGTTCAATAACCCGGGTTATTTTTCACTACCTAACTAGTTAAGAAGTTAAAAGCAAAGGCTTAGCAATCTTTTCGTTATTCATTTACGCTAGCTAATGTAATAACCTGTAGAAATATTTTCAGCAAACAAAATTTCGGCGGTCTTTTTAGCACGTTTATGAATGTCACTTCTCTATGTAAATTTTAAGTCCCCATGGGGTTTTCAACGTGATTCAAAGCAAACGCCGCTTCAGTATGTACTTGTTTATTTTTGTTTAAAAACGAACTTTTTCGGATAAGGAAGCCTGCAATTCTATATGATTCCCAATTATTCCAGTGCAAATAATTGTTTTGTAAAAGTCACTTAAAATACAACCCATACTGACCTAGAAGACTTGTAGCACTCAGGTGAAAAAAGGTCGCATTAGGTTCAACGTTATTATCTCTCACCAAAAAGGTCATTATGTTATCTCTCTTTTTCATTGCTTTTAGCATGTGGGAAGAAAAAGTCGTCGAATTCTTCAATAGGCCACTTGCACTAAGAGGTCACGTGACCAATGCTTCCTTTAAACAATGAGTTGGAATCTTGCTGATGCCAAAAATTGTTAGAGCACACAAAAATTATCTTAAACCCGAAATTTGAGAGGAAACGCATTTAAGGGAGACATTTTATGGCACTTTGATTTTTCAGCAAAGTAGTATGGTTTGTATTGGTCGCCATGTTGGAGGGCATGCTCTTGCCCTCCAACATGGCGGCCAAAATTACTTCTTGCTTATATCTTGTTCAACGTTTCATAGTTACGTTCAGATGTGCTGTAAACGTTATCACATCATCTTTTCAACATTTTCGTTGAAGTTTAAGTGCAAAATTTGTGTTCAGAGAGAGGTAATTCATAATTTTAAAAATCACATTTTGGTCACGTGACCATTTACGAACTTATTCATTTTAAGAAAATGGTGCGGGTTTGAAAAACCAAACCACCATTATTTTGTTTAAGATATGACCCACTAATCGTTTTTCGAAGGCAAAATCATATAACTTTCATTTTCATAAAAACGATGTCACATGCCTCTTATTGCAAATGGCCTATTGTGTCTGTTCAATCCTACAATGCGAAAGGATGTGTGAGGGGGGGGGGGGGAGGGGGGGTGGCAGGGAGTCCGAGCGAGCTTTTCATCGTTAATTGAGATGAGTTGGGGGAAAGGTATTAAAAATACTGAAAAACTTACTTAACTTAGTATTGAACTTTGTTTTGCCCTGAAATTGTTTTTAACTTTTTCAGTCAATTTTAAGTTAATCGCTAGCCTTGTAGATGCCTAATAGTATAATTCTTTTGTGAATTTGAAGAACAGAAACAATAATTTATCAATCCCTGAACGTTTCTAAAATATTTAAGTTTGTGTTATTGCAAAAAAATATTTATACGTACAATTACGTACATAATGTACGTTTTGGGGCTAAGGGCTAAATTAGATGTTTGTGACATGAAACATCTTTCAAGATGACGTCATATGAGTGTTATTTGCTCACGTACAGTTTTCTAAGGAAATTAATTTTAATGTCGGTGCCGGATCTTTTAACGTCGATTGAGCATAGTCCAACAAACAAACTGCAATTGGAAATCATGTTTCAATGTTAGGGGTGATGAATGGTCCATTAAAATTTTTAACTGCTCGCAAAATTTTACCTTTGCTCGATTTGCTCGCAAAATTTAAACGAGTTCTCGCTTGCTCGTGCTCCCCAAATTTTTGCGTTGCTCGCAAGCTCGCAAAGCAAATTTTTTATTTCTGCTTGTGCTCGCAAAAAAATCGCAGTGCTCGGCATGCTCGCGAATGCTCGCAAAGACCATTCGCCACCCCTAATGTTTAGTTTCACAGCTTTAAAAAGGCATTTTTCGATTGCGATCAATCCTTGAACAGTGATTAATAAGTATAATGATTTAATAACAAAATTAAAAGAACTCAGCAAATATTCGTCTAAAATCGTTTTGTTGTTGTTGTTTGTTCAGTTTTTTCCTATCAATACTATTTTTTTTCTTTTGAGAGTCTTTCTAGCCTTTACATACTTCCAATTATCGTCTCTTGGCTACCGCCAGTGACTACAAATCCCTGAATCTAGGAAGTCTAATAGTTTCGAGCTGTACAAGGTTGGAGAAATAAACGGGTAAATTTAAAAGAGAATGAGAGAGAACGTAATTCAATAGAGATTCATGTTATTAGCATACCGTATTTCCTCGAATAATGTCCGGGGGGCGATCATTTCTTTTATCGCACAAAAAGGGGGCGATTATTTCAAATACTGCTCACTGGAAGTCGTGCCCTAAATATTTTGTTTTATTTTCCCATTAAAACAAAAAACAATCACGTCAAATAAACTGAACATGGGCTTTTTAAGGGCCCGTTCATACTGAGATCGCTTTAATGAGATCGATCTGAGATCGGTACTGAGATCGGTACTGAGATCGGTTCTGAGATCGCATGAGGACCGTTCACACTGATGCGTTCTTAGTAGACAAATAATTCCTAACAAGGGAGGACAAAGCAGTTTGCTTTCTCCTCTTATGATGACGCAGTATCGTGTGAGATGGACTGCGTGACATCCGCGACAATGGTCGACGTCCTCCCTGTTGCGGCCGCTCAAAGGTTTTTGGAACAATGGCGTACCTTTTCCAAAAGACGAAAATCAAACCGAGACCTCGACAATATTATAATGTCTCGACGAAGACGTGTCCGGGAGTCTTTTCTCGTATTTTTACGCGAAGTATTGCGTCGCAACTTAAACTCGGAGAGACGATTTTGGGTAGAGCCGGGCCGAACAGGAAATTACTTTTGGGAGAGAACTGTGTCCACCTGGAATGATGAATTGTGGTTAAAGAACTTTAGAATGAAAAAATCCACGTTCCGGTTCCTGTACGACCAGTTGGGGGCTTGTATTAGAAGGGAAAACACTCGAATGAGAGATGCTATTCCTCCTGAAAAGCGACTTGCTGTCTGTCTGTGGCACTTGGCCACAGGAGAAGATCTTCGCTCGCTGTCCTGGCGATTTGACATTGGTAAATCGACTGCCTGTGTTATTATTAATGAGGTGAGTTTAACTTGACTATGTTAATTTTTAACATTCATAAGTGCCTTGACTGATAATCTCTTTTTAGTATGTACACACGAAAGAAAATCATTTAAGTACAATTTGATTGACAGACCAGATCATGCGTAAAAATGTAAACACTACGTGTGAAAAAAATTAGATTGATCCTTACAGAATTTTGAAACATGGCAATTCACAGTTTTAGTCCTCGCGTACAGTGCTTCCCCACCTGATATTTACGGACAAAATTCGTTTGGTTTGTTGAGTTCACATAAAAATGGCCTCTTCAGTCTTCTACTCGAATATACTGTTGTTGTTAACTTTTCATCGTGCGAATAATTCTACTAAAGAAAATGGGAAAGCGCAGTTCGGAAACCTTTGAAGATTTTTCTTACACTCTTTTTCCATAAGATTGTTGTTTTTTGTTTCGGGCCAGGCTGAATATTCTTATTTTTCTGCCGATGTTAGGCTGAGAATATTCTTGTACTATTCTTAAATTATAGCCGACGACATTTCCATTTTAGAATGTATTGGGGTATCAGTTAAAGTTAGTGCAGTATTTTTGGTCTTGTTGCCAAGTTTTACCGTTTAGAGAATGGAACGAAAGTGTGTAATTCAAACACTTTGGCTAATAAAAATTAGCTCCCTAAACAGATTATATTTCAAAGTTATATGGTATTTTATGTGATTTGAAAAGGCCAAAACAACTTGAAGATCATAGAGAATAAATGTACGGTTAGTAAAGTACCGGGTACACAGCTCGGTTAATGTACGTTACAGTTTGGGAGAACACAAAAACTATTAAAACTATATTGAATGATGATCATTGACGGTAAAAGATAAAAATTAACATGCTGAACTCCATCGGTCAATTCTATTCTACTGTAGGTGTGCCAAGCTATTGTTTGTAATTTGCTCCCTTCATACGTCAAATGGCCTACCGGACAACGATTGGAGGAGTCGGTGAGCACTTTTTTTACAAAGTGGAACTTCCCTCAGTGTGTTGGGGCCATTGATGGGACACGCATTGAAATAGTAGCTCCAGACAAAAACAGTGCTGACTACTACAACAGAAAAGGCTGCTACTCAATCATTATGCAAGCCGTTGTCGATCATGCACACAGGTTTGTTTGCATCTAGATTTTTTCCCTTGTGTTCAGACATTCTTGTAATTAGACATATGTTTAAATATGCCTAATACTTAATTTGTAATATAAGGGTGTTGATCAGGTGGAGGGGGACTTGGGTACCAAGCTTAGGGCTAAAGGGATCATTAAGACCTGAACCTTCTTTTACAAAAATATTTTGTTATCAGGTTGTATAAGGATGCGTGTTATGTCCTGAAGGGAAAGCAAAAACCAAGTAATTCTTTTTCCTTAATAATATTTTTCAGGTTTACAGATGTGAATATTAAGTGGCCAGGGAAAGTTCATGATGCTCGAGTGCTTGTGAATTCAAGCTTGTATGAAAGGGCTCAAACAGGAAAACTGTTTCCTCCTGATGTAAGTTTCATAATGTAGCTCATAATCACAAAAAAAGTACATTACATTACACCCCATCCCCCGTGATAATATGTATCAGCTGTAGCCTGAAAAACAATATTATAGGTGGTAAAGTTTTTCCATGACAATATATATTACTTTAATTCTGAAGGATTCTGATATACAAATGCATGACACTCAAAATTGTCAATCCGCAGAAATTAATTTTTCTTCTGTTGTTGTTAACAGTTTTATTTAAATATTAATTTTGAGTGGATTCCAGGGTTTTTTTGTAATTTCCTTTTCAGGTTTTTTTTTTTTAAGTTGACTTTATTTCTTTTCATTTAGAGCTCAAAAGAAATTGAAGGTGTCCAAGTACCCCTCTTGATCATTGGAGATGCAGCTTATCCTCTCTTACCATGGCTGATGAAGCCATTTCCTGATGGAGATTTAACACCAGAACAGGCAATTTTCAATGCCATTCTAAGAAGAGCGAGGATGATTGTGGAAGTTGCTTTTGGGAGATTAAAGGGCCGTTTTCGGTGCTTGTTAAAAAGAATTGACACCACACTGAAATACCTCCCAGCAAAGATCGCAAGTTGTGTAGTGTTGCACAATCTGTGTGAAATGAGAGAGGAGGCATTTAGTGAGGAATGGCTAATCCCAGAGGCATGTGATGATGACTCTTCCATAGCAAGTGAGAGCAGAGCTTCAGATATGGAGAAGGATGCAGTGAGAAATGCTCTGGTCATTGCTCTTTCCTCAGCTTAAAAAAGTTTTTACATCAATTTTTTCTTTATTTTTAAGACAAGAAGAATAAATTATTACAGACACACGTTAAGTTTCACATAATGTATACAAGTTCAAAACTGTTATGATCCATGTAGGCTTTCAAGAGATCAACACAAAAATACATTGAAAACTATCTCCAATGCCTTGTGAATAAACAATGAATAGTGAACTAAAACTATAACATGTTTCACATAATTTTTTGCCTTTGTTTGCCTTGTTAAATGGGCCTTTAGAGTTCAAAATAGCTTAAATCCTGAAAATGGGAAACACTGCCCTGTGGGGGATGGACTGAATTGTTTTCCCTTCTTAAATATATTTCAGAGAGAAGTCTGGCAAAGACCTCTGAAGACTCCTTTTGTGCCTTAATTTCTTCTTTCCGCAGTTGAGCTTCAATTTCTCTTTGCTCTGTCATTTGTTTTAAGTACATTTCGTCAGCTTCACACTGGTACTCCATAAACGAGGCCATCGCCCTTTCAACTGCTCCAGTTTTCGAGGATTTCCTCGGTGTTCCTTGGTCATCCTTCAACTCACTAGATGGGCTTTTTCGTTTCTCATTAGAGGATACCTTTCTTTTGTCCTTTGCTTGGTAAGGCTGTTCACTAGCTGCAGCTGAAGAAGTTGTCAGTTCAACACCTTTTAAAAAGGACAGTAAAATAGAAGAAAACAGGGTTCAAAACATATAACCACCAAAACGATAACCACCATAAGCTGATGTAAACCTAACATACTCAACTAGGAAGCAAAAAGTATTACTCAAATGTTACACAGATTTTACCTATGACTAAAATTCTTCTTACTTTACAGTCAATACCTTTGTCTTTCTGGTTTCACATAGTAACTTTTTTTAGTGTATGAACTAAAACGGTGGAAATATTACTTTCATACTTACCCAAGAGCCATGGCTTTTGACTTACTGTAATGTTTTCCTCGAAAATTAACAACGCCCCAAGCAGAAAGAAGACAACAGCACAGGATGACGGTATGCGGACCGCCGAGGAAACTTGTTTTTCTCATAAATTTGACCGATTTTATTTTCATAACGTTACTATATATAAATTCTTCGTCTTCCTCGTATACATCCGAAAAGAAACCCACTCACATGCAATCAATGTCTTCTCTGTGTCTGTGACAGGAATATTAAGACTTCTTGAATTAAATCGTAGGTTAGAAGCTTATAATTAAATTTAGTACATATGTGCCGTTGTACCTTCCAGTGGGCTTTCTGGACCACAATTTGGGCATACATATTCATCATCATCTGAATACACACGAATGCATCCATTTTCTGATTCGTGAACACCAGCCGAAGCCAACGTTGCTTGGGGGCCACACTTCTGGCACTCCCACTCAATTGCGGTACCACAACCATACTTCTTTCGCATTTCATCGACTAGAAATGAAAATAAAATATGACGAGTAACTCATCGGCTCTATATTTATACCAGAAAAACGTGAGTATTATTATATCAATTTAAAGAAACAAAAGTTATGAAACTCTCAGTTCAACTTACCGGTACCAACTGAGCTTTCTGTTGACTGTGTTTGACTCACACTAGCTTCTCCATCAGGAGAGGTGCCGGTATCGATGCAATTATCGAGGCCCTTGGCCTCTGGACGGTCTCCAAGAAAGTTACTTAATTCTTTAAAAAACGTCGGCTCTTTTTTTCGGGTGTTTCCTGACTTTTTACAGGAGTCATTGTACGTTTTGAATTCCGCTTTGAGATGTTTTGCCTTTGTGCGGCACTGCTTCCAGTCGCGTCCTGGGAAACCCTGTTTTGCTACAGATTTGGCAATTTCGGAATAGACATCAGCGTTCCGGTGACTTTTGTCTATTTTGCCTTGAATTTGGTGGTCACCCCAAGCAGCGATGAGAGCCCGTGTTTCCGCCTCTGTCCATTGTTCTCCCTTTTTTGCAGACATCTTAGGACTCTTAGGTTGCAACTTGCGAAAACAAAAGGCGTCACGCGAGCAGCTCCTCACGCGAGATTGGCTTGCGTGACGCTCTACGAGGGGAGGCTACTAAGCTAGATCGCTTTCAGGGCGTGTTTGCGTTCTCACTCAGCACGGAACAGCGTGGATCGATCTCAGACCGATCTCAGACCACCTCCTGAAGCGATCCAGGTTGGATCGATCCCAGATCGATCTCAAAAAAATGCGAATGTTCACATTCAGCTCGTATAAAGGCCAGATCGATCTGAGATCGATCTAGCCCCTAAGTGTGAACGGGCCCTAAGTGTTCCAAATTTAGTTCCTTGATTAATTTTCAGAGCTTGAATCGTCACTGATCAGTTTTGCTGAATCTCATTGCAATTCAACTTGACAGGAAGGGGATAAAAGGAAAAGAAGATAGCGAGAGGGGCGGGGGAGGGGTGATTATTCGAGTGAGGCAATTAATCGAGCTATTATTCGAGGAAATACGATAAGCCGTTTCACACTCTTTTTCTTCGTTCCCAGGGTTACTCACCCGTCTCCCCCGTCAGAGGACGAGTGGGAGAGAGCCCTGCATGGGAACGAGAAAATTTTGCCAGTATCAAAATCATTTTAAGTGTATGTAATTTGGATTTGGTTAAGACGTAACAAACTGTTCCTAAAAGAGTGTGTGATAACCACGTACCAGGCTTACAAATATTTGTTTCCCAATGTGAAATAGCCTTAAATTGTTTTTTTAGCCGCCCTTTCCGGAAATTTAGACATTTGCGTTTTTATTAAAATCAGGGAGAAACGGAGCCTAACAAGTGATTATGTAAAGAAATAAAGAATAGCAAGGAAATGCTTCGGACAGCTGACTAAATATTCCTGCGTTCTGGATATTTGATATATTATCACACGATGTTAATTTTGCAATGTTTCATACTGATTTATTTCCAAAAATACAAAAGATTGAATTTTTTTGTAGAATGGGGCTAAGTGACATTTCAGGTTCAAAGAATACAAGAAGAATTTGTCAGGGGAAAAAAACAGGCACAAAAAGTCGCCGCGACAAACTATAATTCGACATTTGGTTATCTTTATTCAAGCTTCTCATTTCCTGACGTTTTTGTTATTAATTTTAAATGTTTCGTGACCTTTTACTGTCCGCTTGGTGATTTCTGGAGACATGTAGAGTAGTTCTAACTTTTAAAGTTACGTAGTCTGTCCACGAAAGTTCCATGGTGTACATGTGAACATTAAAATCTCCGGCAATATTATTCCATTTAGTGTCAAGACTCTGTTCTGTCTGTTAAGTAACACTTAAACGTTTTATAACTGATTTTTATTTTTGCCTGAGACTCTTGGAAGGCCTTGGAAGAAAGCGAGACAGAGACAGAAACAGCGAGATGAAGCGTTTTTAAACATGGCTCTTTCACTTTGTTCATGCACTAATAGTTCAGTCGTAGGTTCTAGGTTTTCGTGACTACAATGTACACTGATTTTGCTCTAAGGACGTTTTATCGATATTGGCTCTGAAAGCGTCTATTACTGAGAACTGTGCTGCACTTTTCAAAAGAGAATATCCTTGTCTTTAAATGGTAAAGCATTTGCGTGAGTAGTCCGGAAAAGTTAAACACTTTTACCATACGTAAATTGAATATCTATACTGAGACTGAGAGAATACAGCTTTGGATTCGGAGACGATGTTAGCCGCTCACCGATGTACGGTTCAACAACATGCTAGCCACGTCAGTGTTGTAAAACTTACCACTTAAATACATACCTCTCGTTTAAACCTTCAGAGACCTGGCAAATGATGCTACAACAGTGCCATTTCACTCTTTTCGGAGTCAATATTTGTTGCCAGCGATAGAACCTGTAAAAGTTGCCACTTTGCTGATGAAAACTCCAAGCCAAAGATGCGTTTTATACATGAGACAGTCTGTTTGAATTCTTTGAGTGACATATCTGTCTAATGTCATGTTGAGGCCACTTAGCTTAACTAGAGCTTACACGAAACTTGTCACGATGCCCTTGATGTCCTATTAATGATCCGTTTAAGCCTATTATGTGGACTTTTGCTTACGGTTGACTGTCCAATTATATTACTTATAATATTTAAATCAATCAATTCTTATCTTATCTCTGAATGCAAAGCAAATTCATTTCTCCCATCTGTAAACGAGTAGATCATAGCATTGCTTTTTTTAAAAAAAATAATATTTCGGAGAAATTGCTCGAAACTGTCTTTTCTTTAAAGCGAGTCAAATTTACTGAGTTTCATCAATTTTACGTCTTCAAACGATGTTTTTAACGAACTGTAATAACAAAACAGCAAATAATAAAAAGTCGAGTCCGATGTTTTCAACATTCGTGCCTCAGCACAGCAGCACTCACAGAAATGTTTGAGTCGATATTTTAGAAAAGTATGCTCTCTATAGTTCTTCTGGGAACAAATTCACTATTTTTTTTTTGTCGCTTTGCCTATTTCAAACTCTCTCCTTTCGACGCCTGCTCATGCAGGCTATGAGGAAGGCCGCGATACCCCCGCCGCACCTACCCTCTCCCCGTCCTAAAAAGGATATATTGATTAGTCCAGGAGTCTTCTAAACCACACAAAAAAAATTCTGTATCTATTAGATTTTATAGAACGAGTCAGAATTTTTGAAATGCAAGCCGGGCTCCACAAATATTAAAGGTCACTGCAAACAACAAAGCCGTAGTTTAGATTCGTAAAGGGTTTTTTCACCACTTTTCGCCCTGGAATTCCCAATTTTTGACTCTACTGCAGTGGAAGTCCTCATTAGTGATATTTAGTGAAATATAATCGCTATCTGCAACTAGAAAGAATATGAGATAAGGCACACGAGACAGGGCGTTATTTAACAACTGTAGTCGTCTCAGGCGACGTGAATATCGGCGAATAGTCACCGAGACGAAGTCGAGGTGACTATTCGCCAATATTCACGTCGCCTGAGGCGACTAATTGTTTTAGTATAATTACATTGATGATTATTCGAGAAAATAAAATTATTGATCAATTTCCGACCCCGAAACATCCAAAAAGCTGGCTGCCATTTTGAAAACTGCTAGCCTTCAATGCTATAATCACCGCGCGGTGATTATAGCGGGATAAAGCGAAGCTCCTAGCCAATCACAGCGCTCTATTTTCGATAGTCATCGATGTAATTATACTAAAACCTTGTTAATCTTTGCCCTAAAGTATTTTGCTACTTACGAAACGTTATTTCCTGATATGGTATTCGAGAAAAGGGTTTCATGAAAACAGCGTTAATCCGACAACAAATCGCGGCTCTCCGCCGGCGTTTAACAGAATAGACCTCCTTCTTCTATCCTGAGAATTCTTTGATGTTATCTCGAGTGTGTTAACAGTGTTAACAATAGGCGTGTGTGTCTGAGGCTAGCGACAGTTGCCAAAGGCGAAGCATCTTAACTTGTTGTAGTTTACGTCGTTGTGAATTAGAATCCTCCTTTAAATTTAAGCCTTTAACAGTATCAAGACTTCATGAGAGCCGTCTCTGAAGAGTTTTAATTGGTAATTGGAAATTCCGTGCCAGCCTATGATTGTTAACATGCTGGGCAGGTACATGTGCAGCCAATTGTGCAGCCCTAAATACTTAAGATTGGAGAGCTTAATTATAAGCAACAACGAGGGCGACAGCTACAAAAAAGGCCCCTTAAAGCGCTGCTTCAAACCTTATCGCAGTTCTTTTCTGGAATTAAATTCTAAAGGACAGACTCGAAGCCTAGGAAAAGAAGAGGAAAATCGTTGTCCTGAGTTCACGTCCTCCAGAAAACGTGAAAATAGGGCAGTTTTACGTCGTAGTCTTGCAACGACGGCAAAGAAATGTACAAAACTGCAGAGTTGTTGTTTGGCCAATCTAAACATATCGCTTTTTTGACGTTCTCGTTGCTGTAGCCCTCTCCAGTCATAGGCCCATCTACTTTAAACAAAGAAATACATCGGATTATAAGCTTAATTAAGAACCAGTAAGAGCGAAAAGTACGTTAATCAGTAGTCAGGCTATAGCTTGTTTCGAAGCGCTTTCACTATTACGGTCATAAGCCCCCTCGGATATACGCCCCTATGTTTATAAGCCCTACTAAAACCCCGTATGAAGATGTATATAAGTCCCCTCGGATATAAGCCCCTATGTTTATAAGCCCTACTAAAACCCCGTACGAAGATATATGAGCCCCCTCGGATATAAACCCCTCTATTTCTAGCTGGATTTTTGATAACGTTATCGCCAAATAGACCTTTCTGGGTCCAAAAGTTTTTTTCGGCCAAAAACTATCTCCAAAGTAGCTATTATAAAAACTAAGAGTGCAACCATTGTTTTTTTTTTTCTTCTCCTCCTTTCCTTCTCTTCACTCTTTCTTTTTCTCCCTTTCTTTTCCCTCCTCGCTATGATTTTGGGGCCTGTCGGACTTAAGAAACGCCGTACCTTTTGAGGCTTTTTCACTGAAATGACTGCAAATTTCGTTAGGTTGGTTTTCAAAAATATCGGCTAGATTTATAAGCCCTCCTAAAACCCCTTACGAAAACGTATAAGCCCAGCCTGGGGTCCCTTTCTCGAAAGTCCCGGTAACTTTTCGGGCCCGAAATCAAATATTCAAATCGAAATATAAAGGATAAGAGCGCGTGTCCTGGCTAGCAAACTACTCTGTTTTGTTTCATTAACTGATAGTTTTATCACGTTAGATGCAAACCTATTTAAACCTCTATCTTGCATTGCATGAAAACAACAACAGCTCTACGGGTCCGTTAATTATCGGGACTTTCGAGAAACGGGCCCCAAGACCTATAAGCGGCAGTTGACGGTATTGCCCACAATCGTGACTTTGACAAAAAAATCACTACTTGCACAACAGTTTCCAAGCCTTGGCCTCCAGAGCTGGGCGTAAATCTTGCGTGTTTATGACTGTACCTCGGTTCATAAAACGCAGACCGAAAAAAAAGGGAGAAGAAAAAGAACAAAAAATCTGGCAGTTCTACACGGGAAATGGTTAAAAAGAGAACAACAGAATGGAAGTCCTGCTCATTTGCAGCTTGAGGTAATTAAAGCGGATGTTTATGTTCAGTTATCAATAACTTGGAAAAGTAAGAGCTTAAGGTCATTCCTCTGAATTGCATTGCGCATCTCTACTGCGCATAACATTGCAACACTAGTCACGCAATCTTTTCAAGATGGCTACCGTCGGCGTCGGCAACCAAGTCGAGAGATAAAAGAGGTTTTTTTGTAAGTTCAAAAGAAAAGGGAAGATGAGAGAGGTTAAAAAATGTTTGGAAAAGGAAGTGTTGTAATGTGGAAGGTGATGGAGGCGTTAGCACAAAAAAGAAATGCATCGAAGCCGGCAGCTACAACTTTCGAGGCAGACGAGTGATCGAGTTAGAAGTGCTGGCCAAAGCCCTAGATAGTGGTTGCAGTGCATGTGAAAAAGCTCTTCAGCTATCAAACTGCCTATCTCCAGGTTGGGTAGTTTTTTGTATATCATGTGCGGCGATCTGGAATGTGGAGAGGTAAATGTGTGCACCACAAACAAATCGCATCGTGCCGCCGGTGCTGGGCGCGGCCGACCAATTTTTGATATAAACACCAAACTTGCCTCAGGTACAGTAGGTATATTTATTTGATTAGCAGCTTTTATCTGAACATTTTTCCGAGCTTCATCATAATTTAACAATCATAATACCGAGTAATAACTAACTTTAATTACATCTGTACGAATAAGTGCAGTTAAATTTACGATGTTTTTTTCCTGGAAAGAGAAATGGGCCTGCCCGCCTGGGGACAGAAAATGATGGCATAGCTTCTAAGCGAATACCGGCACCCCCCTCTTTTTTTCGCTTATTTGACTCTAAAAACAATAGGCTGCTGACACAAAAAAGATGGACAATTTTCTATGTTCAGAAAAAAAGATATAAAGGAAAGTATAAAGCCAATACTCATTTTTTCATTTAAATTATTGTAACCATGGTAACGAATTTAGGGTAGTGCTTCCTCGACATATGCGTTTTTGTACCAAAAGCCTTTTGAAAGTGTTACTCTTGTCCAACTCTAAATATGTATAGCCTCATTTCGCACAATCAATAAAATTCTGAGTGTTATTAGGCCTAATTATTAATATAGTCCATTGTGCAAGGCAGCAAACCGGAAGTGTTGAAAATTACCTCAAAGGGGGTATGTTTGAGCCCTCGCAGCTCGTAAACGAATACCGGCACCCCCCTTTTTTATTTTGATTTCGAAGTCCCAGTATGATGAATAGTTAATAGACAAAATTTGAGAAAAAATCTATGTTAAGTTCGATTTCAGGGGAATGACCTTAAAAATATCATCCTTGAATTTTCACAGATATCGAACTGAGCCTTTTTAAAAGTAACACAGTAACAAGCTATAAAAACTAATTTAAGTTTAAGGAAAAATATTTATTCTCATTAGTATTCTCTTCAATGGTGTTTTTAAGTTTTAATACTACAATGAGAACCAAGAAGTCATACCAGTCAATTATACTGAAGTGGAACGCTGGTCAATTAACTTTATCACAACTACTTACACTTAAAAATACCGACCAAAACTAAACCACAAAAATAAATAAAGATTTTGCCTTTTACCTTTTTCCCCAAGGCCTGTCATTAAAACTGACCACGTAAGGAGCGGACATTTCGCGACATACAACACGATAAGAGACTGCTTTTGAAAATTTCGATTGTACTGTCTTTCGTAACGTAGTCATTTTCAATGAGAGAGGGCGATTATCACTACATATGACACCTTCCCATCAAAATTTTACTTATGTTTGTTTCCATAGCTATCACAAAAATATATTAAGAGCACACTGTGGTCGTAAATTATCTTAACGACTTCAAAAAGAAATTATGACGAAGGTTTAAATGCCACGTGATAATTTCTCTATATTAAATACATTCAGAATCCCATTCCTTTTGTTACTAATTTCTAGCGCATCCATTTTCAGGGAAAACGCACGAATATTTTTCCCCATTATTAAATTTAACCCAGTTTTAAATAGCACAAAAGCACAGAGTCATTTTTGGAAACTTCACAGGGGTTAATTACGACTACAAAGTCGACTCAAATGTTCAAATGCACAGAAACTGCTGTCTTAATGAAATTCTGAAATGCTCAGATTGTTACGATTACTGATTAAAGAACACACTGAAAACTGAGTTACTTGAATCATTGAAACTTATTTCCTTCTTCTCTAAAACTCTAAGGTAAAATCGTCATGTCACCTAATCTTGTGGGGAATAACTAACTACGGACGAAACAATTCTCGTATTCACCCGGAATATGAACTGACTCTAAAATTTGACATGTGATCTTGAATTGTGGTAGTCAACTTACTTAATCGTTTGCCTTTCGAAGCCTTCATTTCATAATTAAGATGTACATACATATCGTATTACGAGGTTTTCGTTATAAAAAATCGGGATAAAGTGCGGCTAACAACACCGTGAAACAGAGCGTGATAAGTATATCGTTCAGCCCCACCACATGAGTAACAATTATGGCAAAAAGCTGAAGAACAAAAATTCATCTACGGCCAGTGATGCAAACAGTAAAGATGGACTTCTTTTTAAAAGTATTGTTTGGGTTTTCATTTTTTAATCATGTTTAGAGCAGAAGAAGTTACGTACTTAAATTAATAAGCCATTGAAAAATATTCTTTCTGCTAGCTTGTATTGTGTACGACAAAATTGTTGCTTATAACCCTTTTATTCCCAGAGTCGATTCTGGAGACTTGTGATATTTATAGTATAAAGTTTCCAGGTGATCTGTGACGTCACTGCGGGGGCCTGGGGAAAGAAATTTTAATGCCGTATCCCATAAACCAAAGCTGACGGGAACAGATTGAATTGAATTGAATTGGTGTGCGCATTGGTTTATGGGATACGGCATTAAAATTTCTTTCCCCAGGCCCCCGCAATGACGTCACAGATCACCTGGTTGAGGTAACATATAAAGCAAGAGGCGCAGTGTTTTATCACCCGGATGAAACACTGAGAAGAGAGATGAAAATACGACGCGCAGCAGAGTATTCTGACGAACTTCGAGGTGTTTCATCTGGTGATGAAACACTGCGTCGAACGCTTGATATTACTTCTCAAACAAAATGATTTTAGAAGGAGAAATTAAGGATGCAAAAATGAGCAGTTTTTCATCTGATTTCCAAGCTCTCATTAAACATTATTTCCTTTGTATTTTCTTCACGAATTATTAATGAGTTTGAGAAGATATGGTTGAAATCCTATAGCAAGGCCATTCATATGAAAGCTGTTTTGAAAGCTAATTTTCTTTTTAATCTAAAAGGGTTTTTTTTGGACATTTTGGACGTTAAAACTCTTAGAAGTCAAAGGGTTCATTTTCAAATAGTTGTTAGTAGTTATTCCCACGCGACGTCTCGCAATTTCTCACTTAAGTAAGGAACATCGCATTTGTAGAGTTCGTTGATCTGTTCTATATCGTGTTTACTGAAGCCCTCTCTTTGCCCAAACCTCCTGCTTGGATCCTCTTTCGATTCAATTGTGTCTTTGCTGTTTATAGAAAATGCGTGATTGTTGTAGTGAAGACAGGACTAAAAGAAAAAAGTGTGGCGAGTTAGAAAACATGAAAGTCAAAAATATAACATGAACACAAATAGCTCAGTTTTTCCACTGTAATCATAACCATTACAATTTCCTCAAATTTGATTGGTACATTAACTGCTTTATTTTTCACTAATCATTGTGTAGGATTGTAATCGGAGGGTTGGCTGTAATCGGACAGTTACATTGGCCAGTCATATTAAGTGCACTCAGCCAAATCCACCAATCACAGAAGTTATCACAATAACCATAGCAACAACCACTTACCCTACCAAACTGGGGTTTCCAAAAATGGACGAATTTGTGACATTAGACAATGTCTCCGCCGGTGATATTTTCCCCAATTTTGGACATTTGGTATTAAAAGCTCTTTCACCAAAAAAGAGTGCGGTTATTTTCTCGGAAATTGTAACGGTTATGAACAGAACCTCGTGTCGTCCAATTCAGTCTGTAATCATGCTCGTGATTAAACAAATCGGACGACCGCGGATTTTGTTAATCACTCGTATGATTACAGAGATTACAGACCGAACTGGACTCAACTCAGTCCTATTACCATTATTAAGAGTCCTGGGTGTCTTAAGTCTCTTTAAGATCACAGACAGTTCGCGAAACACTCGCTTATCGTATTTGCTCCCGCACAAGGCCAAAACCCGAGGGCGCATCGCGCGTATATAAAGAAAAATACTTCCAGTTAAATATGCAGTTAGTATAACAGAAAAAAAAACTCTATTTGCTTGAACAGGGGCCGCGCGGAATCGTTGGGTAATGATGACGCTTCAACGCTGAACAACTGCACACCCGCAAGGAAGAAATGGTTAGGATGACGTAAAATAGAAAATTCCCAAAAGGACCACTTGGGTTGAGTCTGTGACAGACATTGTAAAGTCATAGTTCGATACCGGCTTATGCGTTGCGTGTGTATTCGCTGACATTCTGTGGAGCAGCAGTTTTGAATGTTCTAAAGCAAAACTGAAATTTTCATTTCTTTGTCTCGTTAAACAAATATCAAAAACTCACAGACCACGAAAGAGAAAATCTCGTGTGCGACCGAAATTATGGACCGAAAATCGATAAACGCAGACGTAAGTTATAAATGGCCTGAATGGCATGTAACTGTGTAAGCACTTGAAGACAATTTAAATTTGTCAGGCACAAATCACTTTGGGGCCGTGAATGTAATACTCGGTCCACAAACAAGCAAGTTTTGCTAAGCGAACGAGTAAATCAGGCTAGCTTATCATCAGAACGATGAACGATCACTATACCCTGCGAGTAGAGGCGGATACATTATCGCAGTGTGGATGAAATGCGTAGCAGTACTTTTCGCGCGCCAGCTGACACTGCGAAAATGTTGACACTTCTCGCAGGGTAGACAATTACAGAAATTCCCCGACAATAAACTCTGTTAAATTCTGTGCTGATTTATTCCCTTTTCACAGTTAACGCTTTTTTAAAGCAAAGTATTGTCTGTTTGACTGCACAACGCGAGTGTGGAAAAATTCTCGAAACGCCGAGGGTGTTTTGATCGAAGCTGCGAAAATTGACCTGACTCAGTGCATGGAATCTTAAATTTCTTGCTTTTATCTCACCTATTGTATGTTACATGTGTGAAAATCTTCAATATGAATCAGCGAGTACCCCCGGGTATAGTTCAAAGAGCTACACAAGACCAAGGCTACAATGGACCGACAACATACAGAACGGGGGCAGCTCTTGGGTCAACTATTAGTCTATTACTAGTGTATTGCATTTCCAAGTTAAGTAAAACTAAAAAAAACTTAACCCACGCTGCTACAATTAATGACAATGCGAACCCTACAAGCATGGCAAATTGAAATACGTGTAGTAAGTAACTCGGTATTCAAGACAACTAATCAAAACAACACACATGAAATACTTACGTCATAGTCATAAAAATTTTTATTGGCGGGTAGTGCTTCAACTTGTCCCACTGTGTATTTCTCAAAGTTGTGTACCATTTCTGAGGATGATAGAAATATGACGATTCTGTGACAACTGGGGTAAGGTTTAAAAGTTGGATGAAGGATAGGGGCCTAGGGGAGAGGAATTTGTTATGCAGCAATATATAACGCAGTTGGACCCCTCTCCGCCCCCCACGAAAACTTTCAGGGGCACCCAACGACGATATAGTTCAAAACCTCTTAAACATAGCATTGTTGAACGTATTTTAGTATTTAAACGTTAGATACAGGCATATTTTTATCCCCTAAAATTTTTTCATCTGTTCGGATCTTCTAGCTGAAAGTCTAGTGATGCGAAAATTATAGGGATTAAAACTTACCTTGTCGAAAATTTCAGCCAAAAAAAGGCTCCCGAAAATTCTAGGTGACCTTTTCAGGGTAAAAATCCGTTAAAAATGGGCAATTATACCATTTTTTAGATGTTCGAAAATCCTAGTAGAGGCAGGAAAGCAAGAAATTTTACAACAAACGTTTCGAAAATTCTAGATTTCAAATCGTCTTCCGGACAGATATTTTCCGAAAATTGTCGTTGGGTGCCCCTGAACTTTTGAAGATCATTGAGTCACACGTAAGACCCATTAGAGCTGCGATCCTTTTGGTCAGCGCCGCAGATCGATCCGCTGGGCTGACGATGGGTAATTTGGACGATGGGCTGACCAGAAGGATCGAAGCTCTGGGAACGAGAATGCCGCAGACCACATGCGAGTAATGGTCTGGTAATGCGCAGTAGGGAACGCGGTGAATTAAAAAAACAAAGAAACTGGTCGATTGATAAAAAGAATTACTTATCTCACCTGGTTTGATGTTGTCGTAAAACACCTTGACGTATTTATCTCTGTCGGGTCGGGATTGCTCGTGAATAAACCCAATGGTGTGCATCATTTCATGAAGGATTGTACCCTTTCTCTCGCAGCCGTTACCAATGGAGATATCTTGTCTTCCACCCTGTCGACCCACAGTAGAGTAGCACCTACACAGACAAAAACAAACCAGTTTTCAGTGGTGTGCGGCAAAACTAAGTAAAGCTAAGTAAATTACCTAGCCAATAAATGGATAGCGTTCTAGTCACAGTCCCCCTCGTTTCTTTTAATCTGACGTGTTCAGTGTAACGTTCAAGCGACGTCACGTTCGA
This sequence comes from Porites divaricata, assembly GCA_038088405.1. Classification (NCBI taxonomy): domain Eukaryota; kingdom Metazoa; phylum Cnidaria; class Anthozoa; order Scleractinia; family Poritidae; genus Porites; species Porites divaricata. The sequence continues at coordinate 1,820,015 of JBBMOI010000005.1, read as the reverse complement.
ACCAGGAATTCCACACTCGCAGGGACCATTATAGTTTATTACTCGGGCTCAATTTCTTTAGTCAGGGGCACCCAACGACAATTTTCGGAAAATATCTGTTCGGAAGACGATTTGAGATCTTGTAGCATTTTCGGAACATTTGTTGCAAAATTTCTTGCTTGCCTGTCTCTCCTAGGATTTTCGAACATCTAAAAAATGGTATAATTGCCCATTTTTAACGGATTTTTACCCTTTAAAGGTCAACTAGAATTTTCGGGAGCCTTTTTTGTGGCTGAAATTTTCGAAAAGGTAAGTTTTGATCCCTATAATTTTCGGATCACTAGAAGTTCAGCTAGGAAATCCGAACAGATGAAAAATTTTTAGGGGATAAAAATATGCCTATATCTACCGTTTAAATACTAAATATACGTTTAACAATGCTATATTTAAGTGGTTTTGAAGTATATTGTCGTTGGGTGCCCCTGTTTAGTAAACTCACATGGAAGAATTTATTATAAATCTGACTCGATCCAAGACGATTTCTCTCTTCTTGAGCTCTTCTTCGCTCTCGTGAAGCCGTACGTAACGTATACAGGTATACTTGTTGTAATCGGCGACGGCTTTACTAATACTATCCATCTTCCAACGATCTGAAAAAGACAACGAGCAGGATTAATGAAGGTGATCCTTAGAAGTAGCAGCACAACATTAGTAGATCAGGTGATCAACTTTCTGTAAACATGAGAAACAATTCATTTTAGGAACATGATTTTAGCAGGAACTGAAAGAGCGTATTATTCCAAGCGAAGCGAGGGCTGTGACTGGGTCAAGAGTTGTTTCCCGATACAAATCCTTCTAATTTTCGGCGGTCCAATTATGCGAATGCAGACGTACTTCCGGTCGTCGCCTCTCTCCACCCGAAAAGTAACTTTTCTCGGGTGGAGAGAAGCGACGACCGGAAGTACGTTTTCGTTAGAAGGTTACGGCGGCCCCAGCAATCACTACTTTAGAGATATACGGCCAAAAATTTACAAGTTTGCCCTTTCAGTTCCTACGAAAATGCTTTTTCAAAATCAATTGTTTTCTTGTTAACAGAAAGTTGAGCTCCTGACAAGCTATTGCAAAAGGTCTATTGCATGAAGGACTACCACCAAATAACACATGAGATAAGGTTTTCCCCTAGAGCTCTCCTAGTATAATTCTGCAGCAAATGGTGCCAAGCAACACAAAAACGTCTTGTTAGAGCGTTTGAAGGTAAGTTGAGGGAAAGCATCTCAACGAGGTCAATGAAGAAATGCAATTCACTGCTATTAAAACTTTTCTTACCTCTCTGAATCTCATCAGATAATGTGTATGGTACTCTTACAGTTCCATCGTCCGATGCGGGCCACAGGTATGACACATCGTTGATAGCATCTCGTTTATCAGACTCGCCCGTCACCCATGATCGCAAACGCTGATCCATCACAATATCTTCTTCAAAAAGATCTGTAGAAGGGAAATTAAAAGAAAAATGAATAAACTCTTCTTTCAATCAATCACTGCAAGCAGTGGACACGAATTAAAACCAGCCAATTAAAAGCATCGAGCAGAAGCAGGCATCAAGCGCGGGAAAACTCGTATGAGAGGGTTTCTCATTGCTTAAGAAAAATGACGCCAGATTTTTTGCAGCCAATCACAAAGCGTATAAATTCGAAACCAAGGCATTCACGAGCATTCACCAAAATATGCTCGCGACACTCAATCATAAACAGCTCAAATGCAAGGTCACACGAAAATAACTTCGAAACTACCAGTTGTTAATTAAACAGGTTCATAAGGAAAATTCCTGAAATGATTACCTCCGTTCTTTGGCAAAAGCTTCTTTATTCTGGCCTTCCTTTGTTTTTCTTCCTCCTTCTTTAGAGCGAGATTATCCTCAGCTGTTCCCACACCATCAACAATTTGATCTGCGAAGAAAAAAATTATAAAGAGAGAAACACGGGAATTAAACTGTTTAAATAGTATTTCAATTAAATGAGTACAATTTCGCTATCATATCTTGATAGTTGATCAGTATTGCATAAAAAAACGGTCCTTGTAAAAAAAGCGTCATTTTTATGTAAACAAGCTGCTTTTTTACAAATTGGACGGTTGTAAAAATACTGCTTTTTGCAAAAAATATAATTTTGTAAAAAAACTTGAAAGACTGCAAAAGCCGTGAACGAGGATCCTACTTGCTTTTTTACAAGTTAACCGGTTGTAAAAATACTGCTTTTTTATGTAAAAAATCTGTTTTTTTACAAAAGATATTTTTGTAAGAAAGCGGCTTTTTTTATGTAAAAAGCTGGTTTTTTTTACAAAAATATATTTTGTAAAAAAGCATATTTTTTGTTAGAAAGTTGATTTTTTATGTAAAAAGATGTTGTTTTTTTTTTTACAGAAAACATTTTTTTACCAAAGCTGCTTTTTATGTAAAAAAGCCGATTTCTGTAAATCATGCCTTATTTGTAATATTGTGCTTATTTACACACACATAAATAGGCAGCTTCTTGGTTTATACTGAACCACATTGATGTGCTTCTCAATGATTCTTAAATCAAGTTCGCACTCCTATTTTACAGCAGCGTGTAGGTTGGTTGTAGAAGTTCTTTCGTTTACTATTATTATTGTGCGAGCCGAAAACTATACTGTTATGCATCCTTTTTTCCAAGGTTATCAGGTGCAATAATCAGTTTAGCTGTCAACAAAACAATTGGCGATAGCGCGAGTTACTCTTGTACTACCGTGCGAGCAACAACAGTTTTAAAAATTGAGCATTGCACGCGCACAGTTAAGACACCATTAACTCGGTATACAGAAAATAAAGCCAATTAAAGGCAAATAAAGACAACTTAATAATCGCTTATTAAAGTTTGCCATTTCTTTTTGCTTTGATGCTCTCAGCACTGGATAAATTATAACTACACTTCTAGCAATTGTTAGGCAATTTCCTGTATTACGTTGCGCTAGATTTCTATCAGGGGATTCATGCTATGTCGAAATCCATGTGGCTGCATGCAAGAGTGTCATGTCCACGTTACAACGTAGGAACATGTTCATTCGACGGCTAATCAAGCAAAAGAAAACGCTCCCCTACAAACGCTCATACACTTGCTTGTTAGTCTAAATTTTGCAACACACAGAGCAACTTGTAAGGCCATAAAAACAGCTGCCGATTCGTTTATAAGAATTAGGGACTATAAAGGCGTCTGTAACGTACGGCAATGCGTGTTTTATTTTAGAGATCGAGAAATAAGCCAGAAAACACTTGTAAAGGCTAAACAACTTTAATATGAACACTAGCTTAATTCGCCAGCAACATTTAGAGTAGGACCGTTTTTTTACAAAATATGTTTTTGTAAAAAAAGCTGTCCTTTTACAAATATATATCAGTGTAAAAAAACAGCTTTCTTACACCGTTTTTTTACACAACATCAGTGCTTATATCATAAAAGCTTCTTTTAAGTACAATTTTGAAGTGTCAAAACAATTATTTTAGCTATGTGGGCTAGGATTGAAAATCCCGAATCGCAGAAAACAGTCTTGTTAGAAAGGAATGAAACCCGGGGGGGTACTCCCATATATGGGTTCTATAGGTACGTGCCGCGGAATAGGGTATGGTTTTTGAGGTTCTCGGTCCTTAAATAGGGTATCTTGTTTGACCCTTTTGTTTCTGTGTCCCTGGTGTGGTCCTTAGATAGGGTAGCTTAATTGTATTATCTAATACTGGAGTGTGAAAACGCCCGCCGGTTATGATTGCATATTATTAAACTAGGCTTATTCTAGTATTTTATGCTTGATGCTATGCATCCAATGTTACAGAGAAGAAATTAAATTTTCCTTTTCATGCTATTAATAATTTTGTTTTTCCCTCGAATAGGGTGTCATTTTTCGGCTTTGGGCCTTAAAAAGGGTATCAGTATTTGCTTTCTTAGTCCTTAAATAGGGTTAGGGTTCATGAACCTTCGCGGCACACCCCTATCCAAAATTCGCGGGAGTACCCCCCCCCCCCCGGGGAATGAAAGAGCAAAATGACAAATTTCTCTATTTGCAGCAAATTCGCATTGATGTAGAAGGACGCTTTTAGATTTCATTGCCATCGTCATGGTTATTGTTCTCGTTCTGTAGTTCTTTCTTTGTGCCTTGGCATTCATTTAATCTCTCACTAACCTTTCAACGTCTCATGCTGGCTATTTTCACGTAATTTATCAAAGCCGTTCTCTTCATTGCTGATGTCATCTGTCATATATGGAGATTCTTCATCGCCTGTTTCTGCTGATTGAACAATGATAAACGCTTAAAGAATGTTCCCGAAGAAACATTTAACTTCCCCCCCCCCCCCCCCCCGAGAAATACAATGCTTCCTAATGTGAAACTGAGGGAAACATCCATATCTGGGGGAGAGGCAAAACTAACTAATTTCCCGAGGAGCCCATCCCTGAGGAATTTGTTATACAGCTTACGAAAAAAAAAACATCTACAAGTATAAGCAGACGGCGACAGTCGCGAACGGCAATATTCGTGGGTAACAGCTCAGTAAAGACTCAGAGAATATTTTTGAGCGAAACAATGGCCGTTTTTATACTAGAGGACGCATTATCCGTCCAGACGGATAATGCGTCTATGGCCGTGTTTATACTAAGGACGCATTATCCGACTGGACGAACTTGGGCAAAGATTTGAAGTTCGTCTGGTTATGCGTCTCAAGTATAAAGACGGGCACGAGACGCATTATGCGTCCAGACGAACTACCTTTCGTAGTGCGTCCCTCAAGACGTATTTCGAAGGAAAGTTCATCCAGACGCATAATGCGTCTCGTGCCCGTCTTTATATTTGAGACGCATAACCAGACGCACTTCAAATCTTTGCCCAAGTTCGTCCAGTCAGATAATGCGTCCTTAGTATAAACACGGCCTTAGACACATTATCCGTCTGGACGGATAATGCGTCCTCTAGTGTAAAAACGGCCAATCTTATTGTTAGATGCATGTGGCCTCAAAGCCATCCAATGTGAGCGCGCGCAGAATTTAGCTATATAAAATGAAAAAGTTATTCTAGCCAGCATAACAAGCGTTTCCGCGCGAGTTGAGTCTGCTACGCAGGCTTAAGTTATTTGCCAGTTTTCAAAAGGACACGCTCACTAGCCACGAGCAAATCGCAAACATATATCAATCGCCCATCGACAACGAAAACTATTGCAAAACTATGAGCTTGCTGTAGTATGAATGTTATCAGCTATTTACCTATATTTTCTCCTCTGGTGAGCTCACGTAATAACAAGTCATGAATGCTATCTCTTTTCATTTCTCCCTCGTCTTCTTGAACGTTCTGGAATCTTCGCCTCTGCATTTCTGACAGTGTGCGTTTTTCAGCTCCTGTTGGGGTGGACGAAGCAAATAATGTTTTAATACTTCAGTGGGGAGCGATCAGCAGTGTCAATTCCCGTGGGGGGTACTCCGGAGTTAAAGTGACGGGGATGAGAGGAGGGGGGTAATTTTCTCACTTCCCCCTCGATCCCACGCTGCGTGAGATTAATCCACGCAAAGCACAAAATATAAGCAAGCGAATATTAACGTTAAAAGCCGACGTTTCGGTATCATCATGACACCATTCTCAAGGCAAAATGAATAAGTAATGCAAAGATTTGGTTTCTATAGTCTCTACAAATTAGCATAATAACAAAGGATCACAAGTTCTTCAAGTGAATACCTATGCGCGAATCGAGTCCGCCTGCACGTTTAGGGATGGTTTGAGTTTTCTTATAAAGAGCATCTCCTTAGTTAGGCAATCAAATTTGTTAGAACCTTTAGTGAGCACGTGAAATTGTTCTGAAATAAAAGGTGGTACGACCGAGTTATGTTCGCTAAGATAATGTTTACAAATTGACGACGATTTCTGTTTATGTCCATCAACGCGTTCGTGAAGGTGGCCGCGAGTATAACCAACATATCCTGCATCGCACAGGTTACATTGAAATTGATAAACTAAACATTGTTGGTTAACAATGGCTGGCTTGACTTCTCGAAATTTAAGGTCTTGTGATCCTTTGTTATTATGCTAATTTGTGTATTCATTTTGCCTTAAGAATGGTGTTAAAACTTATGATACCGAAACGTCGGCTTTTAACGTTAATATTCGCTTGCTTATGTTTTAAGAAATCGTTATTGATCAAGACTTTAAAGCACAAAATAGGTTTAAAAATGCCACTTTCCCATTTTACCTAAATATATAAAAAATTACCTTCAAAAAGCAATTCAATTAAGGACAAACAAAGTTAAAAATCAGTGCAGTAAGTAATTATCTTTATTTCTTGTAAGACGTTCGTGAGTGGGCCTCTAATTGTCAAGGAAACGCAAAACTTAAACTCCTCAGAGAAGAACTTTATGATTTATTTCGATTATTGCCCGGAAAATCGCGCGAAAACTATAAAAGTATTATACACCTTCAAGAAATTAAATGAAGGCGCAAAATCCCGGCTAACAGAAAGGTCACTCAAGCACAAGTTTGCACAGTAAAAAAGGGTTTCGATAATCTAACTTTGTAAAAAAAAACCTTTCGCCGGAATCGAATATTGATTTCATTCCTTCTGGAAGGTTCCAATTAAGAAACAAATAATTTACATGCAAAATCATGTCATACTCGATGCTGCTGTTGATGAAATGACTTAGAGTATAAAAAATGAATTAACGGCCAAATAATGAAGGGGCCTAATAATTGCGCGTTTTGAACGAAAAAAAAAATCAAAGTAAAGTAAAGTCCGGACGAAGCGTCGTATTTGGTTTTACCCTAAGTGGTTGGGTTAATCTTATTTTGCAGGAAAGAGCCAATATTAGCCACCTGGATTTAAGGGGAACTGTTCGCCACTTTCGGTCTAAATGAATTTCTTTGTTCCGCTCAGATGTTGTGGGTAGATCGATTTGTTTTTTGCTAATCACGGTGTTTATTTATCACACACCATGTGGTTTCTACTGGCATTGGTCCCACTTTAAATTCATGATTCTCAATTCAACGTAATTACAAAGTATTTGCAAACTTTTGCAGCAGACGGCATTACAAGAAATCACTATGGTTAATACTAAGTTTGAACGTAGGAGAGTTGGACTTTTTTCGCGTTGGTCACCTTTTATTATTTAAACGGACGAAATAAGTTAGAGAGGCGAATTATGTTAATCACAAAATGCAGTGGTGTGCTTTATAGCGTTTAACAATATTTCTTATGGGGCATAAAAACCGAAACACTCAAAGTTTCAGTTACTACAATCGGATGTAAAAGGAAGTTTCTATTTTCACCAAGACACCTGTCAAAGTCTTGTTTTGTTGAGACGGATATGGAAGAAATTCCTCCAAAATAAAGAAGGAACGTATTAGAGCAGAAGATTAGGCAATGCTGCCATGTATTTTCCTCACAGGGTGTGAAAAAGAACTAGTCTCTCTGCTCTTTCTGCATCTAGGCAGAAGAAGCTATCGACAAAATTAGGAAAATTGGCCGTGTATATTAAATCGAAAACATAGCAAGCGTTTAAATTATTTCAAAATAAGTTTGTTTGGTTTATTTACCCCTCATTACGAAATTAAAATCCCCCAGCTAAACATGAAGATGTTTTTTGTACACGAACAGCTCTTGATCATGAGCGATTAGCACAACAAGGTGGTTCTTAAACTTCTGTGTCCATGGATGAAATCCTAAAGTATAATCATTTATTAAAATAAAAGCTCCTAGTACTGAGCAATGAGTTTTCCGGGAAAAAAAATACAATCCTCCCCTCATATACTTTGATCGTTCGCTGACTCGGCAAACTCATGCCCTCAAGAGAGGACAGAAAACTAGCCATACGAAATCGGTCAGTGTTGAACCTTCCAAGCAAAACATAACATGAATAAAATATATCTCAAGATTATAGTGTTTTAAGTTTCCTGGAAAATTTTTCTATTCCCATTTTATTTTGTTGACCGTAGAATTTGTGAGCATCATCGAAAGAGAAATGAATCGAGGGCCAAAATAAGCTGTTTTGTAGAATAATAAAGGGTTTTATTTTTTGGATTATCAACAATCACAAGCGAAACTGGACGAAGTACGTCGGTTCAGCAACAGAGATATAGTTTGACATTTTGGTTTCTAGCCAAAAATATATGTAAAAAAAAATGAGATTTAAACACGTAATTTTTTTCAGTCAGACTTGGTTTCGACTTCCAGTTAAGAAGGATCAGTTGCGACTAACAGCGGGCGGTAAAATAAAAAATTAACAGTATAAACCATACTATTAATTTTACGATCCACAGTAGACATTAAGCCGGACAAAACAAAATACATGATCACTTCTACATGAGTTGGTTGGTTCATTTACAATATAATACAAGCTTTTCTTTCTCGGTGATACAGCTTTCGGATCATTAAGCGACAAGAATATGTTTTTTTTTTTCTTTTTCTTTTTTTTTTGAAGATCTAAAGCAAAAGCTTGTTTTAGATACAAAGAAACTGACGAGAAAAAGAAAATTTGGATGTACAAATAAGAGTCGATCGAAGTTCTCCGTCAAAACAGTGCGCTCCCGGGAGAATGGAAATCAGTTTGAACGGTACAGTGTTAAAAACAGGATAAGGAAAATCGGTTTTCGGAGTCTAAGTTCGAAAAATCGCCCGTTTGCAATGCCGGGAATCCTCTGTATTAACAAAATAAGATTCTTTTTCAAAACAACAGCGCGGTAAGACAGCTGCATACAAAATGATGCAAATGAACCTCAACTCAAAACATTTCGCCTCTATTTCCTGTCTTAGCTACAAAATACTGCAAAGTAACTTAAAAGCGGGACAAAAGAGTATACGCAAGAATTCACTGGAGACTTAAACAGCTGTAGTGTTCAAAAATAAAAGTTTTTATGGACGGGAAGTGAAGATGGAACGACGAGATAAATCATGCGTAAAACTGATCGCTTGTAATGTCGTAAATTAAAAGAGGAAAGTTCCCTGAAGGAAGTTCAAAAACTTAATTTTGCGGTGAGAAAAAAACTGAAAAAAGTAAAGTAGTAAATAATAGAAAATACGACAGCTTGTAGATGATTCCAAGCCACAAACTAGAAAAGAAAGTGTGTCATATAACATCACTGCATCCCGAAATGTACTTGATGAACGCATAATGAATGATGAGTTATTTGTCCGTTTTACTGTTCGCGAATAATACAGAAAAGTATCGCAACATTCAAAGCTCTCACCTGTAAACTCGGCATAGCCATCGTCGTAGTCATTTTCATCGTGAAATCCATGTCCTGTGTATGACAGAGTTAATAATTAGTTGTGGGTATGATCTCGAACAGACGCGTTTGAGTGGCTTCAACCAGAATACACCGATAACTTTACCTCGTTTAAACCCAAAAGCCTTCCCAAAACTGGCTTCACGCGTTAATACCGGCAACAGAACGCAAAAGAAACATAACACCACAAGCGATCCCTCAAAAAGTCTCCACATACTGCTCTCGATTTCCCCTACCAGTCAAACACTCTTCTAGCGCTCTGGCTTTTCAACCCCCTTCATCAAGACTTGAACGTCGATGCTAATATTTGATTCGGGGTCATTTGCATAACAAACCAGTAAGACCAAGCATATCTGATGTGTAAATTACCCTCGTGTTTCATAGAAACACGTCAACTACACAACTATTCGAATTTTCGGCCCCCATCTCTCTAAAGAGTTAGAGGCCTTCTCTCTGGTGCTCGCTTCGGTCAGGTATGATTTTTTTTTTCTTCCCAAACAGGTACATTTTTATTTTCAAGAGATGCAAGATCCAAAAAGACTTTTTTGGAGTAGTCTTTCGAGAAATTACGAGAGATAAAGCCAGCGTCAGAAAATGTGGCAAGAACCAACTTTCGGTTGTTTTACAACAGATCACATTATTCAGTTTTCGCGAGAGAATACTGACAGTTTTTGACCTTACGTTTAATGTTACGAGCAGAAATTAAAAGAGACTTCACTTAACTGACGTATTTTGAAAATGATTTGTTTTCTTTTTACAGTTCGTCGCTGTCATTTTTTTTTTCTTTTCGAGATTTTAGCCAGGTTAATTTATATACGATCTTTTGAAATTAAAGACAAATGCCGGATAACGATCAACCATGAACCGGGCTTAATACCTAAAATTGTTGCTACCTTAAATTAAACTCTTGTGAAAACCGCGGCAAAACAAATTATAATATTCCAGCTTATTATCAGCTGAAAATACAATAGCTGTTAGAAAATAAAATATTTATTATTTTCTTTCCAAACAAGTAACGCTTTTTTGTTGGGCAGAAAAAACACACCCTTTCTTTTTGTGAAGATCACAAAGCCGCGTACTTAATAGGTTTTAAAAAATATGCTGATCAAATGCTAAAATTTTATTTTAGATAACCCCTGCCTATATTTAGAAAACCACTTACTTGAAATATACAGAAAAGAAGAAAAAATCCCTATTTAAGGCTGGTTTAAGAATCTGAAGAATATCACGGCTGGTTAGGGATTGACGTAACCTTGAAAGTAAGTGCAAGAAATCACCAAGCTATTCTAATTAATTTTTCAAAATTAAGCAAGAAGATAAAATATTCCGAAAGTACTTGTCTTTCTTTACAATATTCTTTACGATATTGCTGATTGCTTTATTTGGTCAGATGTCTTTTGATTGATAAATTTCCTCAGCTCTTATTCATTCTTCATTTCCATCACAACCAAAGGTCTCTTAAGTTACCGCCAGGGAAGCGAAACAACTTTATAGCTGTAGGCGATGACATTATACCCGTTCCATGAGCTCATTTCGTACCGAGTAGAAAGATTTATACTGTTTACAGCGCGAGTGCGTGCTCTTGCCGTATTATAATTAAACCGATTAAAATGTGATATATAAACATTACATTTAAAATCAAAGCATTAAATGATTCCTTCTCCAAACGTTTTATAATTATACGACGCTATTGAATCTTGGTCTTCTCAGTCCTAATTTGTTCTCTCTGAAATATCATGAAAATTCACAAATTCGAATTGTGAGTGGCTTTTAAAAAATTGACGTAAATTAAATTCAACTGACTTATATTACTAGAAGAGGTAGAACCATGGAAGATTCAAGACAGATTACCAGGTGAAACAGTTTTTCTAATTCCTTAAAAAGTGGCCATAAATGATCTCAATTTCATTTACTGTATTGATAGCGACTATAATATTTAATCCTTTTTCTGTAAAAACAAGGTTCTTATACTGAGCTAAAAAAAGTGTTCTCTGTAACGCATCTGTTTGAATAAATGAAATAACCGCTGGGGAATAAACCCTCTTGTGATTTCAAATTAGAAATCTTTTATCTTCAACAAATTTGCCAGTTCTTAATTAAAATATTTGCCGCTTAACATGTATTTAATCGCTTCTTATTGCATATTCAGGATCGCACGTATAGCTTTTAAATACCCTCAGGCAATTTTACTACAGTCGTTAACACCTGGCCTTGACATTAGCAACCTAGAAGGAAAAGTCTTAAATCAACCACAACACTCCAGACAATAAGCGGTAGGCCTTAGGGGAGATTTTACAGACTGTACTTTTTTCCTTTTAATGACCATTATCTGCTTCGTGGTACATCTCCTCCGTGTCAAGCTTGTAAAAGGCAAAATCTCCTCATATTAACCTCAGAGTTCAGTTTTATCCAATCAAGCCCTGCACGTGATCGCCGCCTCGTTGTCGAGGATATAGCACACACTTTCACTCCCTCCCCCGCCCCCAATCATACGTTCAAGGTTTTCAATCGCATGACGCACTTCCTCGTTTTCTCCCTTTTTAATTCTGCACATGCCTGCCGGAAAATCAAGCTCATCATAGACAATAAAAAAAATACTGAAAGATATATTGAAAAGCCTCGTCTTGTAGGCCATCTGCAAAAGAAAATTGCGCTATTCTAATTCAAAGAAAACCTCTATGGCTTGCAAAACCGAGTAACGACAATCAGGCTTGAGGTCCTTGAGTCACTGATTCAAGCCAGTATAACACTTTCGCTTCTGGATCCCATATATTAACACAGGATCGAAACCCATGACATAAAACGGAACTGAATCTTACCTTGTCTTAAATAAGAACGAGGAAAGTATCTAAAACTAATCGCCAGCGGAAGAGACGAAGAAACCAAACACAACAGAAGAATGTGAACGGTATTCATCAAACCCTAGCTGTGACTTCTGTGGCCTCACTTGGAACGAGTTCGGTTTATCCCAGACTGCCGTATTCTAAGAGATCTTCAGCGCACTGAGCTGCCTGTTTTGCGCACCATGAAACGATCAAAGACCCGATCAAACAGTCTGTACATTCTTTAACTATGAAAAAGGGTCAATCCTAAATGCCTTTTTGCGTGACAGTTTGAAATCCAATCATGACTCTGACGTCTTGCAGAAATTAGCCTGTGTACAGCCGCCCCTCCCCTCAAAAACCCGATTTTTTTGAGGGGAGGGGTGGCTGTACACAGGTTGTGTCAAATAGCTCCCTTGTACAAATGCTGCCGGACAAATTCAAGATCTCGAGTCAAAACCAACTGGGTATAACATATTTCTTACTTCAGTAAACGGTAAAGACGAACAGCAAAATTTAGTTATTTTGCTGTCCTTAATCATCATGATTCACTTTCTAGAATTTCATACAAAAGTGAAATCCTATTGTAAAATTCCGAGAATGAAAGCAGTCCATCCCATGCCTTATTTCCGGGAAAAGTACGGGCCCTTGAAAAATAATATATATAGCTTGGATGCCACAGAGGCTTAGCATGCAAGAGGCAGCTGAGGTAGACGTACGGACCCTGGATTTGTAAAAATCTCCCAAGTAAAAATAGCTGCCCGATTTTTCTTCTTTGATGCTGTAGGTTTCGGGAACGTCGTTCTTTCTTATCTGTTTGTTGACATTTTCCAAATCAAGGCATAAATTGTTGAGTACAAATCAGTGAAGCTATTTGCATGCCTATACGCACGGTCGTGGCCCGAAAAATCTCAAAGATTGATAAAACTAAAAACAATAGAGCGATTTTCGTATGACCTTGAAAAAAGGTTTCGGTAAGTGTTCGTTCTTTGTTTCATCAGCCAATGGATGAAAAGATCAAAACATGGCCTCTTTGTTTTCCCGCCAAAGAAACCCTAATATGGAGAAGGCATTGTTCGATTGGCCAATCGTGTTGTAGTATGACGTCAAAGCGAAGTATCGGTTGATTTCTAGAAAGTTCTCGGGCATGACGTTTTTTCACCTGAGCGTTCGCTTAACCAATGAAAAGCCAGACGCATTTGTCTGTCCGTTCGATAAACCAATCAAATCGCTCTATTTCCGTTCGTTTGTCATTTCTGTTTTGTTCGCGCGCTTTCATTTCAAGGTCATACGAAAATCGCTCTAGTTAGCGCGTGGAAGTAATGGGCGCCAGTGAAAAGAAAGAACGGCGCGCGCGAGGGAGACGCGCGCGCCCCGTTTTTCCTGCGCCTACGCAGGCTAACAAAAGTCGGAGAGAAAAACAGAACAAATTAAGAAGCAGAGAGGGAAAAAGCGATAGCTGAAAATCGTCTGTCACCTCTGCCTAAACCGCTTTCAGATGGCATTTTTCAAAACAAACTGCAGTGATTTTTCGGATTTGGTCAGTAGCGAATAACTCCTGCCCTCTGTTCATACACTTTCCTTCGACCAACAAAGGAGAAATACACCTCGCAATACTCTAATAAAAAAAAAGAACTCTTATTCAAATCACCCTGGCCTAGAGGAGAAGGGAAGAAGGGATAGACTGCATACCTCCTAAAGTTGGTTTTTGTCTTCCGATCTTCATCTCGAATCTACGGACCTCCGGTGCTATACCTTTGGAATCAGTGACTGTAAAGATGACCTTAGGCCGGGGAGAGCTTTCCATAAAGCGGTACTTTGCACAGTTAGGTTTTCAAAGAGACAGGCCGGCCGGGCTGAGTTGTCTGTCTAGTCAGAGCTATGTGTCTATCAATTATGACATGTTTAATACGCGCGTTTATTGTTTAGATTCAATTTTTTAAGCAAGGACCAGCTTACAAAAAAGAAGGACCGGATCCTAATAAAGGATCTAATCAGCAATAAGTGAAAATATAGGACAAAAAAAAGCAAGGCTGATTTTGCAGTCGGGAATATATAATCTTTTAACCAATATTTCGGAAGGCACGGCCTTCCTTCTTCAAGGTCTTACATATAATGAGACGTTACAGTTTGAAAATAAGAGAGTAGCGTGCAATATGATACTATGTTTGCAAGTGAACGTTCATTTTTGTCCTTTATTTTTTAGGCTCGATTTCCAGCCGTTTGAGGGAGTCAGGTATGCAACCAACTCACGGGCGCACAAAAACGGTCGGTAATATACGTTAGGTGCGTTCTCATTTTTTGAAGCCCTCGTCGGTTTCTTAAACCAGTTAGCAGTAAACTAAAAGAAGCTCCCCTTTAACTTGTTGTTATCTCTCCACTTGGGGATAAGGAACTGACGACGGCGATAATGATGTGATGATGATGAAACTCACAAAGGATGAAACAACACCTTTTTTACTTAAAGTTATTAGAAAATTACATGCCTGTTGTGCGATACTTTATTAACCTTCAAGACATCGATTGATGTCACTGAAAATAATCCAGTTATAAATATGATTGAACTGGAAGGGCTCCTGGACTGAAATACTATTTACATTCCGTAGATGGCTATTCAGTGTAAGTTTCACTCCTTACTGATGATATTTTCGGTTCAAATTTCTCAGTGTCAACATCTCGAGCCAAATCTCCACGGTGACTAACTCTAGCTTCATATTCCTCCGCTTATCTCCAGCCAGGCTGTGTAGCGCGAAACGGGTAAGACTTCATTTATATTAATGTACATTGATACTTCATTCACACGGAGACCAAAGAGACGACCGTTTGCAGGTCTCCATACTCTGATAGAAGTACTGGCCAACATGTCTTTTGGTCTTTCAACAACAACAACAACAACAAATTTATTTTTTGCCCTAAATATTACTTAACAATTATTCCTCGAGCCCGAATGGGCTCTGAGTCAATAGCCTATGAGGCCGAAGGCCGAATGGGCTATTGACTCAGAGGCCATGAGGGCGAGAGGAATAATTGTTTTAGTAAAATCCAACTAGTTGGTCAAAAATATCGAGAATAAAAGAACTTTAGCTAGTTAAAGCTAGACTTTAATCCTTTTTTGTCGCCAAAAAGCCCGCGCTTTTCGCTACTAGTGGGCTATAACATATAGCCTAGTAGTAGCTCAACCAAACAGAACGCAGCATGATGATAGACCACTAGTTGGATTTTACTAAAAAGTGATATAATACTAATATAGAAAGAATAAATAAATAGGGGTCTGGCTGCCTGAAATAACTTTAGGGTTAAAAAGGGCAGGCAGCCAGTATTACAATTTTGTAAATACAAATTAAGGTCGGTAAAAAACTAACAAAGACAAAAAGCAAAGTCAAAACACAAACAACACAGACAATAGTATATATATAAGAAGAGAGAAGAAAATTGAAGAATAAATAGAATTGAAGATACGTAAGTAAATAAGACAACTTATCAATTACAATAACTAATAGGAAAAAATCAGAGCAAAACAGTCTTAAAAACGTACAATAAAGGTGTTAGCTAGTACCTTTCGAGATATTGAACTTGCATTTTTTTCTTAAACATTGATATGGACAATAACTTTATATCATCATCAATGGAATTCCAAATAGAGGGGCCCTGAAACCTAATATTAAACTTACCATAATTAGTTCTTACAAAAGGAAGATAATAAGACTGTTTTGCTGCAAGTCTAGTATTATAATTATGAATATTAGCTACTCTAGTGAAAAAAGAATAAAAGGCAATAGGAAGGAGCTCATTATGATATTTATACATGAAAATAGCAATATAAAATGTGACAAGATCATAAAATTTGATTACCTGAAGAGATTTGAACAAAGGACTGGAAGGACTATCAAATTGAGAAAAAGTAATGGTGAGCATGGCTTTCTTTTGAAGTATAAATATTGATTTAAGTGTTGATTCATATGTATTGCCCCAAATGATAATTCCATAAGTCAAAAAGGGGTAAATTAAGGCACAATATAGTTTTAATAAAATATCAAGACCTACATGATGCCTCAACTTAGATAAAATGCCTATACTTCTCCTAATTTTTTTGGCTATAAATTCAACTTGAAGTTTCCAACTTAGGTGTGAATCAATTATTATGCCAAGATACTTAATACAATACTCTCTTTTCAATTGTTTGTTGTATAAAAGGAGATTAAAATTGGAATCCTGTAATCTTTTTTGGGGTGGGTGGAAAAGTATGAAATTTGATTTTTCTATATTTAGAGAGAGTTTGTTGGCACTTAGACAAGTATGAATATTAATTAATTCAGAATTTATCCTATTTTGTAATATCTGGAGACTTTCATTCTCACAGAATAAATTTGCATCATCTGCAAATAAATGAAAGTCAAACAGTTCTGAAGAATAGTGGAAGTCATTAATATACAATAAAAACAATAAAGGACCAGGCCAACTGAACAGTCTGTATGAATAGGTGTCTGTAGTATAGTGGCATAACTGTCAAGCCCACGGTAGAGGAGGAGGTAACATGAAATCTGATATCTTGGGACCAAGTGAACTGTAGGTAGACTAGGTAACCAGATGTGCCTTGAGGAATTATTTTGATTGTACTTTGCGCGTAACCGCAGAGTTGACAGTTTTCGAATTCACCGTTGACCAAAATTATAATGTTCATTTTCATTTCCGCTATATCACCCCTTCACGCACAGCACCTGCTTGAGCCTGTGAACAACATCTAAGAGATCACTCTGGGCTGCCATGACGTCATCGATGTCCTTGTAAGCCATTGGTGTTTCGTCGATGACGCCAGCGTCCTTTCGACATTCCACGCCTTCTGTTGCACGCACGTGATCTTCAATTGAAAACATTTTCCTGGCTTTGGTTCGCGACATGGTCCTCCCAGCTCCGTGACTACAACTAATGAGAAAATTACCACAAAAGAGAATGATTAAACATTCAACCTCCTATTATAACTTTGGCAGGTAAAACATTAACTGAGGTTACAAAATAGCCGACTACAGACAAAGCGTATTCGCTGAAGTTGATTGACCAAGAATTGAATCTGAGTGTGGCGTAGGTGACCACAACGACGATGATGATGATGATGGCAATGATGATGATGATGATGATGGCGATGGCGATGATGATGATGATGATGATGATTTAAGCAGAAGAATATTAGTGCTATTACTTACGTTAAAACTCACAACGCACTTTGCTTACGATAACAAGCCAAAATTCAATCGTCAGTTAGACAAGCGCCTACCTGTGAAATGATTCAGGGTTTCCCTTGCCTCTGACGATGTAGGATCGTGCTCCCATGGACCCTGGTATGATGCCCAATTCACCATCACGAGCAGAAACCTTATGGGAATAATAATAATCATCATCATCATCGTCATCATCATTTTCACAATAATAACATATAATAATAATAATAATATTAATATTAATAATATCGCTGATATACTGGACTACAAAGCAAATACAGAGGAACCTCGATACAACAAAGTCCTCGGTATAACCAGAAACTCATAAGGGGTTGAACAACCCCTTATGGGTTTCTGGTATAACGAACGACTTTCTTTACCCCAGTCATAGCAAGATATATGAAAAAGAACCTCGATAGACTCTATAGCAAACACATTTTTCCAGTCTCTTGCCCCTTCGTTAAATCGACGTTCCACTGTAGTATGTATATTGCAAGGGCACCCAACGAGAATATAGTTCAAAACCACTTAAACATAGCATTGTTAAACGTATTTAGTATTTAAACGGTAGATATAGGCATATTTTTATCCCCTAAAAATTTTTCATCTGTTCGGATTTCCTAGCTGAAAGTCTAGTGATCCGAAAATTATAGGGATCAAAACTTACCTTTTCGAAAATTTCAGACAGAAAAAAGGCTTCCAAAAATTCTAGGTGACTTTTTAGGGTAAAAATCCGTTAAAAATAGGCAATTATACCATTTTTTAGATGTTCGAAAATTCTAGGAGAGGCGGGCAAGCAAGAAATTTTACAACAAATGTTCCGAAAATTCTAGATCTCAAATCGTCTTCCGAACAGATATTTTTCCGAAAATTGTCGTTGGGTGCCACTGATATTGTTTAACAAGGTGAGTCCTTGTGTCAAATGGACTACATAATGCACCAACAAGAGATGCATCTACCGCGGTTCAAAAGGTCGAAAAAAGCAAATGACATGTCTAAAATCATGGAGTAGTTGACATAATCATGGCATTTCAAAATTTGAATTAACAAGAACCATAGCACAAGAAGAAAAACACAATTGTATCCCTAAAAAACTGAATAAATAGAGGAAGAAAATTGTTGACATAGGTTCCTCTATTTTTTGGCTTGAACATTCAACTGAAGCAACAGAAAAAGGACTTTTTGAGTATTTTAGATAACACCAAATTTTAGTGTCTTGTTACTTACTGCCCCTTTTCTTGTAAGAAACACTTCTTTTCCAAAATGCATCTCTAAATTTACATAGTTATGGTGGCAGTTAACAGCCTTGCTCAATGGGTCCACATCGAATTGTGGAATACTGCTGCAAGAGTGAGCTGCCTTCAGAACACTTGACATCATGATATCACGGTTTACACGGGCAAACTTCTGTGCCCATGTCACAGCAAACACATAATCCTCAAAATTCTTTGTACCCTCTTTGAGGTAAGCCAGATCTTTATCAACCTATTCAACAAAAACAGAATAATCTTTATCAAATTAATGTTGTTGATTAAGTTTATCTACTATTCTATAGCATTTTTCCTTGATTTTTGTACAACCATAACAATGACAAACCTAAAAGCAGTGTCCAACAGGCTTTTGTGCATAGGTTTAAAGGTTATGGAGTTACACATGCACTGTACAGTATAGCTCAGAGCTAAGAGACCGATGCAAACCAAATGCACTGTTTGCCTTAACAAGTTCCAAAAAGCGCATTTCTATCACACATGCATTTGCCTCATAAGGCTTCTATAATTAACCCTGAAGGAGTGAAAAGCGTTATTTATAACCCTTGATCAGCCTGAATGGTGAATAGTAACAAAATTCCTTCGCATAGAATCTTTGCTCAATCAGTATATATCGATAATACATGGACAACAGTGGGAAGAATATGTGAATTAGGTCAACATTACACCCTTACATAAAATTATCAAAAACTTTTGTCCAACATTAAGTTGGAAGAGCATGTATGACTATTTAAAGAGTTCCCTTAACTTTGCAATTAAATGGCCAATTAAGCAGCCAAAAGCAACCCCAACCACAACCGAATACACACAACAATTTTGGCAGTCATGTACCTTAACTCTTTTGTCCAGTTTCATCATATCATTCTTGGCAAGTTCAATGTACACGGTTCCGATTCTGTTGCCAGGACCACGTGACCCAGAATGTAACATAAACCAAACTCTATCTTCTTCATCAAGACATGCCTACCAGGAAATAGAGATTACTGACAGGAGATGAATATAAGCTAATAAAACCAAAGCTTAACAGTAACATACTTTAAGATGACTACTACTTGTCATTTCCTTGTGTTAATTTTAAACTTGATATCAAAAACACTTCTGCTCATTTATTGAATAGACTATAGACCCTTCTACATTTTTTTTTTTTAAATTTTAACATGGAAAAGTTACGGAAAATTCATCAACTGTAAAATACCACGCAACATGTCAAAATTTCTATAAATAATTGCCAAAGCAAGGATTGTAACAAACCCATCACCAATAAAAGTAAAACCACATCCCCTAATCACATTACCTCAATAAAGTGGTTTCCAGTGCCTAATGTTCCGAGATGATTCACGTTATTCTGTGCCTTGGCCATCGGTTGCCGACTACAGATGTATTCATACTCTTTCTTGAGTTTATCCCACTCCTTTACGATGAACTGTGGAATGTCACTTGACTTCCATGCACCAATATCACCCTTGCGACCCTAAAAATAATAACCCCATTATTAACTTTGTCATCATCATCATCATCACCATTATTTTCATCATGATCATTATCATTTTTGCCCAGACCTATACATTTTTTTATTATTCCTAGACTAATGATTTAATGATGAGTTTTCCATTCTAATTATCACTATAATCAACTATAATGATCAGTTGAGTGTGCATGCTAGCTCCTGCTATTTCCGCATGACAATTAGGTGGAAAATCAAACACCAAGTAAGAGGCTTCATTTATAGAGAGAAAGACAGGTAATAGCATACATCAGTGACCTGGGAGGGGGGGGGGGGGGGGTGGGGGTGACCCTCATTGTTTTTGCCAAAGTGGAAGTCTTTGATTTATTATTTCTTCTTACTCACATTAAAAAGTATCTACTTGTTAACTTTTTGTTGATATTTTCTGTAATAAATGATTTCACAGTAACATTTCTGGTACCAAAGGTTACAGCACCAAAGGTTACAGACCTGATGAGTCCGCCCATGTGGTACAGCCTGTTCAATAGCTGTACGAAGGTTCTTCAAGGAATCTGGCAGCTGATTCGCCGATAGTGTTGTCCTTACTGCCATCATTCCACATCCAATGTCCTGTGTAACATATTGTGCCTTTTTGTTAAGAAAAGATTGAGCTCTTGCAGGTAACTTCAACAGACATTTACTTTTGAGCAATTTACTCAAAAATGTGCAACATACAGCTCAGAGAGAATGATGCAAGAACCTGTGGTATGTGATGTCATACACCCCACCCTGGAATCTTTTACTTATAGATACAGTGGATGCCAGGGCTGTCAACCCCCCACGTCTTCAAATATTGAGAATTGATGGAGAAGGGATGATAACTGACATCATAATGCACAGGGCACATGACTTCATTTGTAAAAAAAGGCACAAGAAAGATGTTGTTGGAATTGTAACATTTGACCTAATTGGTTTACTTCCCACCAATCACATTAATGCTTATATTACAATGTCATACTGGAGTTTGTGAGGAAACAATTTTGAAATTTCATTGTCACAAAGTCGAATCTACAAGAAATGGCAAACTTCAGCAATTATCCAGGAGAGTTGACAGCCCTGGTGGATGCTGTAGTGAGTGGACACCCCCGAGATGGGAAAAGGTGTCTGGCCACCTACAGAAATATAAAGATAGAGAGTTTGTATTGGAGTTGACAAACACAGGGTTTTGTGAAGGTAGTCATAAGTAGAACTGTCCCATCTGCTTATGAGAGTGTCCATTATGAGAGCTTCCACTGTATTTAAAGAAATTCTTGGAGTTTTTACTATGTAAGATCAACTATTAAGATGGGAAGGTGGGAAATTTGAACACCATTCTACACCACATAAAATTATGGAAAGTTGAACAATTTCAGCTTTGTTCAAATGACTGGGGCAGTGATGAAGGGTTGTGCAGGGGTTATGTTGATGTTTTAAATTGAACAGGATCACCTTTCTTTTGATTAATCTCATGAGAGAGAATCATACCACATCTACATGATTAAACACTGCAGCGTTAATATTTCAATATTTTATTGGGTGTGGCAATTATTCAAGGGCAGCATTTTTTGGTACTTTAGCTTTCATCTGCAGCATTTATCAAAGGCGGCATTTAACCGAGTGAATACGGTATTTATCACAGAACAAAAATTACAGTTGTTAAATCTAGACCATACCACTCCGACAGCAGAGGGGATGATAGCACCCACAGTCGGAACCACACATCCCACACAAGCGCCCTTCCCAAGATGCATATCAGGCATAGCAGCTACATGGGAATAGACAATTGGCAATTTTGCCAAAGAAAGAAGTTGATCCGTTGCATCTTTCTCAACTGGAACTCCCTTGACCCATGCTTTTACTGGTACACCTTTCTACAAAAAAATATAGTAAAGAATATTTAAAAAAGGCTCTAAATATTTTTACAAATTTTATTAAATCCAGGAACCTTCCCAGTCTTGAGATCGATATGAAATCATGGACGAATGCATTTAAAAAACAAAGTAATATTCTTTACTTACGTTCTTTTCATCGCCGAGAATAACGTAAGAAAACCTTCTATTTATAATCTTTCCCAGATAAATTCCTCGCTGCCCAGGAGAGTAGAAGAGCAGCCTCCATTGGAACATGGCGATCGGCAGACAATCGGTAGACAAACCAAAACATTTTGTCCCAGTCCTCGACTGACCATGGGAGAGTGTAGGGGTTGGGAGGGTGAGAAATAGTGGGCGCGATCCATTCAACCAAAATTCAGACCGGTCCGACCGGGAAAAGAGGACCACCTCAAAAGGTGGACCAGTTTTCTCGAAACTTTTCCGGTTGGATCGAACCGATCCATTGAGTTTTGGACCAAAATTTCCCGAAATTTTGGTTGAATGGGTCGCGCCCAGTACCGTACCACTCTCAAAGAGCACTCAGCCGGGAGCACTTCATGGATTTTTGCTGGAAAGTGCATAATATGCAGTTTTTTCCAAACAGCCTCTAGGCATTCCTCTATTTCAGATTTTGTGAGTCAACATTTATTATATAATGGTGTTTTCAGGAACAAAAGGATTGAAAAAGGTCTGTATCCCGTTCTGAGCGTATTTTGTAACAGATTTTTTATTTTACCCAAAGTGCTCACAAGCAGATAAAAAACAGGGGAAAAGACACTTGTATAGAAAGAGAAAGGTAACTAACTACTCTTGTAAATTAAGGAATGTATTGAGGGTTATTAATACAAAACAGCAGAAATGAGTGGTAAATCGAGGATAATATTTTTCTTATTCGCCTGGCACCCACAGCTGTACTTATAGGCTCGATTACCAGCCGCTCTTCGAGAAATGAGCCCACACTCCTCCCTGAAGGACTCAGACAGCAGCAGAAATTGAGCCTAACCTACTTGCAGACCACAAAATTTGATTTTCCTTCCCATTTTCATGCCTTAGCTATAGTCTCAATAAACATTGACCTCGCTAATTCCAGTCACTAAATTGCTACCCATTTTGATTTTCATACCTAGCCATCAACTGACACTTTTTGAAACCAAGACAGCTCAAGAACCATAATCATATTTTGATTTCTTACCCAAATGCTTTGGCCAAGCAACTCACTAATCATTTTCTTTAGGCTTTCGGCTTGCATTGTAGACAAAAAATGAGCTAAGTTTTCTTAAATAGACCTTTATTCAGCAACTTAAAATTAAACATTTTGTAAATTTTTGTTGGAAAACGTTTTACAGAACTAAAACTATTATAAACTGCTCTTTCTAGATCAGCATGATAACATTTTTATTACATAATTTTTGCTAGACATGATAGTTTCTGGCAAAATGCCAGACTTGAACCTAACTTAGGGGTAAAAATCAGGCACTTTGCGACACAAAAAAACTTCAGAAATCTGAGATTGGGAGAAAAGTTTTCAGGATTCTTAGAGGTGAATTAATGATTTGGTTTTGCATGACAGCAATAAAAATAATATTATCAAAGCCTTGCTTTGTGTCACCTGCCTCACCAAATGGAAATACAAGCCTTCATGCTCAACCTCACCCAATAATAGTGTTTCTGGGGATTATCTCTAGGAAAATAATTTTGTAGACTCAAAGGCACTCCACAACCTGGTTATCTACCCAGTAGGGGTACTCCAGATATCACGTGATGGTGATGATTGAATAGAGGAAAAAATCAAAACCCAAGAAAACCCCTGGACCAAAAATTTAATCCCCAAAAACTGCCATGCTGAATTTGCGAGCCTTAAAAAATTTCCACAAAGCTAAAAAGGTTTGGTTGTACTTTATTTGCAGAATTATGTGACCAGGATACACAGGCACTACGATGAATCTTCAGACTGTTTTGAATACTCAAAAACATTCCCTACTTAAATCTTAAAAGGTGGTCCTATTCATTAATAATTAGTCACCGAAGGCGACGTGAATATCAGCGAATAGTCACCGAGACGAAGTCGAGGTGACTATAAGCCGATATTCACGTCGCCTGAGGCGACTAATAATTGTTTTAGTATAATTACATTGATGATTATTTGAGAAAATAAAATTATTGATCAATTTCCGACCCCGAAAAATCAAAAAATCTGGCTGCCATTTTGAAAACTGCTAGCCTTCAATGCAGCTATAATCACCGCGCGGTGATTATAGCGGGATAAAGCGAAGCTCTTAGCCAATCACAGCGCTCTATTTTCGATCATCATCAATGTAATTATACTAATAAGCCTTATTGGCTTTCTTGGGCTTCCTTGCCTTATCTTTTTTTTTTAATTTGTTATTTTGTGTATTGTGTGTATGGCAAAAAATGATAACAAACAATAATAATAACAATAAGCCACCCAAAACAATCCTGGCATTGAAATTTCAAACCTGAAAAAAGGCCTCTGATCATCGCTGTCACTTGAAATCTGGAGTACCCCCCTGGGGTTATTGTATAGTCTCCATATTGTTCTCTTATAATACTAACATATATGTGATCTTAAAACTTGCAACTGAGTCATTACTGGGAGTTTATTATATCTGTAAAAAAATCCACCAGTAATTTCTTTTTGCATTTGCTGTATCACCATCTTAAAAGATGAGGGCACCATTCATGGCTCTGACAACCAACACAGAGGAAAGAATGTGACCAAGGTCATCCTGCATTGTAAAACTGTTACTGTTCACAACAAGTCTGCCATTAGTTAGTCATCATCAGATTCCTCTCCAGGTTGCCTTATCAAATTTCTCACATTCAGAAGATCAACTAGCTTGTTGACATCATTGCCGCAAGCTAAATCAGTGATATCTGATGGCATTCTGCTGAAGTGAGAGGGATTGGGCTGCACCCCTCCATCACTTGTTACATACTTAAAAATACCATGAAATTTATCATCGTTATCAGTGATGCAAAGGGTGGGGTCACTGAGTTCCTCCCATGTGAAAAGCAGAGGGTCTGTTTGTGCGCCAAAAGGATTAAAGTCAACTAGCAAAATTTTCTGTGGTGAATACCGGTAGACATCAAATGTAACAGAACTGTCAGGAAATTTGTTAGCTACTTTCTTTCTAAAAAAGTTTGCTATATCACTGCAAATGTCTGTCTCATTTTGCGCAATAAAGTCATAGCAACTTGCTGTTTCTCTTTGGGATATTGCAACCAGTTTGTTGTCCTTGACAAAGCATCTGAATTCTATCCCTGGGTTTATATCCTTCCATTTTCGAAGCACCAGCTCAAAACCATCCGTCATTTCCCCTTCTTCGTCTTCACAATGTTTGAAAGTGTCAAAAAGTGTGTTAGAAATTTTGTCAGAACTTTTGAGCAGAAGATAAATGTCATTTGGAGACTGGCATTTCAGTGTGCCATCAAATGAGATCCAGGACGCATCTAGAGGGGAACTCCAATTCAATTTGGGAAAAACAGTGCCTTCCAAATCAACAATAGCTTCTCTGATTGCAGAATCCACCTCATTGAACTCCGGAGCACTGATTGCCTGTTCGTTTGGATCTTCATCCAAAGATAGCCATTCTTCTGAATCACTCTCAGCTTCCTCCCGAGATACTGTTGACACAGGTTCTCCGGGTAAGACAACATTGTCAGCTTTCAGATAATCAACGAACTCTTTAGGAAGTGGAATTACCCGGCTTCTAATGGTGATATTTTTAAACTTTGGATACCACGCTGAAAAGTTACAATTTAACACGTGTTGTCGTTTCATTTTTAAGCTCACGATTAGCTTAAAAGGAAATTCACTTTCACTTCACATTAGTTATGTCCTAAGCGTTTTCTTTTTTCAACGAAATGTCGTTCCAGCTACTAGCACATGTGTTGTTTCATCAGCATCGTAGTACACGAGTCATTATCGATTTTGACGATCTTGTCAACGTGACTTAATTGATTGACATGTCGGCGCGCGAAGCAAGAGCAAACAACGCAAGAGCTTTTGGGTAACTTCATTGTCTCTTTCTTGATGGCCCGTATAACAACAACATGGCGGCGACCATGAAATGGAAGCGTGTGACAAATTCTACTGGCCCTGTGCCTCGACCAAGGCATGGACATCGTGCTGTAGCAATAAGAGAACTTATGGTTGTCTTTGGAGGAGGAAATGAAGGAATCGTGGACGAATTACATGTCTATAACACAGGTAACGCAGTTTGCGTGGGAGCGAGAAACATGGCGGCCCCTATGTGCTTGGTCTTCGCGCCAGAGTTTTCCTGATGCTGTTTTCAGCCCCTGACGCTCATACTAAGCGTACTGTGTTCATCACATTAATTGAGATGTTTTATTTACTTTTTTAGCGACAAATCAATGGTTTGTCCCCGCGGTTCGTGGAGACGTTCCTCCGGGATGTGCTGCGTACGGTTTTATCGCGGATGGCACTCGACTAATTACATTCGGTGGTATGGTTGAATACGGTCGCTACTCTAATGAGGTACATTTTCGCTATTTAGTATTTTTTATCTGTGCGTGAATATTTGGAAACATTTTGTGTAGACGTAGCTTAAATCATTTAGTTATGCGGCACCTCTTTGGTTGACGAGGGGGTATACTAGGTAACCTTTACGTTTTTTTTCTTGTTATTATTTTTCCCTGAGAAAAATTCTCCTTGGCCATTTCCGCAGATAATGAGGTCGAGGGGTTTTCTTTGTGAAGATAAGTGTGTAATTGATATTGTTTAGAATGCGTTAAATCGGAGCCGAACCTTGATATAGCTTTAAACGAGTGTTTTGAGTCTGATATAAGTGCAGGCGAAAATCATGAAAGTCAATTTTCGTACAATCTTGCATATTCACATGTTTTGTATGTTTACATTTCGTTGCGTCGAGCAGTAATCAAACTGCCCTCCAATATACAACGCAACATAGCACGATTTAGCTTTTTCTTGAATCTCAAATGCCTGACAGAACACTGAGACAGTGTGCTCAGTTCGAAGATTGTAAATGTTTTGTATGGAATTTTTGAAATTTTTTCGAGTCACTTACAATATATTTCGGAATAAATATTGTAACCATAATATTTCTTCAACATTTGTTTACATTAGAAAACGTTTTTGTGCATTTAACTAGAGTAAGAACAATCATGTCTACGACAGCTTTAATTCGGTATAGTATTTTCTGTTGCAGGAAATTTTATACCCAGTATATCAATCTTTTTTAGTCAAAAAAATTTACGTGTACAAAAGGCTTTTTAATACTCCTTTGTGTGTTTGATTATTTTTCAAGAAGCTGGTTATTCTTTCCTTTGGGCCTTAAATAATGATGTGATTGTTACATTTTATTATCTACTTCAAAGGTTCTTTTCAACTAAGTTAAAACCACTGTTGAAGTGAATCTGTGTAAAGAGAGAAAAATAAGACACAACAGTTATTTTTTCTAAAAGCTTTTAAGGAATGATGTGGTTACTTAATGATATTCTTGTGAATAAGTAAAATTCATGTCACATTTTTGTGTCTTGTGTCTTGTGTCAACATCGTAACCCAGTTCTAAGATACCTACAGACACAAAGACATTTTCACAAAAAGAAAATCATAGATATTTTTTCATCATTGCCTAGAGCCATTGTCAGCAGTGAAAATCCTTAATATTGTCAATTCAGATCTAGATGAATTATTTTTCTTGTTCTTAGTTCATCCATGACTCAGACATACAGCTATACTTCCTTGAGTGATAGATTCTGAAAAGTTCAGAGATTAAAACCTAATCATGCTTTTCCTTCCGTTGGTTATACTCTGCTTCTCACATTTTCAACTCAAAATAAATCGGTCCTCTTGGTGGGAAAAGACATATAAATGATGAAATTGAAAAGTCATTAATTTGTGGCTGGGCTATCTACATTCAAGAGATATAAAACAGACAGGTGATCTTTATCACCCAGCTAAAAGGATTCAACTGGTAATAAAAAACAAATATCAGTACTGTTCATTTATTATTTATGAAATAAAAGCGTATTATCATTTCAGTTGTTATCATTAAGTCCTTTTAACAGATAAGCAGAATAAAAATTCATCCTAAAGTCAACTTGTTTTTACATTTTAAGTTTGCTGACTTAAAACCTTCTCTCAATATTTAGTAACTTATCCATCAAGGAATTTAAGAATTTTTTTTGGCTATTTTTCTTGCAATGTATCATTATTCTTGATATGTTGTAACAGTAGCTAGTTACAATTCAGGTTATGTTAACAAAAGCTATCACATGGGTTTTATGAACGTTATGAATGGAAATGTAAATGGTTTCTACAGATATGTTAGGAGAGCCCACTTCAGTCAAGTACAAGATTTGATCATACCCTGAAAACAGTGCGGAGAATCATTTGCCAATTTGCTATCGATTGCACAATATTTTTATATGAGGCCTCCATCATTATTTGTGACTCATAGAGTTTGCGTGTAAATGCAGCTGACTAATATTACAAGCTGACTTGAAAAATGTCTGTCTTCACTGGATTTGTTGTTGTTCAATTTATTTTATTCTTGGTTTAAAGTATATTTTCCTTTGTTTGTAACTCATTATCATCCCCCTGGATAAGCACTGGTCTCCCAAAAGGGAGGTCACTGGTTCAAAACCTGGCCAGACCAACACTCAGGATCTTTAAATAAAAGTGCTTAAATAGATGTGCTTTCTTAGTAATATATCAGCAAATGGTCAAACTTTCTGGTCTTCTCAGCTAAGGATGATAAACTGTAGGGTCAGTCTCACAACACTTGCTCACAAAATAAATTCTGTGGGACATATAAGAGCCGACATACTATTCATAGAAAGTAGGGAATGTACTCCCTAGAGTGGTGGTCTATGTCAAATTCACATTCATGTTATGGGGTATTCATAACTCACTGAAAGTGCACCACAAGCAGGACTCTGGCAGAAGTCCCCCAACCCCTCCCCCCCCCCCCCCCCCAACCAGTGTTGTAAATTACTCCTGAAAAGCACTGAGGGGGTAGTGGATAAAAGAATATTTTACGTTTCACAATTTACCCCAAAACAAATGTGGAAACAAAGGATAAAATTCAGCCACAACAGATGCATACAGTACTGTACAGACTGTACTTGTACATTGTATACGTACAGGCACATGTGAAATGTTATGTCTGTTTTCAGATGTACGAGTTGCAAGCCAGTCGGTGGGAATGGAAGAAGCTGAAACCCAAAGCACCTAAGTCCCCTGGGCTTTATCCATGCCCTCGACTAGGACATAGTTTCACTGCTGTCAATCACAAGGCTTATCTCTTTGCTGGACTGGCTAATGACAGTGATGACCCAAAAAATAACATTCCTAGGTAAATATTTAATTCCTAACCTTTGCCTTTTTGCCAGCAGTTTGGTTTGTTTCTTGTTTTGTTGGTGTTTGAAAGAGGATTTGTGTTTATTAACCCCCACAGTAGAAATCATTTTACACTTTTGAAGAACATTACTGAGCAAATGTAAAAGTGGAATAAAAAGTTACAGGTTGTTTCTGTCATCTATCTACAGATATTTAAATGATCTCTACGTGATAGATATACGAGGAAGCAATAACTTGCAGTGGGAAGTACCATCAATGTTTGGTATGACACCTTCTCCACGAGAATCACACACTTGTGTTGCTATGTCAGACTCAGACAATAAGAGACCAAGACTTATTGTTTATGGTGGAATGAGTGGTTGCCGTCTTGGTGATCTCCATCAGTTAGATATTGGTGAGTGAATATGCAGTTACACAAAATTTGACCCTACTCACCAAATATTTACCAATGAAAATTCAAAGTCAACCATTGAACTGGTAGGAATGTTGCAGTGAGAAATAATTTTATTTGTATGTGATCAGTGTTGGTGTTTAAGTCATAAAGGGGAGTTTTAGCATCTTACAGACATTTCAGAGTAATCTTTTTAAAAAGTGATGACTTTATTTACATTACAGATACAATGACTTGGTCCAGACCAGCTGTCCACAATATGATTCCCCTGCCAAGGAGCCTGCATTCTGCTACCACTATTGGCAAAAGGTTTGTTACCTGTCATTTGCAACTGCTGTACATTTACTTAGCGAAAGCAGTCTGTCTACTGCCTAACACATTCTCACATTCTCAGTACTTCAAGGAAGTCATAGAGAACCTGGAGACTGCCTTTTATGACGTACTTGCTAGGTTTTCTTAATGTGATAACATCTTTTCAATTTTTTTTTTTGCTTCTCAGAATGTTTGTGTTTGGCGGTTGGGTACCACTTGTAATGGATGAAGTGAAAGGGAGGCAAGATGAGAAGGAATGGAAATGTACAAACTCTCTCGCTTGTTTAAATTTAGGTATGCTCAGACTGTGATAGTTGATTAATTTAGTTTAAGGTAGTTGTGTTAGTTGTCACTGCTAAATAAAGTCACTGGCATAGTGGTTTACTTTAATATTGAGAAATTCAAGTTGACAAGATCCTACATTTATTTATTTTTGTGTATGATTAAAGCAATATTATCATTCAAAGCAAATATTTCTTTCTTTTTGTTGGTTGAGAGCCCACCATGTGACCTGCAAGTAACTTCCTACAAATTATGGTCTGCTCATGTGCAGTGTCATCTAACTATGTTTGGCTGCAAATGATATTTTGCTCATGTGTAAAAGAAACCGCACTTTTCTCCTTCTTGTGACACTCTTGGTTGAAAATGGCAGATCGCTTTGCTTCCCAAGGATATTCATTAAAAAACAAACTCAGTGATCAAATGATAAAAGAATCATTGAACTCGGTTATGGCAAAATATTTCGGCAAATAATTGATTGTTGCCACTGACAAATCATGATACTTTGCTCAACCTCGTCCAATAATGATTGTTAAGTATTGTGCTACACTTAAATCATTTAGTGAGTGCAGCAGTTTTTTGTCATAGGTCTGGAATAACCACCATTGATGTTTCCTCAAAACTGTTAACGTTGTCTTAGGGGAAGTACTGAACATTTTTTGATTCCCTATTTTAAAGACTTTTTTATGTTTTCATCCACAGATAGCATGTCTTGGGAGAATGTTGTGATGGATCAGTATGATGATTCAATCCCTAGGGCAAGAGCAGGGCACTGCAGTGTGGCTGTGAGTCTTAAAAAAAATGCTTCTCTTGTGCCTTTTGGTTTATTGGTTTATTGGTTTGTTTGCCATAAAATGGACAAAGTAAAAGGAAAAAAAATTATTTAAGATGTCATGGTGAGGAAGCCCAAGAGAAGCCACCGGGCTTATAAGGAATGGGCTCCCTCAGTAAAAATAATTAGAACAAAATATATCATAATTACAAATTAATGGCAGAGCTAAAGGAAATCTTATACTAAATACATTAGATAGTTGTACTAATAATTATAGTTTTAGGCTAAAAAAAGCGAAAGTGGCAAAAAAAAAACAAAAGAAAAAATACTACAGTACTATTTATGATAAGAGGAATGCTTTCAGCTTACAGCAAAAGGAAGCGGTACTTATTGCATTTTTATTTGGATAATGGTTGTAATGAAATGCGAAGCAATAATGCTGTCATTTCGAGATTGTTGATCAATACTACCATATTAACACATTACCATCTTCCCGTTCCCTCTGTCGCATATCCTTCGCATGCCTAAAATTGCCTTTCTTCCTCCCCTTTCAACCACACACCACTCAAGCTGTCGGTTACTTTACGAGCGCCTTTTTTAACTAGTAAGTTAATATAAGCTATTATTAAAAACTGAATCATTGGATAATGCAATTCTAGAGCTCTGATTGGCTTAGCCGTCATTGTATGTGAGCCATTATGCCATGCTCTCCAAATATAGTAACTGTACACGTCTACTCAAAATTTTAAATACAAGCTAAAAATCAGTTGTTTTGACAAATAAAGTCGGGAAGAATTCTCAATATTTTCTGGGCGTATTTTATTATTTTACTCGCGCTTACTGGATATGAGATAGTTATAGCCGACTCTTGTTGGCTATCACCATCTCATATCCAATGGGCACTGATGGAATAATATTGTTAATTAGTCATTATTCAAACACAAAATAGCTGTAGTTGAACAGTCAAAGAGAGGCCTCATTATCACTGTGAACCTGTAGCCAAGCACAAGATTTTGCCAGCAAAAACTGCAAGCTCATTTTGAGTCAGCAAAATAAGTGAATTGACTAGAATTCAGTTTTTCAGGATTCTGCCAAAATATTTTCTTCCAAAATGCTCAGTTTGTTGTAAGTGTAAAGTGCCTTATTGTTATTTTAATCAGATCAACACCAGATTGTACATGTGGAGTGGCAGAGATGGCTACCGAAAAGCTTGGAACAATCAGGTTAGTTTTAGCGTAAAGTTCTCAGGAGGTGTTCACTTCACCATGTTACATACATCCATCATTGTGTTCTTACGGTCAGGTAGCAAGTTTTAAAACTAGTTCTATCTTTTAGATGACTGTTGTGCTACGCTGCTTCTATGGGCTCTTTTCTTATTTTAGTTCACTAGTTATTTGGGTTATTCTTAGTATTTACTTTACACAGTGTTAGGGTTTCGTAGAGTGGGATTTTAAGACAAAATGCTAATAACATGATTTTTGGCAGGTATGCTGCAAAGACTTGTGGTATCTTGAAACAGGTGTGTATGTGGTTTTATTTCTGCCATGATTTCTTTAAATGCTCTCTGCCTTTAAGATTTATTTTCATAACTCTGAGATATGTTTGTAAGCGTTTTCTTTTTTCTTTAGAAAAACCTCCTGCCCCAACTAGGGTGCAGTTAGTTCGAGCAAGTACCACTACACTGGAAGTGTGCTGGGGCTCTGTGCCTACTGGTATGTTGTTATTTCTGTTGTCACATCTTTTGGTTATTTGTGGTGTTGATAGTCACAGAGGTTAATACAGTCAAAGGGTCATTGAGATCAATACACATCTTTCGCCATGCTTGTACTCACAATATACAGCCAGCATGTTAATCATTTTCCTGGTGCGAATAAAGTGCTTTTTTCATTATCTAAAGTGAACTCACATTGTTCTTTGTTTAAGGAAAAGTTCTAAATTGTAATGTGTGTGATGTGTATCTGCTGTGGAGTAAATTCATTTTCAGGCTAAAAGTTTCTCCCCCCAAGTTTGATTCACAATCTCCTTTGTTGCCTAGCCCCAGGTCTTCATAGGAGACAAAGGAAATTAGAGACCTTTAGATTTTACGACGAGTACGACTACCAGTACGAGATTTTCTCAGTACTAAGTAGTGTACATGCGTGAGCCCAGGTCATTTGGCGGGAAAATGTGGTAGCCATCGTCATTCTACTACGAGTTTTTACGCGAATGTCATGGTGGTGAAAACAAGATATCAAATGTTAGAAGTTTTATCATTTTGCAATTGGGAGAGCGCTTAATCTCCTTCACTAACGATAACAATGCTATAAACTTTTCTGTTGAAAAATGGTAAAATGAACCTTTTCGGGAAGTCTATATTTTGAGAAGATGCGAAAAAACTTCAAGTCAAATCTTGTACTCGTAGTTTTCCTCATCTTCAAATCTAAAGGTGTCTGTTGTGGTTTAACATGACAACAGATTTTCCCCACACTTATCCAGTTGCTGTAATAAAAAAGCTTTTTTTTCCATCAGGCTGTCTTTGATATCTTTTAACCCTTTAAGCCCTAAGAGTGATCAGCATCAAATTTCTCCTTGTAATGTCAATGCTTCATAAAACAGCGTGGTCATGGGAATTACGGACGTGATCACACAAGATGAATTTGCTTGATATTTTATCAACTTTTCTCCACTACCTCTGTAAGAAATGAATAGGGGCAACAAATGAGAATTCAAATTTTGATCTTAGGGTTTAAAGGGTTAAGTGTTATTGGTACATTTTGTGATTATCTGACATCGCTTTTTTTCACAGCTGATGCATATCTACTGCAGCTGCAGAAGTATGAACTTCCTCCAACACCAGCTGCCACTCCAGCGAAAGCAGCCTTCTCATCCACAGGGTCAGGAAGCCCACTAGGGACAAAGACACCAGCATCAGCAACTACACCTCCTAAAGTGGCAGTCAAGGCCTCTCCAGCAACTTCACCCTCTGTTACGCCAACTAAACAGCTTGGCATGGCAACACAGAAAGTTCTTATGCAGTCGCCATCACAGTCTGCCAAACCCAAAGCACAGCCAATGGCATCACCAGCCAAGGCTGTCACTCAGAAACAAACTCCAGCGGCCAGTCCTGTACCAGCTGTGGCTTCTTCAGTGATGTCAACAGGTACGTCAGTAACTCAGACATCCACAGCCACTGCATCTACTGCAGTATCTGGTATAAAGACAGTTGTTCAAGGCCAGCTTGTCAATCACGGTCAAGCAGCTTCAGCAGGTTCAATAACTGGTCAGGGACTTGCACTGATTCGAGCACCAGTTCAGCTTCCTCCAGGAGTCCAGGCTACCATGATCACCAACGCTCAGGGCATCCCTGTCATGCGGCTTCAGGGTGCAGGGATTCAAGGAACAGCACCTGTGACGATAGTCACCACCCAAGTTGGTGCTACGCAACTACAAGGAGCAACCATCGTGCGTATGGCTGCACCAGTTGGCAACCCTGCATCAAGCGGTACCACAACTGGAACAGTTCTGAGGTTACCAGTGCAGAGTGGAACCAGTAATGTGCCAGGGACAGCCGTATTAAAGATTCCTGTTACAACTTCAATCCAGCTGCCTGGTGCTACAGGTCTGACCATGACAGCCATAGCAGGAAGCAGTGGCCAGGCTGTGATTAGACAGCAACTTCCTGTGACACTGCCTGCAAACTTACCTCCAGGAACACAGCTTAAAGTGGGACCCCAGGGTCAGCTGACTGCTGTAGGCCCAGGTGGTATTCCTGTGCAGCTCACCCTGCAAAATGTCAAGACACAGCAGTTGGCAACAGGGTTGCAGGTTCAGTCCGGTGCCACATTAGGAACCCCAACAGTTGTGCAGCTGGCAGGTGCTTCTCCTGTGAAAGCAAACATTGCACAGCTGACAACATCTTCATCAGCTCCAGCAAAAGTCACACAGGCTACCCAAAGCTTAGTTACAAGCACCAAACCTGCGGTGACATTGACGGTGGCTTCAGTTGCCAAGACAGTGATGACCACAGCATCTGTCACTCCATCATCAGCAGTTGTAGCTGGACAAAACACTCTTGTCAAGAAGCAGATTCCTCCTTCTGCGGCAGTGTCTCCTGCCACTGCTCAGGTTATCTCAGGGCAGGAACAAAAGACCTCAGCAACTGCAGTGTCAACATCAGGCCAGCCAGTGAAAACAACCATGCCCAGCAAACAGACAACTGTGGTGACGACACTTACAACAAAACAGCCTACCAAAACAATGGTTACAGGGACAATCAGCACCTCTGGAGCAGCATCTGTAACAACTGTCTTGCCTTCTAAGGTGAGTCCCCCAGCAACATCAACAGCAAAAGCTTCAGTACCACAAGCGACAGCAATGTCTGTCACCGTCGCCAAAGCAAGTTTGCCCACCACCACCATTGCAAGTATACCTCTTGTCGTCAAGACTAACACTGCAGATTCCACTACAACAAGTAAGACAACAACATCTTCAACCACAACACTATCAACTCCAGCCACACCCAAAGCCATTGTCAGTGTTGCCAAGGCAACAGCAGCCGAGTCCACAATACAATCATCTGTGACACAGATGTCAAGATCAGCAGTTGCACAGGCTAGTACAGCAGGAATTGTGAAAGCAGTCACCACTGTTCCTGTTGTTCCCTCTGTAACAACTCCACTGGTGTCTTCTACAGTGTCCAGTAACACACCAGTGGCAGTAGTGTCTCCACTGATTACCACAACACGGCCTGCTGCCACTGTGACAAGAGCTTCCACCGGAAATGTGTCAACCAGTTTGCCTCAAACAGTCACTACAAGCTCCGCTCAGCTGACTACTGCCATGTCGCGCACTGTGAATGATGGAGCAGGTTTGAAGGCTGACAGATCAGCTACACCAGCTTTAATATCAAAGGTGAAGTGAAATTCTGTTGGTAATACTTGCAGTTGATAAATTAACTTAAATTGACCTTTAACAATCATAGCATTGAAACAGTTAACTTAGGTTGTGTTAGATGAGCCGTATTCTGGAATAAGAATAAGGATTAAAAATCACTCATTTTAACATTCATTGCTTTGCAATAGCTAGAAATCTGCTTGAAGTAAGATATCCCAATTTATTATATAGACACGAGTGTTTTATTGGAAAATATACCACTCGTAAAATTCATAAAAACTACATCCGGGACCCGAGTGGTTTATTTTCCTTAATCTCACACGTGAATTAATCGATGACGTAATTTTGGTAATTTCCCTGTATTTTATCGATGTCTTTTTGTCTGTGTAATAAAAAGAATATTGCACGGCGGCTTGAAGATATGAATTTTATTTTCTCGTGGCAAAACCAATATTTTACTCACTCGCTGAGCTCGTTCGTAAAATATTTTTTTGCTACTGGAAAATAAAATTCATATCTTCGCGCCACGGTGTAATATCCTCTGTGTATGTAGCGTTTAAATGGCGCAAAATCATGGTACAAGAGATTTGCGACAAAAGTTTTGCGTATTTGTATTCCTGAATACAATCAATCAAATGCACCAGTATGAATTGGGAAAGGCCATTTATCTTTTACGGGAGTGCAGAGCAGTTGTAAGAAACAAAATTAAATAATCCATGTTTGAGTTCCATATTAAAGAGGTAAATTTATTGATGAGACACTATCTGGTGTAGTATTTTGCACTGTGATTCACAAATAAGGAAAGAAAAAAATACAGCAGCCTAAACCACTCAGCTATGTTGCCTTGTCCAAATTTTTTTTTTGAATACAAACACTAGGAACATATTTTAGTGGCCAGTAAAACTTTATCGCATTGGCTTATTTTCAGGCTCAAAAACCAGTCAAACCCAGCTATACCAGAAAAGTACAGTCTTCAAATCAGTGGTATGATGTAGGAATCGTCAAAGGAATCTCCATGATGGTCACGCATTTCTATTTATCTTCTGAAAGTACAACGAATGAGGTGAGAGAAGCTAGATTGCTTGTGATGTACCGGTAGTTTAGGGCCTTTGCCTTTCATCAATACCTAAAAATAAAGAAAAATAACGAAAACTAAATAGTATCATGTGAAAGTACTGCTGGAGAAGTTTGATTTGAATGGTCACACAACACGATTTCATCCACTGACTCAAAGTTAGATACGTTAGACAAATACCGTAGTACCATGTGAAAGTACTGCTGAAGAGGTTTCATTTGAAGGGTAACTCCATAGGATTTCATCCACAGATTCAAAAGTCAGAACTACTGTTGTCTCCAATTAAATTGGAGTTGGAATGTAAAAAATACATGAATTTGCGTGAAATTCAGAGGTGCGCGATTTGAATTACTAACATGAGCCAAATTTTCAACAACCTTTATATGTGCCCTTTCTTTTGAAAGGAAATGTAAAAATGTCTAAGACAAAGTATCTCATTTCAAACTTGTTCAAACTTATAACATACGAATGAGGTCTTGATAAAGTTATCAAATAGAAACCTTGTGGTACTTTTAACCTTGTAGGCCAACCTTAACATTGAAAGCGGTTCTGAACATAATTTAAAGAAGCAGGAACTTTTACCAGGAACAGCGTACAAATTTCGAGTAGCAGCCATCAATGCTTGCGGAAGAGGACCATTCAGTGATGTGTCTGCTTTTAAAACATGCCTACCAGGTGAAAAAGTCAACTAACTATTGTGCATTTATTTCTCCTAACTACGGGAACTTTCCATATTTCCTAAACGTCACCAACTACATGTACTTCGAAGGCTTCTATGTAAAACTTTTCGAAACCCTGGAGTGGGGGGAGGGGGGGGGGGGAATCCCGCATGAAAGTGACGCGGATACTCATCGTCTAGCTTTACCACCGGGAAGGAGCGCGTAGCAATTAAGAACAGCCGCATGGGAGGCTACTCACCGTCTCGTTTAGGGGTAGAAATTGCAGATTTTTTATCACTTAAGGGGTTTTCACTCATAAACGTATCGCTTAGAATTATGCTTAAAGAAAAATCTTGATTAACAAAAATTTCCTACATACTCTGTTGAAGCCTGATCCACGCCACGCCTGTCTCCATAAGGGGTTTCGTTATAATTATCCGAGGACTAGGTCTACCTAAAGGAGAAAGAAGTACAGTTGTATCTCTCAGTGAACTTGAGTGGAAGATCGTCTTCGAAGAGAGCTCTTAAGTTGAATAGCTCTCCGTTTGTTTTGGATGCTTGAGGGCTTTCAATTTTGACAGAGGGGAGGTCGGCAAAATTGTGGGGCAACCGTTTAGGGCTGGATAAAACTGAAAATAAATGAAGTCAAGGGGTGGGTTGTGATTATTATTTTTTTTTTTTTTTGCCATCTACCGAGGAAGGGAAGGGGCAACAATTCATTGATGAATCGTTATAATCCTTAATTAATCCTGAACTTGTCTAAAACAACCTCTTGCTAACTCAGCTATCTTTTATTTATTTCTTCCCTTTAGGTTTTCCTGGAGCTCCATCAGCAATTAAAATCAGCAAGGTTTGTATGGCACTGTTTAAAAACCGGGCAGGTGTTCGCCTCGAGTTTTTACACCTGATAATACACGACTGCGAGTTTTTTGACCGGCTTCAAAATCTCTCATATAGATCAACTCATTCTTTCACAAATATTTAGATTTGGGGCTATTTTGGTCTAAAAAATTGGACGTAAAGTTTAGCTGTGTCTTTGTCAGAAATAAAGATACTCATTAAACATTAATTTCTTTCGTTTTTTCGTCATGAAAATATTAATGTAGTTTTGATTTAGATTTTTATAAGAAGAAACGTAAACTATGTACAGCTTTCCAGCTTTGTAGAGGAGTCAGGCTTAAACACGTTTTCAGTTGGTCATCAATAACAGCACCCTGTCAACAGAGGCTTTCTTTCACCTGATCGATTTTTGCGTACTCGAGAAACACTCTGCATGAATCGTGTAAGATCTTTGCTGAGCATGCGCGGCGTGTTGCTTGGATATAGTTTCGAACCCATGCCTAACAGCCGTCAGCTTGCTACAGCGGGCTGGTTTATGACCGTTGGTTTATAAAAAAAAGTGGATGCTCGCATTTGAAAACACAAGTTTGACGAGAGAAAACAATATTGACTTGTCCAGCAGTTCGGGCTGCGGTGATCCAATGGTTTGGTATCAAGTCGTTTCGCCCGAAAGTCGGTTCGCCCGATAGCAGTTCGCCCTGACTAAGTCGATTCGCCCGATAGCAGTTCGCCCTGACTAAGTCGATTCGCCCGATAGTAGTTCGCCCTGACTAAGTCGATTCGCCCGATAGCAGTTCGCCCTGACTAAGTCGATTCGCCCGAAGCGTATTTGTTGTTCTTTAAGCCTGAAAAAAGGGAACAAGCATGGAAAGACAGTGACCGCGCATGCGGAATTCAAGGGTAACTAAAATAACGTCTCGAATGGTATGTTCACCATGTTGTAGAGTGTTGTATGTCATCGTGCGAATCGACTGATGTCCTGGCGAACGCCGTTGGGCGAAACGACCACAATTCAGGGGTTTGACGTGATTCAGGCAGAGCCTGCTTTGCTCCTTCTCACTCAAGAAGACAAAAAAGGTGCAGTAACCGTAAAAATTTAATCTTATTTCCTGTTTGGATAAATCAGAACGCTGACGGAGCTCATTTATCGTGGGAAGCACCGTCCAATGCCGCTGGGAATGTGAGTGAATACTCCGTGTACCTCGCCATACGCAGCCAGTCAAACAACCAGTCAGACGACAAACCAGTAGTGGGGCTGACGTCGTCAAGCTCAGGCCCAGTCCAGCTCGCCTTTGTACGTGTGTATTGTGGTGCTCAGCCCACCTGCACTGTCAGCACGGCCACTCTTCAAAGCGCGCATATCGACTTCTCGACCAAGCCAGCCATCATCTTCAGAATTGCTGCCAAAAACGACAAAGGGTCAGTATAAATTGAACGTTTTCCACGTCTCATTAAATAATGGTAAATGCATTGATACCTAGTATTTGATTTTCTTCACATTTGTTTTCTTTTTTCAACTTACTATTTTTAGTTACGGCCCAGCAACTCAAGTCAGATGGCTTCAAGGTAAACACCATAATGTCTGAATAAAACAGATATTTTGGATTTTTGTGGTCGATAAGCCTTTTATGTTGCGATTCGTAAACTTTTGATTTCATGGACACGGGTTACTCTGTTATTTTTCATTTGTTAAACAGATATGAAAGACTTAAAAGATGGACAACTTGCCATGAAGACAACAGCGAAACGGTCGGCCGCAGACAGGTGAGAACTAGATAATACTATCATTGCTGATAGAGTGGTTTCCTAAATGTAAGATTGCTATAAGCTGCTTACTAAGTTCATAGTTCTTTAGGTTGTATGATCAGAGATATGTGGCGCAGTCTGAGACTGGAAGCGGACAACCGTTAGTTGTGATTGGTCGATGGTTTTCAAGGAAACCATTAACCTATAATCATAAGTGACGCTTGTCCACCAAAACGATCCCAGAAGTCTAGAGTGGGAAATTGATAGATGGACTTTGTTCTTTTCTCTTTAGCCGGTCAGCGGAATCGTCCAAGAGAGCCAAGAAAGAAAAAGACAAACGCGAAGAAAAGGTAAAGAAAGAGAAAGAAGCAACAGAAGATATAACGCCAAAAGCCGAAACAAAGGACACATGATATAAAACATATATTCAAATACTCTTTATTTTATGTAGATACACATTCTTATTTAGATACACGTTCTCGGTATTGATGATAGAAACGAACATATTTATTTATGACGTTTGAAGGCGGTTTTGTTTTTCACTGCCACCGTTTTCACTAGCAGTGCAAGCACAGGAGCGAGGCCGTTATTTCACCTTGAAAACGGTCCAGTCTCAAGCAAATGTTATGCTTGCGTCGCTAGTTAAAACCAGGTTTATGCAAGCTTCTCATATTCTCAGAGTTGCGTGACGAACAAGTGACAAGTCACGCAATGGACAGCGGAAGAGACTCCTTCGACAGTGTTGACCGGTTTTTTAAAATTTCGAGAAACACTGTTTTGCGAACTTTCTTATTTCTGTTTTCGTATTGAGAACGTGTCATTTATTTTACCGTGAAGAGAATGGTGTATAGTATCTATGTAAGTACCTGTTTTAACACAGCCTGGATATCAGGCAAAAAGCTCTGGAGAAAGGTCTTTCTCGCGAATACTTTTAGACCAGTTACTCATCAGTTGAGATGCACGTGGTAGCTTGCCGTTTAACCAGAGATTTCGGTAATTTTGGCTGAGCAGGAAATGGGCAGGACGTTTTTGTTGGAAATTGTGTCGTTTATTCCCGAATGCAGACAAAAGCAGTGGCGGATTCAGATCTTCAATTTAGCAGCGGCCCGGCTCATCCAGACCAGCCAAAGATAAGAGGGGGCCTGACTTCAGTTTGGCCAAAAACTTCGAGGTGGCCTGGGCCCCACCCCTTATACACCAATGAAAAGCTTCGCATCTCCTTGAGAGAACTGAATTAAATTTTTAAATTTCGGAGAAAAATGTTAGGATGCGCATGTTCTTCACTCGTTGGGGGCGAGAACAGAAGAAAGAAATCTTCAAAAGTTGTCTTCACTCCAACTCAACGTTTTTTGATGAGTAGCTGGTCAAAGTATTTCTGATGGTTCTATGTCTTAGTGTAGATATTCCGAAGCCTTGTCTTACTGAACTGACCAGACAGGTGATTCCGCCGGGTCAATCTTGCTAGCGTGGAAAATTGAAAGGGAAAACTAGAGGCGCTTTCGGTGTGACTTGTCGCCGTCATATCTTAAGGCTTGAAACATGTTTACAACATGTTTCAGTCATATTCAAACGCACTGAAATCGTTGGGACAAAACTTTGCACTGGAAATCGCAACAAAATACAGCCGCCTTTTTCGGCTTACTTCTCCGACAGAAGACACCCATTGTTACAAATGATTTGTGTGCGTCTTCAATATTAAGAAACACTCAATTGACAATCCAATCATTTGACGAATATTTTTTTCCTATGAAACGTTATTCCTTAAACCCATAATGCGCCACTGGCACATCTCCCTTATGCACCTTATTTGCCCTCCAAAATTTTGCATAACCTTTGTCTTTTATTTCTCCTGGTCATTGCAGCTGTCCCAAGAGAAATTGAAAACATTGCTTATGCAAAATTTGGTTGGCAAATAAGGTCCATTTTGGGAGATGATCAGTATACATGTAGTCCACACATTCCTTTGCGATACTCCTGAGGAGAAACTGTTGAAAAGTTTATATTCATCTCGCGTTTTCGGTGTGGTTTCTTTTCCCAACGCAAACCTCTAGTGTTATTTGCACTATTGGAAATTCAGTAAACTGTAAATATTTAAGTACACTCAGATTTTTTTCCACCAGAAGAGACGACCATTTTCAGAAAGATTACGTTGTAGCTGTAGCATAATTTATTCCGTTGTACTATAATAAGCTGACAACAGATTTTTACTTAACTGAATTAGTGGTGTAATGTTACACATTTATTACAGGAAAATATAACCTTTTACGCTTACAGAGAGGCGTCGATGACAGTTAGTACAGTATTCTGTATGTCTTGTAGGCTGTTTACAGACCTTGAGTCCCCTATTTTTCCTAATATCTTTGAGGTCGAGCACTTTGCGTTACGGGCGACCATCTTGGATGAATGTAAAAAACCCCGACGCCCGCTCCCTAAGTACATATGAAACCAAGATAGCCGCCCATACCGGTAAGCGCTCGATCCTGACAATCTTACGAAAAAAATAGGGGACTTTGAACAGTCTATATGATTTGTCATTATTCATTTATGTGGTCAGTGTAACTCTATTAGCCTGTCTAGAAAAAAACAAGTGCTTCCCATTAAAGAACGAGGCTTGCAATATAATTATGCCACTTTGTATTTCTGTTGGGTCTTCTTTCAGTCCAAGTCAGATTCTTCAAGAATTTTTAAACGGGAGCAAACTGGTAGCCTGCAGAGCAGGCGTTTTTTAACGGAAACTCAGAGGTACATTGATCGCGGCCGCCTTCTTTGAAAGCCAAGGAAAAGAATAAGGGAGGAGAGGAGGGGCGGGGTGGAGAGAAGAGAAGTCCTCGCCTCCCCTCCCCCCTCCTCTATTTTAAACCCATCAACCTTTCTCAAAAGACCTCTCAAAATCAGTTTTGGACTCGTCCCAACTCTCTTGTAAACATCCAAGATAGGGGGACAACGTTATTCCCGAAAAAAAAAAAATCATGGATCGCGCTGCAAAATCCGCCAGCTTTGCAGGGTAGCAAACTGGGTGATAAGTTTCCCGGCTGCCTGGACTTCTCAATGGAGGTTTTTCGGCCCTCTGAGCCCGTCAAGTTATCCATCCCGAAAAAATAACAACAATCATACTTGACACGACGCTTTGTTTATAAAATATGTCGAACATTCTTTTCTCTTACAACGTATATTGGTTTGTCATTGGTAAATTGACTGACCTTTCTTTTTGACGCGGAGAGTTGGCTCAGACACTCGTTTGGTCACTGGAAAATCGCCGCATGTGAAAGGGCGCGCGCGCAATTCTCGCAATTACCAACTGATTTTGACGTTCTTTCTGTAAACCTCTTTTTCCTGAGGAAGAACGTTTCATTACCATGTGAGTCACGATAGCAACAGTTAGTTCCAACAAAAGCTTTGATCCTACCGGAATTATTATTAGATAATAACACTCAGAAAAGAGACCAGGATCGTTCGAAACTATCGCTAATTCTAATTGGTGTAGGGGTCATTCGTAATTTCAAAGCTGCAGTGACGTACTTTTGAATTATGACGGAGCTCTTTTTTTAACGTATCGAAGCTGTTTCCAGGAAGAATGTAATCATTTTGCGTGTTCATCTGGACGATGATAGTTGCGTCTAACGCGGCCGGGGGGACCTCGAATAAGGCATT
Source organism: Porites divaricata (assembly GCA_038088405.1). NCBI lineage: Eukaryota > Metazoa > Cnidaria > Anthozoa > Scleractinia > Poritidae > Porites > Porites divaricata. The sequence continues at coordinate 1,776,146 of JBBMOI010000005.1, read as the reverse complement.
AATTAAGAAAGTAATTGGGTTAGTTGTTGTTGTAGCCGTGTGTGTAGTGGTTGTTGTTGTTGTCCTAAACGTTTTAAAAACCTTCGGAGATTCTGATGACGATTCACAGGAGGAAAGAAAATTTGAAGGTGAGTCGTTACAGAAAAGAAAGTCTACAAAAGTCAACTACCTGTTTATAGCAAATGTAAGGTCAAATTGTTTAACAACAAACACCTCGGAGCTCTTTCTCTACCACCAGTCTTCCCGTCCCCTGGGAGCGAAGGAGCGAGCGACATTAGGAACGAGTTCACTACTCAGCTTTCTAAGCGCATTAGCCCGCCAAAATTCAGATTCAAGCGTCCTGCACATGATTGACAACAAGGCTGTTCACGACCACTTAGAACAATTCCCTTCATTGACAGAAAAAAACTAACTTGCCATTTTTTCCCCTGCATAGCTCGTGTCCTAACAAACAATGAAGCAGTTGGTAATTACGGTCCCACAATTCTTAAATACCATGGTGTTCTCAAGCATGAAGTGAAGGTTTCCTCAGAACATCGGGGAATTCAGCTCTGGACTGTTCCCACTTCCGGTATCTGGTCAATTGAAGCTCGTGGGGCCTCTGGCGCTGATGGGATACTTGCCGGCGGATCCGGAAATAAAAGACGTGGAGGATACGGAGCCATTGTGAAAGCAAAGTTTCAATTACACAAGGGGAAAATACTAAAGATTCTGGTTGGACATGAGGGGTTACGTGATTACAGCGAAGCGCATCGTCCTGGGGGAGGAGGTGGTGGAACGTTTGTAGTGAATCAAGATGGTAGACCGCTGATCGTTGCTGGTGGAGGAGGTGGTGGCGGGCTCCCAAAAGGAGGTAAGAACCAGTGCTGGATCCAGACCGTGAGATAAGTGAGGGGGGGGGGGGCGGTCATCCAGACCCTGAGATAAGGGAGGGGGGGCCGGTGTCCCAAAAAATTTTTTTCGGTCCTTCGGGCCTTAAAAACTTGAAAGACTGCAAAAGCCGTGAACGAGGATCCTACTTGCTTGTACGTTGGATCTCACAGGAGATCTAATCAGCCAAACTTGAAAAATAGACGACGAGAAGTCCAAAGACTACTGCAAGGCTGACACAACGTAATATATTTGAACAACAATATTTCGGCTGGCCAAACCAGCCTTCTTCAGGTTTAGATGTTACTAAATTATGTAAATAATTTTACAATATTATATTATGGAGAATGTCACAATACATAGGAGGGGCGGAAATGACGTATACAAGGTATTTCAAAAAGATAATAAGTAAAAAAATAATAAAATAAATAAAAATTAAATTAAATTAAATCAAAAAAAAAAATTACAATTCATCACGTCTATTTAAACCGTGGGGCCTTAGTTTGGTCTAAAAATAAGGGGGGGCCTTGGATCCGCCACTGAGAACGTTTCCTTTTGCAATTTGACAATAATAAAACCTATAAAGAAATAAACTGCAAAAACCGTGAACGAAGATCCTTCTGGTTGTCAACGTTAATTGGATCTCCAGAAAGAGATTTAATCAGCTGTTTTGTAGTGCGATATTCTCCATCTATATAATCTTGTAATTCCTATCAAAAAATTCAATGACAACTGTATTGCCTGAAGAAGGCTGGACTGGCCAGTCGAAATATCTCTTGAAGTACGTTTCAATACACTGTTGTTATCAGCATTGCAGTTGTCTTTGGACTCCTCGTTTTTTTGTAAAAAATAAAAACGTTTCTAACTTACCGAAGTCATTTAAAGCTGTTTGCAGATCTAGTCTCATTCACTGGCAAACAAGAAGAAAGTGACTAAAAATATATGATCATTTTATACACAAGAGTCGACGTCTTCATGTATATACGATCTAATAATAACTCTATAACAAAAAAGTCTTATTTATGAATGAAGGACGTCGAGAGTGATGTCTCAGGTCAGTTTTAGTTTCCCAGAATTTTCAAAATCTTCCCTTGTTATATTTTCCCAGTTTTTCGTCAGACACGTGGTGGAGGAGGCCGAAAGAAAGATGAGCCGTCGTCGTTGGTCAGCGGTAGTGAGGGTTCTGGCGGGAAGCTCCTGGACACAAGCAACGGAAGCGAGACAGTTATTACAGACTCCGCTGGACACCACAAAGTGATCGCGGGAGCAGGAGGAGGAATGTACAGTAGTGGCGTTGGCTATGATAAAAATTGGGGCGGAAAAAGTTTTCTTGAGGGAGGCAAGGGTGGAGAAGCAAAACCAACCGCCGCAGAAAAATTTCCACACGGAAATATGGGTCTAGGAGGATTTGGTGGGGGTGGTGCTGCGGGATTGTTGCCCGGCGCAGGGGGAGGGTACTCGGGAGGGGGTGTAAAAGGTTGCTTTCTGCAATGTAATGGTAATGACGGCGGAACAGCTGAAGGAGGAAGTTCGTATGTTGACAGTCAGGGGATCTCTCCCTCATATCAGGAAGATAAAAACAAAGGCCCTGGAAGAGTTTACTTAAGACTCATGGCTGAAGATGTTGAGGAAACATAATAACAAAAAAAGCAAGATTCTATTGTGGGTACTTTGCAACAAAAACTTAAAATAAACAAATTTTACTTTTTGAGCATATCGAGTATCATTCAAACGACATTAAGGTGAAGAAATAAATCACACGGTGGACTGTCCTTTTTCTGTAATACTGTACTCTGTATGGAATACCAAATCACTCAAAAAACTGATTAAAACGTGTAAATTGCTGCTGTTTGAAGTGAATAAGTGAAAGGGAACCCCTACCTCACCTCTTGTCTATTTATTTGCTTGCCAAATGCCCTTTATCTGCTTCGGAAAGCCTGGATTTCTCTTAGCCTATTTCAATCTCTCATTCAGCAGGGGCAGGTTTCCCCTGTCTCCTCCTCATTATTTATTATTTATTTATCCTTTTTTTTGGCAGGAGCCAGCTCCTGATTTTGGCCTGTTCCGACTATTTAAGAGTCTTGAACAGGCCAGATTTCAGTACGAGAAATACCAGTAAGTAGCGACCCAATGAATAAAAAAACCTGTCGCCTGTCCTGGTGTTTATAGCTTAAACCCTAGTTATTAACAGCTTCTCTAGTGGGTGGGGAAAAAGAAAAATTGAATAGGTTCGGCAAGTAGGGTAGGGTGAGAGAAGGGAAGATACGGAGGGGTGGGGTGTAGGGGGTATGTTTCTTGGTAACCAATGTTTATACACCGGTATCGGCAAAGCCGATTTGTGACCAGTTTTTTGGCCTTATAGGGAGGAAATAGAAAGCGAGGTATTTTCCTATCACTGTCTCAAATCGGGAACTGTTTTACATGTGCCGATTTTTACTAAGAATCTCACTTTTGCTATCTTAGGGTGGCGATGGCCAAAGTGGCTGGGCCCGAAAACTGTTTCTCTGCTTTCGAAAATGTCAATTTCTGTGTTCGGATGGCACGTCAGTTGGTTCTCTCTAATTGAGTTTACTATGCAATTATCCCACGCGGAAATGTCATGGATGTAAGCAGATAGCAACGCATACCCTCCCCATGAAATTCCACCTCTGAGGGCTCCTGCTCATTAAAAAAAAAAAAACTCTTGTGTGCAAACTGTTATTTTGGTGGTTCGGTTCGTTTTCTAATTTCTTTCCCACAAGTTTTTCTCCTTTTTCGAAGTTCGCGAATGTACTTCGTTGCCATCGGGGCGGGGCAGGTAATCGTGTTGCTACGTCACGGATTCTAGTCACATGTTTGCACATGCGCGATTGCAACCAAAACTTACAAGCCGAAAACTGAGGCTGTTCCAGCAAAAATTTGAGTTGTTTATGATTTTTTTCTTGGCTGATCTGAGAAATCTTCACGTCCTGGTTGGCACGAAGGTGCTTTTCTTCATTCCGCAATGGGGCTTAAGCCTCTAGAATTCGAGGATTGCATTTTGGATAGTCCGTATTTTCGCGAGAACATTCATGAACATGAACGAGAACTCGAGCGAACGAACGAGGCCATCAAAGGCCTTATCAAAGAATGCAAGACTTTATTGAAGGCCTTTGAAAGTAAGTGCTGTTGTTCTCTTCTAATTTAGTTTGTGTATTACATTTTTGATGACGCTAAAAAATTCGCGGGGGTCTTTGAAGTGAATGCCTCACAAGCAAGGTGGACAGCAACAGACCTGTGTTAACCCCGATGCCACTCGACTTCCTGCAAAAGTACTATAGTGAACTTTAACGAAAAAAATATGCCACAGATTGTTGGCGTTGCATTTGATTATGTGATCATCAATTTTTTTTTTGTAGAATCTGTTTTCGTTTTAAAGCTTGATGTTGCTGTCAAATCAGGTCGTCAATTCCATGACCCCTTGTGGGATTCGTGGGATTCATGTCCCAGGCCGCAATTGATGCACACAAAATTTTGCTTCTAAGAAATTTAACCTTACCGAGATCGAGTGATTTTTTCTTTTTCTTTTATTGAAAATTTTATATAGTTTGCTACATTATATTCAATTTTAAATTTCGGCCACTGTACATCTTATAAGACTTGTGCCTTAAAATGTGATGATTGAGCAAAGTGGATATAAGCTTACGTTTATTTGAAACCATTTTTTTAATGAACGCTTATGTTTTTACTTTAGGGAGGTCTGTATTTGAGTCTTATATAAATAAGGCTTTGAATATTAGAGTTCTTACAGGGCCAGGTAGTAAAAAATTATTTCAAATGTATCTAACATTTACCCGGAGGAGTTCCAAAGGAAGTTGAAACCCGGTCCGATCATCCGTTCTGTACCAGTCAGTGCGGCCATTTTCTTGTGGACGTTTAGAATTTGTTTTTGTAATATTGTTGTTTGCAAAATCGGTGCATAGAAGCGGAAATTTTAAAAAGAGTTCCTGATTTCACCATTTTGGCTTTGTTTATAACAGTCAATAAAGAATATTTGTGAGATTATGGTTATGTTACATACCAGATTCTTTAAATTTTGCACCTTTAAAATTTTCAACAGTGAGTAAATTTGTAATGAATTGTCTGTCCTTTTTTCAATCAATTAAGTAATCAGCAAGAATGTTTTTGTTGTTCTGAATTAAAGGGGCAGGCTTAGATATCTTGGAAAATCACAAATCAGCTACAAGTTGTTAAGGCCATCCTTGATTTAATGCATGCATTGCAAATATTTTGTTAACATTTAGTTATCTTATTTGCTTACATAAAATCTTGGGATCCTATGTATACATTGAAGCACTAAAATATTACATTGTACATCAAGTAAGCAAATGTCAAATTCCTCTTTGTTCTTTTTCTTACACATTATTATTTTCATTTTTATTCATTTATTCATTCATTCATTTTAATAAGTGAAATGCTTTATAGCGTATTGTAAATAGAGTAAAAATATGAAAGATAAAGTAACACCAAAATAAAATAGCAACAACAGATCAGCTGTAAAATACAGTAAGTATACAGCTAATTCGAGAAAGGTTGTTGGAAAAAATGTGCACGCGACTATCCCGAAAGGTAACATGGGATATGATCAATATACACTGTACTGTTCCTGACTTTGTAGCTGTCGAACCTACTTTGTTGCTTTTCTTTAGCACTCGCAAACATATGTCCATGGCCTCTCGTGCCATTCTATCAGCTTTCTTTGAAGAACAGTGTGAACTCAAAACCACCCACAATTCCTTTTGGGATTGTCGCATGCACTTTTTCCGACAACCTTTCTCGAAATAGCTGTATACATGTAAGGGCACTTTTTCATGTGAAGAGTGATTTTGTAGTCACCTTGTGGGATTTGCTGTATCCTTAATTGCCTTTTATGTTTAAGTATTTTAGGAGTTAAAACACATTAAAATCATCACCAGAAATCAGCAAGCCAGTGCACTGTTGATTGCAAGTTTATAGCAAGTAGTACAGTTAGAACAGGATTCATATTATGTAACCAAGTCCTTTGAATTCAAGTCTTAAAAATGTAACAGCCTAATGTTGTACATGGATTTCAACAGTCACACCAAATATAAAAGTACTTTTTGTGTCCTTGTAAATCACAGATGATGGGTAGCTAGTGTGCTATATTGTGTTTATTTTATTGTGTTTTTAATCACTGTATTTCTTTATTTTGTTGATTGTTGTCTGTAACATCAAAAAATGTTTCAACTTTGATAAGCACGTAAACTGTCTGAATAATATTATTGCTTCTTCACACTGTCTATAATCTAATTTGAATGCTTACTTAGAAGTTCTCCTTTTTTTTTTTCCTGTGCACTGTCAAACAAGTATACCTTGAATTTGCATAGGGTTCTTTATCAGCTGATCTGGGAGAAAAATGTCCACTTCTTCAATATGAAATAATATGATTACCATGCACACTGCTTTGGTAATATCAGTGCACTGTGCTCTTGTACGTGAAGGCTTTATTTGTTTGGACAGTACAAATAGAACTTTGATGTCACTGGTAATATTTTTATATTACCTGTTTGGCTTCCTCCTGGTATTATATTATATGATTTTTCGCTCTTAGAGCCTAGCAATAATTATGGTTAGAATTGCTTGGTAGAAAGTTGACTGTTTTTGATACAGTAATATCCAATGGATAGGGCTTAGGGGATATTGGCACTGAATTTTAAAATAACAGACAATATTCATTTGTAGATTTTCAAACTCAATACCATGTTGTGGAGAGCTTATACTGTTATTACTGGTAAAACATTTGGTGAATCACTGCACTGTATTTGAAGTAACAGAATCTACATAAAAATGACCAGAAAAATTGCAAATTTATATTAGTAATGTGCTAAAATGAAACAAAATGTACTAATTTAATGTTTTCATACTGTCTGTCTTGCACAACATAGAATTTTATTTTAACTTGAATTAAGTCTTCAAACTATCATACTAGAAGTTTCTTGGATCAGCAAGAGTAGCAAATTATTATTTTATATTTTGTGTACTCCTTTGTTTTCTTCATATATATTTTTTTGTTTTAATAAAATGTTATTTCAGTGATCAATTCTAATTTAAGATATGACTTTTGCCATTTTATTTGTCTGTTATTCTATTAGTTTATGATGAATTATTTATAGGTTTCACAGCTGGTAAAAAAAAATTACAAATTATAAGTGCTTATAATATGTCAAAGGACATGTACAAGTACTTGCTTTATGAATTATTATTTGAAACCTAAAATGTACATGTATGAATACAAATGACCTTAAAAGTTGTAGATAAGTGACAAAAAAATACAAATAAAAATGTGCAGTTAGTTAAATATTAATTTGTGGTACATTTTTATGCGCAAAAATATCTTTTACACTACATTAATTTTATTAAATGCTACACTATGTAAGTTTTGGACATGATTGTAGTCACGTACTGTTTTGAAATAGTCTCTTAGAAGTTTATTGTAGGATTAAAACAAGTTTTCCATGTCATGGAGAAAGGACCCCACCTCTGCTTCACACCTAGAGGTGATGATTAGCAAAGCAAACAACATTAATTTGCGAGATAACGTTAACCATTGACCACATATTGCCTGCTAGTCTAGTATTATACCAGATCCAGGGTCATTGGTATAAGCTGTTGAAGGTTACTTTCTACTAACACCTGCATTGCTAGATGGAGATTGAACACCTGGAGTTTCTAGGGGCTTCCACTTTTGGCAGTCAGCCCCTTGATTGAGTATTGCCCACGTGGCTAGCCCAATGGTGCAACAAAACAAAACAGGCAACTGTGACACTGGAAAAATATCAGTGAGGAACAACAGGAAGGGGGGGGAGGGGAGGGAAGAGGAAGAAAAACTGGAAAAAAGAAACGTCATGGTGGAGTTTTCCTTTGTGCCGCATTTTCTCCTACATGCCACTGAATCACATGAAAGATGTAGCAAACTACTGAGCATGCACATGCTGATGACTATACTTTTAGTTGAAAGTTGGTTACTTATCTATACTTACTTGGCCTGAAGTTTCAAGTGTTTGCTCTATACATTTATATCTTTTCTAGATTTATCAAAGGCGCAGAGGAGTTTCGCCCAAGTACTTAACGATCTTAGATTTGAGTACATTGGTGAGGTTGAAACAGATGATGAAATGCTGATTGGTGAGTATTTAACCACAGCCTTTTTGCAGGAGAGAACTAAGGCCTCTTTATTAAACAGTTATGTTGAATTTATGGAGATCTGGATACTGCTTCTGATTGGTTGTGCCATGAGAGAAATTTGTCTCAACCAAGTGGAAGCACTCCCCAGATCTGGGAAGTGATGCATCATGAGTATGGAATTTCTGCAGTCATTTCCCAGACCTCATTTCATGGGGAACACCAGTTGTGGTGTTGAAAAATGCTGGCTGTTTTCTTAGGCTTATTATGAATGGAAAGGGCCGCTTTGTGTCAATCATTTACGCGGGTTTTCTTTCTCAAATTTTAGCGGATGCGCTGAAGGAATTTGGCAAGATGATTGATAGTGTTGAAGATGAAAGGGACAGAATGGTATGTGTGTAGCGTGTTTGTCTTGCAGGGCTTGGAAAAGACTTGAATTTCAGCTTGTCCTTTGGGCAAACAGGTCTCCCATTTTGCTTGCCACGGGGCCACTTCTTGCTTGTCTTGGTTAATGATTTTGTTAGAAGATGACTTATTTCAAAGTTACTTGCCCAGCAAGGAAATCTACGAGTCCCAGACTACCAGTTGGGGCTTTTTCAAGCCCTTTAATTGATTTCATTTCCAACCAATAGCTTTCACCAGTTATCTCGAGTAACCTGTTACCACTGTGCTTACTCTGATTTCTGATACACATACATCAACAGCTTGTGCATAAATATCATATGCACTCACTTTCCATCTAGTATTTTACATGTATTATTATGCTGTAGTAATATTTAAGTGTTTTCAGAAGTTGAAATTGTTGAAATGTTCCTTTTTTGTTTCTCTGCAGTTAAACCATGCTAATTCCCAATTAATTGTGCCACTGGAGACATTCAGGAAAGAGCAGATTGGTGGTGCAAAGGTACGAATATCCCTTTCGCGGATAATATTAGCTGTAGTAAAAAAAGAAGCACAAAGAAATTCACTTTGAAAACAACAAAAAGTTGAATAATAATGACAGGGTGAAGAAGAATACTTACAACAACAATGATGATAGTAGTAACAGTAATAATATTAACCATTGATCTAGTCATATTTTTTTGTAGGAGGAAAAGAAGAAATTTGACAAGCAGACAGAGAAATTTTGTCTATCAGTGCAAAACTACCTAAACCTATCTTCAAAGAAAAAAGATTCTATTTTGACAGAGGTGAGATTTTCTTTATTCATTGATACAAGAATGGTAAAATAATAAGTACTGTGTTAGTAGTTGAAGTGTACTAAGCTGCTTTAGTTAGTTCACTAGCCCTTTGCTCAAATGATTTTTAAAAAATAATCCTAATAGAACATAACAGGATTAGAAACCCTAATTTCAGGAGGTAACCAGTTGGTTATTTATGACCAAGGTTGACGACTCAGAGCAAATAAGAAACAAGCTAGAAGGACTGAAACATTTTTCTTTTGGACAGTGTGATGCACTGACCACTCAGTCATGCACACTGCCTCAGACTTCTTCCACTGGATGGCAACTAACCCCACCCCCAGATCAAACACCAATGCTGCAACAGGCAAACCCTACACACAGTGATCCCACTCCCCCACCCCACATTCTTCTGAAAATCTAAACCAAGGGCCCTTTCTTGATAGTCCTGATAAATAACAGGTCCAGAAAGCAGTTGTTGTTTACATATATTATTTAAGCTCAACGTTTCATTAGTTTTTCCAAGAATAATAATATGATAAAAGTTTATAAAACAAAAGAGACTGTGTTGTAAGCTAGGACCTGCATTTTAATTCTTTAGATTTTGATTTGAATATTTAATTTCAGGCCCAAAAAGTTATTGGGAATCTCGAGAAACGTGCCACATGACCTCTGATCCTAAAGCAAAGGGTAGAAGAACCAAAACAGTGGTCGTGTTTTAAAAAAGAGTTTTTTTATTCAACTATTAGGCTGAGTCTCAACTCCAGACAGAAAAGCGTGCTTTTCATCAAACAGCTCTGGATTATGTTGTCAAACTCCAAGAGGTTAATGAAAAAAAGAAGTTTGAATTTGTAGAAACTGTAAGTTGAACTGTCTTAGTTGCAGTGTATAAATTACATTTGAAATGAACTTAGGTGCTTGTAAAGTGTGACATGTGCATGTGCGTATCATCTTGTTTTACATGGACATTTTTATTTTTCAAACAAAGCATGGTGTGAGGTGGGAGTCAGGCTTATGATTTTTCCATTAAAATGTAATAAATACAAGTATTGCCTAATTTTCCTGCATTTTTCTTCCAGCTTTTATCCTTTATGTATGGACACATGACTTTCTTTCATAGTGGTAAGGCTTTCAAACCCAGTTTTTTTTTTTATCTACTTCTATATGTTCATAGTTTGATAAAAACTAATATTGAAACTGTTAGCTGATTTTTTATTTTAGACATGTATTTTTCTGTTTAATTTTTAAAAAAGGTCATGAGGTTTTTAATGATTATATGGAGTACATGACAGATCTCCAACTCAGACTTCAAAATGTGAGTAGCTCATTAACTTTGTCTTCTTCTGTGATATAATGTAAAGTATTTTTAAATTTTTCCATGTAAACCCAGCATCAATTCAGCTGTCACATCTATTCACATGTTAATAGGCCACTTGCATGATGGCATCATTTTACTACTACAAAGCCAGAATCCTTCAGGGTGTTGCTTTTTCGTGCAAATTACGGCTTTTGTTATTTAAAGCTTACTAGGACTACCAAATTTAAATATGAAAGGACAAACAAAATGAATTCTGGTCTTAGTAGTAAAAAGACGTCATCCATATTGGAATTCTAAACCTTTTACTCATTAACAATTCAGTTTTGACTGCTCAATTTTCTTTTGTTGATTTGCTCTGTAGACAAGAGAAAGATTTGAAACTGCTAAGCAGGAAGCAGCAAGTCTTATGACTAAAGTGCAGCAGGTAATGTATCAAAATATTTGATCGCCTTCAATTTCATTCACCAGATAACACTTACAAAATTAATTATACTAAAATACTACAATACTGCAGGGTACAAAGAACGTCAGTAGGTGGCAGGTACTTGCCCAAAAGTCATTTCACGTAGCCCGAAAAAATAATTTATGCAGGGGTTTCATTAAGGACCGGGCACCGGGCAAATTGACTGGCTGTGAATGCAACTTTGCCCAGCTGCTTGACTTCTGAAATTATTTAATTGTGCCCTTTTCTTGATGAGTTTTCTCGAACATATAACATACTTTACCGTCAAATTTCCACTTTATCACACGCGGCATGAGATCCCCTCGTTTGTTATGTGTTAAAAACAAGAATCGCCCCATAATGCATTGTGAAAAGAACTGTACTCCATAAAAGACCATCTGAAATGTCGCAATAAGATATTGAACTAATTTGTGTGGTAGGTATTGGTATCAACAAGAGCCATAATAGTCCTATTATGATCTCTTGGCTCTTGGTATCAAATCACAATTAAATTATGTAGAAAAGCTATATTTTTTTTGGTAGTTGAAAGACATTGTCTGCAGCTTCAGGAAAACACATCTCTACATCTGTAGAAATTTCCAAATTTTCTGGATGAGCATGCCCCCAGATCCTCCTAGCCCGACAGCAAAATCCACTTGCCTGCGCTATCAGAAATTACTTTCTTTGCATTCTGTACTGTACTAGTAATAGTCAAGTTTAGTGAGCGTGAGCAAGATCTGTTGAAGGTCAAGTCTCAAAATGCTCTTGCTGCAACAATGTGCTTCAAACAAGTGTGTTCAGATTATGAGTAATAGGATGTCCAAATAGGTGTGATCAGATTGCATTTTATGCATTTCATTTGTTCTTTGTGGAAGTCCAAACTAAATGCTAACTACATGTACATGAGTGCCACGCATGCATTGTTGCAAAATGGAGATTAGGATTGCATGCAATAACTGATATAAAATTTAAGAACTTACATGTACAACAACACAATTAGCACTGTTCTTGTTAATGCTTTGCCCAGAAACAAAGCAAATAAAACGAATATTGTTTACTATTTTTGCAAAAAACTTCTTTAATTAACAAAAATTTTAAATACTTAATACATTGTTGCAATAGCAAAATGCATACAGTGTATCACTATCAGCTGCACCTTGGCTTTTTCCACTTTTACTATGAAACCCAATAAAACTTTTCCTTGCATGTTTTTCTGATATCTCTTTTCAGAAAGCACAAAGTGGTGAACTGCAGTATCATGGTGCTCACACAAGACAAGGATATCTTGGAGTTCAGAAGAAAGGTTAATAAATGCCCAACTTGTGTTTGTCTTGTACAAGCAATCCCTTCATCTAATGAATCCCTTTAATTCCTGGGAGCAGTGTATGTTGTAGATGTTATCCGTTCCTCAGGTTAAAACATTATTCAACCTAGTTTAATTCATAATTTTCTTCATTTCTCACCCCTGATACATGTAATTCAGGAGATGTAGGAAATTCTGAATTAACCTAAGAACAAATTTCACCTTTAACACTAACTACATCTTATTTCACCAAGAGGGTACATGTGAAGTTTTATTTGTGATAAACAGGATCAAATGACGGACACATTAACATTTGCTTCTTGCATCTTTGAATGTGAAACAACACTATAGTTCTGAAGTATTTCTCAGTAGGCACGTACCTGTTACAGGTAAAAATTAAATTCAGGTTAAATTTTTTAACCTAGGTTGATTCTCAATTCCATTTGTCTACTAGCCCTAATACATACGGTACTTGAATAATATTAGGGCTTCACAATAGAATTTGAGAATCAAAGTAGGTTAAAAACTTTTACACCTGAATTTAATTTTGATTTGTAACATACCCATGTACCTCTTATTGCTGGCCAAAACAAAATCATGGAAATTCTACACGTATAGTGAGATCATGTTTAGTTTCAGTTTTGTTCGAATGAGGTTGCTACCCGTGGGGATGAAAAGCGTTGACCATGTTGTAAACCTGGACATTTTTAGGTGGCCTTGGAACTACATGGAGTAAGCATTATTGTATGTACACAAAAGAAAACAAGATTCTTACAATGATTCCTTACACACAGACACAAGGGCGACTGGTAAGTGCACTCATAAAACCTAAATGTACAATCATTTTGCAAGGTTGATTTAACCCTTTAAGTCCCAATAGTGTCCAAGATCAATTTTCTCCTTACAATTATCCATACACTGTAAAGAGATAAGTTATGAGAATCAATAAAATGATCACCCAAGAGAAATACTTTGATCTTTGAACAAATTCTCTCAACTAATTTTTTAAGGAAGTGTATGGAGATCAGTTTGGAGAATTTGTATGTGGATACTGGGGCTTAAAGGGTTAAAGGCATTTGTACTTATTATAAGCACCTCTTCCTTGTATTTCAGAATGCTAATACAGACACAATGGTGGTCCAGTCTTGCGTGAGGTAAAAAAAATGCAGTGATTTAGTATTGCTGAATATAGATTTAAAGTAAAATTACATATCGTGCAAAGAATCACATTTCCCTATACTGGTACTTTTTTCAAGTCTGTAATCATACTAGTGATTAATGCAGGAGTCCAATTTGTTTTATAATAAGTATGTGCTTATGGTAGGAATTGGGCAGCATAATGTTTTGTCACCAATATTAATCATAACTACAACAAAATTTGTGATAATTTAAGCTTTTTTAAAATTAACACACAAGATCGTCCGAGAGTGTTTTTAAATTGAAATTCAAGTGTGTTTATGCAATGGCATGTAATGCCAAATCCATAAACATGATACACAGTGTCCTATTACAATGTTCTATTAATGCTGAAATCAGGGCTGTTGATAGCCAATCAGATTTGAGAATTATAGTTGTGATTAACTCTGATATTTATTTGTTTGTTTGATGTGCAGAAAAATGACAGACTCGATTGATAGGAGGTTTACTTTTGAAATAACTGCTCTGGAAAGGTTAGTCTATAAATATTGTTCTTTTTCTGTCATTTTCAAATTTGCAATTTTGCTGTTGTGGTAGTAACTCAATTTCATTATTTTTGTCTTCAAAATCATTATCCCTTTTCAGATCTCAACCCATTTTATTACAAGCACAAGATGAAGAAGATAGAAAATCCTGGCTGCAAGCCATGGATGGCAAAGAACCAGTGAGTTACACAGTGCTCCACCAAGACTTTCTGATTTGAAATGGTTTCTGTCTCCCTTTTCACGTGCCATAAAATTTCGAAAGTAAGCCCTGGGGCTTATATTTTTAAAGGCCCTTTTTGAGGAGCTTATACTTGGAGGGCTTATTTTTGGAATTTTACAGTATTTTCACACCCTCACATCATAAACTTATAGTCACAACCAACATTTAGAGTAGTCTGTAACATCATTATTAACTGTGTTCATTAAAGTATAGTAGTTTTTCATTTTTAATTATTTTTGTCACTATTGCTCTGAGAAACCTGGTTTCTTGATGTGGTTCATGGTGCCATATCACTTATCATTTTTCTGTACATGAAAATCAATTAAACCAAAAACATCAAGCAGAGGACATGTAATTTGGCATGGGCTTAACTTTTTTCAGGGCCTTGCACCAGGCTTTTTCCCTGGAAAAGTCACTGCAGAATGTTTAACTCAAACATGTCCTCAGATACAGTTGTAGCAAATTTTAAATGCTTAAAAGGGCTTCACACCTCCCCGTCTCTGTTTTACCTGCAGACCCACCCCACTTCAAGCAGCTTAATAATGTACATTTGCATATATCTCACATACCTGGTTTTTGTCTTCCGACTTTTAAGGTTATTGGTTTTTTTTCTTTCAGCTCTATATGGACTCCAATAGCATCCCTAAATTTAAAGATCGTAAGTCACTTCGTGTTTTAAAAATTATTTTTTCAGGAACCACACATAAAATATTCCACCATTTGCATTATCATTGTCTTTTCATGATGATAGTAAAATATTAATTTATGCAGTTCCTTTCCTCAAACAATTCATGTTCGCCATTTTTGTGCTTTTTTCAGAGGAAACTAAAGATCTTGAACTTACTTTTATCTCGAAGTGCATTTCAGCAGTGGAAAAAAGAGGTTAGTTTATTCGATATTCTCTTAGATGTTTTAGTGTACAGATATCTGCTATTGGTAATCAAATGTAGATTGGAAACCTTCAAGAACAAAATGGTTATACAACCTTTACTGTAACAACAGTTAGTTCTCATGTTATTCTGTGCATTTTTTTGTTTATTATTCCAGGTATTACAGACCAGGGTCTGTATAGAATAGTAGGTGTTGGGTCCAAAGTTCAAAATCTTTTACTTCAGTGTATTGACAAGAAAAAAGTTTCACAAATCGGCCTTGCAGATGACGATTGTGAGTGGGAAGTGAAGACAATCACCAGTGCACTCAAGCAGTACTTGAGGTGAATATTAAAATTTTTGTAGTAGTCTTTTTGTGATGCTGTAGTTAAAGTGACTGACTGTATGAAATCACTTTGTGGTAAAGCGTAGCCTACAAGCTCTAATGGGTTGGAGGTGCGGGTGGGGGAGGCTGTTTTCCCTGACCCCTGCCCACAAAGAGCTTGGTCACAGGTTAGGTACATGTAAAGCCAAATTGTGAATTTGTTAACATGTTATGTTGCATTTTGTTTTTTGTAGGAACATGCCAGAGCCTCTGTTTACTTATGATTATCATGAGCAGTTTCTTGATGCAGTCAGTAAGTATTTTGGACTCAGTGATATCTTTACAATGTAACATCAGCATCAGTTACTTTAGTGACAAGTTACAGGTACTTTAATATTTCAATTCTTTCAACTAATGTAGCAGGCTCATTTGTACTCAACAACTTAATGTTACTCTCATACACATACTCATACATTATTTACAGCTATTTCGAGAAAAGTTGTTGGAAAAAGTGCACGCGACAACCCCGAAAGGTATTGTGGGTGATTTTGAGTTCACTGTTCTTTCAAAGAAATTTGAAAGAATGGCACGAGAGGCCATGGACATATGTTTGCAAGTGCTAAAGGAAAGCAACAAAAGTAGGTTTGACAGCTACAGTGTCAGGAACAGCGTATTGCTCATATCCCATACTACCTTTCGGGATTGTCACGTGCACATTTTTTCCGACAACCTTTCTCGAAATAGCTGTATACTCAAAAATCTGCAGCTTGGTAGACCCTAGCTTAAGTAGCTGATGTGTCAAGTTTTGAAAGAAAAATACAAAATTAGGTAAAATAAAATCAGTGTAAAACTATTCAAATGGCTAAAGGTATAGGATAATAATTGTAAGAACTGTACCCATGATAACAGAACTAAGAATAGGGCAAACCTGTGTTGGTTTTTTGTAGAACAAGAAACGTATGAGAAGAGGATAGAGGCACTCACATCTCTTGTGGCCACCATGCCCGAGGAAAACAGAAAACTTATTGTAACCATCATGAAGCATTTAAAAAAGTAAGGAGCAATTTAGTAAAATGCAGATGATAAAATGAACTGCCCAGTGGCTGGTCATGTCCATGAGAGTAGATCTATTTCATATGGGTGATGGGTGTAGGGATTCTCTGACATGTGAGCAATAATTAGCTTGAAGTGGACTTGGGGTGCAAGACACCTGATACAAGGGAAAATATTACTTTTTCCACAACTTCCCCTATCACATGTCTCGCGCTCTCCAAGTCCGCTTCATGCTAGCCTTACCTGAAAAATGTGAAAAGATAGTGCCTGTTCTGCAGGCTAAACTGTGTGCTGTGTCTCTTCATTCACAGGCATCCCAATCTCTCTATTGTGAGTTGGATTCCTGTGCTTTATTGTCTCAAATGTAGGATGTGAACATATCCTTCAGTTTTATTGAAACCTTTGTTTTGCATTGTATCTCCTCTACCCTCAGAGTCGCTGCTCATTCCAATAAAAATTTAATGGCAGCAAGTAACCTGGGTGTAGTGTTTGGTCCAACACTAATGAAATCCAGAGAGGAGTCCATGGCAGCCATCATGAATCTTAAGTACCAGAGTGTAGTTATTGAGCTACTCATTAAGGAATTTGACGCAGTAAGTTCTGAAATTTTCAACGTTATTTTTTACTTGAGGATGGTCACACCGCAGTGTTCCATCCATGAAGTTGTTAGAACTACAAAACAATTATCAACTTCTCCCCACTAATTCTGTAGGAAATGAATAGGGGCAACAAATGAGAATTCAAATTTTGATCTTAGGGTTTAAAGGGTTAATAAAGAAATTTGTCAGGGAGTGGTAGATTGCTTGACTCTAATGACTTGGTTTATAGCAGTGTACCTTGGGTAAGAAAAATTGGTTGTGCATGTAAGAAATTTTGGTTCTGACAAAATTGTCCGTACAAACGTCCACCCCTTCATGTTGGCGGATGTCCAAGGCACTGTGTAAATGGTGTTAGTATAGGTAATAGCATGATTAGTAGTGATATTTGGCATAAATACCACGAGTGATATTTCAAAATTGTTATACGTAATTTCACGAGCCATTAGGCGAGTGAAATTTGAGACAATTTTGAAATATCACGAGTGGTATTTGTGCAAATATCACGTACAAATCATGCTATTATTTGTTTATACTACTACCCACAAAAGGTTTGTAATTTTCACATGTATTTCAAATTAAGCTGAAATACCACTGCTCTAAGCCAATCAAATTGCAGAAATTTCTCATGTAGTTGTATAAATATTGATATTGGACGTCCATTTTGTGATTAATTGGCAGCTGTCAAAATAGGGTACCGATACCCTGTGTCACATGACAGTATTCCAGGCTCAGGTGTGCAAATCATTTTGGCGAGATGTTTTTTTAAAAGTTCTACACTGACCACTTTTGGTTTTCGAGTGATTGCTGGCTCAGAAAACTTTACTTCAAATAGAGATTTCTCAAAGAGTTCTTACGAGAGCTTCGCTTTTGGCCTTGGCTTAATCTATATATTATTTAAACTGATTACCTACTTATTTTTTGTTTTGGCAGATTTTTGGACCAGATAGCCCTGATAGTGGCAAGAGCTCAAACAATTCCCTGAGTTCAAATTCTGTAACCATTAATACAAATCCCTTCTTGGATGATGAACCAGAGATCTCTTCAAATAACATCACCAATAACAAACCGAAGCCTCCACCCAAGAAGAGAAACAGTGATGACTCTGTGACAAAACCGAATGACAGCAGAAATGTGACACCTACTAAACCCCTCCCCCTCCCCACTAAGGCGTACCGTGCCCCACCCCCTCCAAGCAGCAAGCCTTCTCCGGCTGTAAGGGCAAGAGTAAAGGCTAGTGTTGGATCAGGTAAGGAAGGTTAAACAACTGTAACTTGTTAACATTTTCCCTACCATTTTGAATAACAACAACTGACGTGTGTTGATAAAACTGGGATTTGCATAAAGAAGCTTGATTTCGATTTGCAAGTGAAGGGAATTGAAGTTTGTTTGCCCTAGTCCCTGCAGACATTTTGAGTTGATCGAAGTAAATGCAAGGCATTGAAAACCATGTGTGTCTTAACTGCCCAAATAGGGGACAAAACAGACTGTCGTTGAAAGAAATGGGGGGCTGCCCCATCTTTTCCCGAAAAAGATAAAGATGCACTGAGAGGAAAGCCAATAGACCATTTTCGATATATTAAAATTCATACTTGGCTCCGAGGCTTGGGGAATAAAACAAAAGAAATGTATTATTCATTGCTAAGCCTCATGATGGTATCTTTTATTTTGTTCCCCAAGCCTCGGAGCCAAGTATGAATTTTAATATATCGGATGTGGTCTACTCAGCCTCCTCATTTCAAGTCATTGGTCAGCCAACCCCCCACCCCCGCCCCAACTTGGAAGAACGTTCTACTGTCCCTGTCATGGCATCCTTATTAGCAATATTTCTTATTTGCATTTAAAATGTGACATACTTCTTTTTTATATTCGACTCAGAGGAGGATTTAAGCAGCACTTCTGACTCATCAAGTTCTAATTCATCTTCTCAAAATGGTGTGAAACAACCCTTGTCACCAAGAGAGTTTTGGAAAGAGAAAGTCGGTGAGTGTGACTAGAAAGTTTTTGCCAGCATTTCAAAAAAACAGTAAAAACAAGAGAAGCAGTACATTCCACAACTGGAAGTGGCAAATACAATATTACTGCAAGTCGCACATTAGTCTGCTACACAGCCGTTTTTAGTGTCGTCACGCAATGTGGGAGGAGCGTTTCGTGTCGACACTAAAAACGGCTGTGTAGCAGACTAGTCGGACATCCACCAATAAAATATTCAATAACTTTTTTTTCAGCTGGAAAACCAGCCCCACCTCCTAAAAAGCCGGAAGTTGTGTAAGTAAACTTACCATTTTTTAAGGAAGATATACAGACAATTTACTGTTAAAACAACAGCACTTAAGCATAACGTGTAGCTGCCAGTTTATCTTGCAAGGCTACGAAAGCAAGTTTTTTTCTGCTAGCTAATTCAGTTATTGCTACTAATCGTGGTCACTTGTGATCATTGTACAAGATTGCGTGTTATTTTGACTGTACCAAAACTTTAATTGAAAGCTGGCAAAGTAGTTACGGCCTCGTTACACACCGAAATGATGAAAAGAAAACTGATATTTTGTTTAAAGTTCTTGATATTTTGCTTAACCTAGTCTACCAATATTAAACACGAAAATGAATATGTATCTGATATCAGAGTCTCAGAATGGCTGGTTGTACTGAAAAATGACGCACATTCGTAGTTTTGAATAACACGACATTTGAAAACTAAACTTGTTATTTCGATTGCCTAATTTTGGACACAAGACCTAAGACAGTGCTTTCAGTTGAAGAGAACATGAGAAAAGAAGCTCTATTCTAAATGCATCGTTGGTTTTAAATCAGTTTAGTAGGTGTCCACAATAATCTAGAATTTGCAGTCAACTTTTAGCCTAGCAGCTGCTATTTCCACTGTGCATGCTTTGTCTGTTGGCTTGATGCTTTTATTTTGCTTGTTTGCTTGTTTGTTTTAGCGCTGACTTTAAAAGCAGACTTGAAGCAGGCTCTTCACGACCGTTTTCTATGATAGATCCCACGTAAGTTTTAAAGATTCTTGAAAGCTAAAAATGGCAGTTTCCTCCTGGATTGGTTTATTTATTGTGTATCATTCTTGAAAATTAAGGACTTATCATTTCCATTTTTTTATAAGTATTTTTGTTTGTGGTCTTGAAGAGTAGCCACAGTTGGAATTAATTTTCTGTTGCTCTAGCTGCTCATCTCTTGCTATCTGAGCAGGCGTTAAAAAAAAAATTAATTGCACTTTTACCTAACTGATATTTGCACTTAACTCTACTAATCTTACTAATCCCTACTGCTCTCACACCAAGTTGACGCGCATAAGCTGTTTACAGATTGATTTCTAGTCTTCGTAGCTAGCGGGAGTTTCCCACTCCTTCGCCAGCAACACAGGTTTTAATACGTTGCTCACAACCTTTCCTAACAACAACCTTTCCTTGTAGTGTTCGGCTGTTTACATTTTTGTACCCATGTACGAGATTACCAAGCTGCCCGTTTTACTTTTCGTCTTGTATTTATTTTTTTTTTCTTTCGCATTAACATCTTTTTCTGAACTTGTCTCGAAGCATTCATTTGTTAAGTATGGAATAAGAGCTCTCGTTACAGCGTTTTTTAAAAAAGCCTACTCAATTGCTATGGACAAAACAAAATAAAAAAAATTCTATAACGTCAGCCGTGAGTCTCTACTTCCTAAAATTATGTCCCTAAATATTAAACCCTAAACGTGATTTATTGGAGATTGAGACTGGTTCGGTCAATTGAATAACACGATGGGATTGGTTGGGCGACGGTATCATTTCTTGTAAGGGTCTTACGAAGATGCGCAGGAAACTGGGGCAAAATTTGCCGCCAAAACAGTCCCAGAAAGCAATGCGACATATCGCTGACCCAGTCCCGCGCGGAATCTGAAAATTACCAATGTTGGCTCCGTATATTTTGATGTTACCAGGGACGACTCAGCGCCCGTCATCCGTCGTGTCAGCAGTCAGGGTGGAAGCCTCAACAGGGGAATGCAGTCTTGGGGGACCGGTCCACCCCCTCTCCCTCGGGAACCACCGCCCCAAGAAGAGCCACAACCGTCTCTACAAACTAAAACACCGAAGTAAGAAACGTGTTTAGTCTAGTGGTAGTTGTAAGCTAAGTTGTAACGAAGGAGCGAATCCAGGGGAGTCCTCTGGTGCTCGTGCACCCCCTCCCCCCTCTTAAACCCAGCTCTTTCTGAATTTGTTTGTATCAGCCTTGATTGGGCGCAGATTTGTTGAAAATATGGTTGTATTTCTGTCTTCTTCTCGACAATAGCGACGAGAAATTTTTTAAAAAATATAAGACAACTTTAAAAAAAAAACAGAGTTTAAAATCGTTTTCCCATGTTAACATGTTCGTGCGATGTTAAGTTTGTATTTAAAGTCGTAGTGTTATATTTTAAACGAACCGTCATTATTCTTTTCTTGACACAGGAAAGTCAAGACTATATATCCTTGTGTCGCAGAAAACAGTTCGGAGCTTTCTTTTGATGCCGGTATTGTCATCACTAACGGTAAGCCAAATACTCAACACTATTGTTGTAGTGTGGTTTGGTTTTGAAAATCGTTCCAAACCAAATAAATCTATTGAAACCTTTTTGAAAAGGTTTCTTTTCTCTTCCTTGTAGTTTTCCCGTTTATTTTGTGGGTGCCTGCCCTTTCGCACCTAGCTTTTTAACGGCAGTGTCGCAAATATTAATTCCGACTAAAAAATTCAGCTGAAAGACTTGACTACGTCGCAGACGTTCTAACATTCTGTATAGAGCGGACTAAACAAATGGTTTAGACGAGTACGTGGGGCGGCTGCAACGCAGGCTACTGAAAGAGGCGTTCTGTTAGAGAAAATTCAAATTAGTGGCATAGCCGTCAGCGCTTTAAGTTATCAGGCTAGTTTGAGAAATACTGTGAAAAAGTGTCTCTGACTGATGACGAATGGAAAAGAAGTGGAGAGAATCTTTAAATAGTCGGAGTGGAGTTTTCAAGTATTGATGTGTTACTAAAGGAAAATTACCCAGGCCTGTTTTGTGCACCATCGAGCGCATTTGCATAATTTTAGACTGCGTGCAAACGGACGCAACATTGTTGACGAAAAACTCCCAACATTGTTGGATGTTACATGTTGCGTCCGTTTGCACACCCTGTTGCATGTTGTTGGATGTTGTTGCGCAAAGTTTGAAACCGGACAAACTTTTAGCCCCGTGCAAACGGACGCAACATTGTTGGCCAACAACTCACAACACTGTTGCGTCCGTTTGCACGTAGCATTAGACTAGTCAAGACAAAAACGTGAAAAAATTATCGTTTTACTGTCCTTTTGGATGAGGTACATGTTCCTTTTTGTTTTTTCCTTAGTTCGACCTTCAAAAGAACCAGGCTGGTTGGAAGGAACATTAAACGGGAGAACAGGTCTCGTACCAGAAAATTATGTCGAACCCTTAACATAGCCAAGAGTTAAGTTATAATAGAGCTAGGTTATTTTAATTCTTAATAAACAGAGAAGTCATTTGTATTATAAAATGAATTACGCATGATTGTCAATATTCCTACTCAAACTAAAAGTGAGTAAGATTTACAGACAATTTATGACTTATTACGTAGAGGAGCGTAAAAAAGGATTGAAGCCTTAAGTTGTCTATGTGACGTCATGCACGCCCGTAGCACGTTGACATGTCAGTAGTGTTAGCTGTTGTTAGCGAATGGGCAAAATCGATTCTCGCACGTGCCAAAAGTGTGCCTAACGACACGTGCGTCCTTCACACGTGAAGGACATGACAAGGCACAACTACAGTGTTGGTTACACTGTAATTGGTACAAGTTTGCTTTTAAATCGTGCTGATTGAAGTCGAGTTATTGAAGCGAATGTAAAATAAGTTATCATTTAACAAATGGAGAGAGTCCAGTTTATTAATTTCTCCTAAGGAGAGAGAGCCGAGAGGTTTCAATACTGCTGGATTTCCAAAAGCTTAGTTGATAGTCCTGAGTCGCGAACTAGAGGAGGAAGCGATTTAGAAATCGTCCAGGATTTTTTTAGCGTTATTTTTACATTGTAGGGCAACTAACACAGTTGTGTTAGACGTGATCCTGTCTTTTATGTAGTGCCAGAAAAATCGCGAAGCACCAGTTATTTTTTCGAGACTACAACGGCTAAATACTTCGTTTGGTTTAAAGCCTTTTTTGTGAGCTTGGCAACTGATTGTCAATTCATATTCTTTCGTTTAGTTCAACACTACAAATCAAACTCTTGCTCCACTAGCATATGTCTAAATCAGTAACAGTATCGAATTCAAGATTTCTTCCTGTCATGTTTAATTTACCTCTCATAGGTCCAATTTTCTAACGTGCCGCAAGATAAAATTTCTTGTTGATTTTCAGTCAACTTTACTAAACCTTGTCCTTTCTTAAGTTCAAAATTCAAAGGAATATCAAACTTATCCTATATTAAGCAATTAAATTGTGCGATTTCAAAATGGAAGTAATGTAATGGTAGTTGAACTTCGAGTGGCGCAGTCATAGTATGAAATCATACTTATGATTTCAAATTGAACTCGTGTGGCACGCCTGTTCGATTTTCAAACCACGCCTATGATTATAGACTTGGTAACACCCCACTAAGTTCAATTACCAAATTCGTTATCCGCGGTCCAGAAATCAAAATTCCTTTTCATATCCACTGATATCTATTTGTATACTTTTATCATCTTCTGACCATTTTAGTTTATACCCTAAAAGTGTCCACAGGTTCAAATAATATTAGAAAATTCAACAGAACTACACGAAAGCACTTGAGTTAATTCTTATTGGTTGCACCCTACCTTTTTGTGCTGTCAAAAGTGCACTTTGTCGTAATGCGTACTTCAGAGTGTTGGTTGCCCTCTTTTCGTTTTGTTTTAAAGTCTAACAATTTAACAGCAAGTAGTCACGCCTCAGAAGGGGGTTTGCGCCCGGCGATAAGCTTGTTCTATTTTTTACCGATGATAACCAATAATGTAATTGGAGGAAATGCGGAGAGAATGTAAATTGCGCTGTCGTAGCTGCCAATTTTTTGCCTTAGTAAAACCTTAAAAATCTCGATCAACTCCTTGAGTTTTCTTGTTAAACGTGTTCTCGTTAATCGGCACATTAAAATATAGATGTCATCGTGCGATCGATGAAATCAACCGTTGAAGAGGCGCTGCTTAGACGGCAGTGGTGGGCGCCGAGTTCCAGTTTTTGCTTCATTAATATTGCAATATTGCAGCAGGACTTAAATCGATACTTGGTGCAATTTGAACATGACTGAAACTGCATTTGGAGTCTGGAACGTCAGTTATTCTGTTAAAAAGGTTCTGATGCGGCATAGTTTCAATTTTATTTAAAGGGAAAACGCGTTATGAAACATGATTTTAACGAGATCTACAGCAAAAAGTTTGCGGTCTTCTTGATGCTGTGGTAAACTGTTTTACGACCCTAACAACAACAACATTGAATTTGTAATTCATGTATTAGTTTTCATAATATTAGGTCAGTATTAAACCGCTTCCTTGTAGCTCTAAGTAAGTTTTGAAACTGGTAATGCTTTAATAGTAAATAAACAAGTTACTCAAAAGGAGTAGCTTGTGAATAAAAATTGTGGCGCCGATGCTTTTTCCCGTAAAATTGTACTTACGTTTAATCTTACTGATCACTGATCACTTTATCACCAATTGCAATGAGTTGATCAGATGTGTCAGTTTCGAAAATAAAGATAGCGGCCACTTTCATTTGAATACTTCAGTTAGAAAACGTGACGGTGCCACGAAAATGATGTCACATGCTTAAAGACTGTGATTAGAGCAAGATTTGTAAAGGGTGGACGTAGCCATGACAAGAAAAAATATTATGTGCTACTGACAATTCTAATTATAAATGGCGGGAAATCGTAGCGGCGCCGCGACGGAACGTCCCATTGATACTGATGATTCTGATTGAAACACTGAGGAAGCTGGCTTCTTACGTCTGAATCACCTGGAAGTGTGGTTGTCTGTTAATAGAGGCACTTTCCATCACTTAGGGTTTCCTAGTAACCGCGTCAGCCGTATTCGTAGGCAACCTTAAAAACCACAAGTGACATTTTTATACATACAAGCCGAGAAGTGTTCGTGGTTATAGTTGCCTTGGTAACTGTGCAAGTAGATAGCGTTTTAGTGTAGAGAGTGTATAAAAGATTAATTACCCAAGGTTATAGATGATATTCCCCTCGTCATTTTGTCGCGTCAAAGCGAGGGCGGGTGTCACAGTCAGAATTTTTTGTATGTAGAGCGGACTGTTGGTTGATGCCTGACATAACCCTTCTTAACTATTAACTTAAGGAAAGTTTACGCGTAAATAGAGAAATCTGATTATACTGTGCATATGTAGAGAGAAAAAAAGTTGAAAGAAATTATATTACAAATGTCTGATACCGTGTCTTCGTGTATTTGTGCCTTGGGCCAATGACGTAATAGGCCATTTCCGAGTTCCTCTGGGCCTCTGTTTCAAAACGAGGGTAAGTGCTCAGCCTTTGATATGGAAATCATTTTTCATTCTCATGCAAATAAAACTCATTTTCACAAGAAAGGTTTTGCCCCTAGCCTCATTTTGAAAGTGAGGGTTTTTGGAACTCGGAAGTGGCCTATTGGTGAGGGAGACACTTCGCGGAGGTTACACTCAGAGGCCATGTTCTAGAAGACCGGTGAGCTGGTACGACTTAAGACCACAAAGGCTCTGGGGATGGATTCATTTGGAAGAACCAACAGCAAACACATGGTGGATAGCAGCAAACCACGTGTTAAAAAAGGCTCTCAAGATCATTCTGACTGTAGAAGACGTGACAGGTGCATCCGGCTCTTTAAGGATTCTTTAATAGAGAAGATTAGTTGCATTTCTGGAACTAGTTTGTAGTTTGGAACACAGCACTTGTAGTGCGCCATGTTTGTTAACCTTCATGCTGTCCCTGCGGACGACCCCAAGAAGCTTTGCAGTTGCATGCCGTACCAAGTTTAGAACATGGAGAATTTCAGGTGCCTTTGTGGGTAAGATAACAGTTCCCTTCTAACACATTTAAAATAGTCGTCACAATTCGTTGGAACAGAAACAAAACCTTTGAGCTTCATTGTTGTCACGCTAATTTGCGCTTATTTCTTTCTAAATGTTGGGTCACCTGTATTTTTGGAGCATTGATAACTGATACGCAATATAAAAACAATATTAAAAGGAGAGAAAAGGCCAAAACTGTATCAAGAAATTCGACGACTACTGTAGGCTTCTACGCAGTCGTCCTTAGGGATTCGTCACGTGCGATTCGTGACCCAAATTTAGGTGTTTTATAGCCCAGTCACGAGACGAGACACCACATGACCAATGACCTCTTGGTGCGAATTAGCCAAAGAAATCCCTATTTTTTTTCTCCGTCTCTGAGATTTTACTTTCTTTACAATAAAAAAACAACAACTTCCTTCCCTGTAATGCAGCTTCATTTTTGTACGGTAAGATGTTAGATTTTTCTTCTGTTTTCTGCCTCTCGATGATTCAGAACGTAAAGAGTAGCGTGTGTTTCCCTGCTAGCTGAGGTCTCTCACGACGAGGCAAAAATGAGAGAGGCTCTCTCCTTTCTCTCATCTTTGCCTGGTCGTGAGAGACCTCTGCTATCAGGGAAAGCGTGTGTACAGTCGCACCCTAGTTTCGGCTGTACACTGGCAAGTAAAGTGATGTTATTTTAAAAACATGACGATAGGAAATCTGATCGGGGACTCGCCGCGTGAGAGTCATTCATTCCCCCGGCGGCTTATACCCTTCGATCAGGCGGTCCTTCTTCCGGTCTTATTTTCTCACTTTGCGCGCCCATTCGCCGACTTCGCAGGCTTCTCCGAAAAAAAGAAAGAAGTGTAATGTCAGGTTAACCTTGATCCTGCTTCAAACGTCTTGCTATGCTACTGCCGTGTTTTAGCCCGACTGTACAATAAGCAAAACATAAAGACAACAAACCGTTTTCTCGACCTTTTCAAATTTTAATATATTCATGATTAATTCTGCCCCTGATTAATGAAATGAGTTCGTCACGGTGGAAACACGACCTTTGCAGTCGCACGTGCTATTGTAGCACGGCGTGGCTTGTCGCGCTTCACGGCAGTAGCACGACTTGGTTTCACGCGTCGTGTTTAATACTGCCGTGACAAAGTTCTTACAGGGAACTTATTTAACTCCATGTTTTTACTTCATTCGATCAATTGAATTCGACCGATCACAGTAGAACTGACAACGTTTGAGACGAGTCTTAGCCATGCCGATAAAGAGTAAAACAGTCCACTTTGTTCGCCACTTCCAATCTACCTGGAACGAAGCAGAAGAAGGATACAACTTGACGCGCTTCGACAAAGGACTACAGAGCGATGCTCTTTTGGATGCGCCCCTAAGCACTTATGGCAAAAAACAGGCGTTGACGATACAACAGAAAATACAGGATCTGAATGCAGAAATCGCCATCACTTCCCCTTTGAGTAGAGCAATCGAGACCTGTTTGCTGACCTATGGAAACCAAAAAGTGGTTGCTTCACATCTTTGTCGCGAGATAGGAGAATCGCTCTGTGATATTGGAACTCTGAAAGAAGACCTGGTCAAGAAGTATCCGACAGTTGATTTCAGCAGTGTGCCTTCCAAAGTTTGGTGGTATGTGGATGAAAAGCTGAAAGGTCAACTAACAGATCCAAGAAAATGCTACGAATTTGTCTTAAACAACGGAACTTGCAAGTTGGGAGAAACGTACGATGGAAGTCATTTTCAGGAAAGAATCGAGGGATTTCACGATTTCCTTCAAAACCGACCTGAATCAAATATTGTTGTTTTCGCACACAGTGGTTTTCTGAGAAGCTTCCTTGAAAAATATTATGGGAGACCGTTTGAGCAGTACTATCCAAACGGACAGATTTTGACATACTCTATGTAACAATTTATTGTCACGTAAGCTATCAATTTATACGTAAGTTTTTATCCCTCTTTTCTCAACGCTATTTATTTAGTAAGGATCAAGCAGTGATAGCTACGAGCTTTATCTCTTATCTTGCTTGAGAACCGATAAGCGCCACGGTGAACTTTAAACAAGCTGATTTTCCATTTAGCTCTCTTATCGCGGATTATCGGGAATTATTAACCTTAATAAGAACTTGCTTGTTCATAAAATTTAACAGAAATTAAGCAGCCTATCGGGTTCAATGGAACACTTCAAGTCAGACTACGGCTTTAAATAATTTAGAAACTCACACCTCGACTCGTGTGCCATATCAACGTGAGATACCACAGGGTACTGAAACACATCTAGCCCTCGTGTGAGGCATAGTAGGACTGGGTCGAGACGCTGAAAGATAGAAAGCCTTTTGCTCTTTGATCTGTGGATTATTTCTTTATTATTATTATTATTATTATTATTATTATTATTTTATTTTTTACTCACTTGACCTTTTTTGTATATATTTAAAAATGCAGGGAGCTTGTTTCGATTGAAGCTCGGATTTTATGTTGCTATTGTTCAAACATTTTTCTGTAAGTCTTAGTCCGTTTTAGCTATTATTTATTAAGGCGAATGAGTGTATATTAGAACATTTAATCTTTTTTTTCTCGGGCTTTTTGAATAAAATTAAAGAGACTTAAATCCCGTAAGATGTGTGTTATTGTAGAGTGTATTGAAGACTCCTTCGCTGTTCATTACTCTATATAGTACGGGGGCAGACGCTCAGGGGTATAATTGGGTCACGTTAAGGCTGTTTGTTGGTATTGCTAGTTACACGTCTTTCTTCGCAACGGAACTTAACTTTAGCAAAGAAAATGCAAATTGGCAAATCACAAAGTCACAACTTCATGTCAAACAAATATGTCTCCCGTGGATTGTCACAAACGTTACAACAAATATGAACTTTGAAAAACTATTAGGCTAACAAGTTTTCAAAAAAACGCAATTGTAATGCGTTTTAATCTTCTTCAAATTTGTCCATCCGTGCCTTCTTTTGTATGTGCTGTGTTACTTGTACTTTCTTTTAATATTTTCAGCGTTTTTTTTAGTCTTTTACTCAATTTGGGTGCAGATCCCATGCACTGTTTAAATTTCGATAAATTTCGTGACACAGCTCCTTCAACAGTGATCAAACGAGAGAATCTTGCGAAATTCAAAGCTAAAACGACGCGCATATGTACGCATAATAATTATGAAAGACAAAAGGCGGATTCCATTGAGACTTTCACTGGAAAGTCAAAAAAGGACAAGCTTAAGAGGTTTTTAAGGCCCAGTTCAAACGTCGAATTTCACATGTGCCGAACTTAATTCCTATTTTAGTCGACTAAAATATTTAAATACGGCATTTGATTCAAACGTCGAATTTAACTCTCTGAACTTTGTCGAATTTAACTCTGTTCGCTGTCAATATTCCCAATAATATAATAATAATTTACTAACATTCATGCATTAAGTTCGGCACATGTGAAATTCGACGTTTAAATCAAAAGTCGAACTTAAGTCGAATCTTCGACTGTTTCAGTCGCAGATACGGCAAACGTCGCATTTAATTTAAACAGTCGAATTTAACTGATTCAAACGTCGCACTTCACATGCATTTGACTCTCGCGTTAAGTTCGGCACATGTGAGATTCGACGTTTGAACTGGGCCTAAGTAGCCAACTTCCATTAAGCGGCCATTTGCTGGTAACCCTGGGTGAGGGTGGTTGCTCGCCAAAAAAATTGAGGGGTGGGTCTTTCGTGTGGTGGCGTCACATTTGGGCTCGAACTGCAGGGTCAATGAAAATTGTTTCGATTTCTGTTAAAACTCGTTCTTATCACTGACAGAGGCAACAACTCCGAACAACAAAGAGAAAGCCGTTTTGCAAAAAGTCTACCGTAAAACAAAATTAGTTTAATCAAAAAGACATTTTATAGAGAAAATCTATTGTTCTTAAATAAGTGTATCCTAACATCAGCAAGCTGATGTAGGAATTGAAGATAATAAATACGAGCATGGTAAATACTGGAACGTTGTTGTTAACTCGACAAGCTCACTGATTTGTTCAACTGTTCGAGCTTGGACTACCTGTGATAAACCAAAGTTGTAGGTGCACTTAAATCTCACTAAAAGTTCGTATCGTCTGCTCCGTGCTTTATTAGGGAACTCGAGCTACGACGACAGCAACGCCAACGAGAACGGCAAAAAAGGAATAACAACTTTGCAAATAACAACTTTGCACGTGCAGCACGCTCTTTTGTACATTTCTTTTCCGTCGCTGCACGACTACAGCGTGGAAGTGCCTAATTTCACGGTTCGTCGAGGAAGTGAACACAAGACAACAACTTTCTTTTTCTTTTCCTGAACTTCGATGGAGTCCTCACAAATAGTCCTTTAGAATTTAACTCCAAACAGAGTTATAACCGTCACCGCCGTTGCATGTTGCTTAAATTCCCTATTATTTCTCGGTCAGGGGCAGGTCCATAAAATTCAGACAGGGGCGACGGACACTTGCCAGCTATTTAGATACAATGTATTTCGTTGATAATTCTTTAAAAATAATACAAAATTTCACAAACAAAAGAGTTTGCAGCGGTCCACTCGGTCAACTCCTAAATCCACCCGTGCTGGTCTAGTTTCCCAAAGAACGTTGGTCTGCGTGGTAGGCTATTCCTGGACACAAAGGCAAGAAATATGAACATGGGCTAATTGCATGAGAGGTCAGTCATTCTATAATGCAAGTGGTGACGTACAATACAAACACGCCGTATCCTGATGGATTTAGTCAGTAAAACGTCTTGTACGCAAGCATTCAAAAGCCATTCTGACTGTACAGCTGTGAAATTATATTTTCTTTCAAGATTTCGTCAGGGAATGACGAATTAGCTGTATAGTCAGCCCCTGGGAGTCAGCCTTGTTTTTTTACTGTTTGTTTTCAAATCTACGGCCCGTCCCAAATGTCGTGCTGAGCAAAATGACTCGACTTAGGCAAGACTTGGACTTTGGTCTTTATCGCGGATTATCTCTTTAACATAATATTAAGCGATCTGGTGATAATGTTTTCAAGATCGAACGGTCAATGGGTCACTTCAAGTCAGAGCAAAGAAAATCGTATCACAACTCGTGTGCCATGCTCGTGCTTGAAAAGAAACGGAGAGATCACATGGCGCTAAAAAACACCTAGAGCGCACGTGAGGCATAGCGGTACTGGGTCGAGTCGCTATTTTCAGCACGTACATTTTCTAAA
This sequence comes from Porites divaricata, assembly GCA_038088405.1. Lineage (NCBI taxonomy): Eukaryota > Metazoa > Cnidaria > Anthozoa > Scleractinia > Poritidae > Porites > Porites divaricata. The sequence continues at coordinate 1,744,895 of JBBMOI010000005.1, read as the reverse complement.
TTGGAAGCAATGAGTAGTTTTACACTAAACAAAATTTGTGACGAATGACTTGAAATGATAAATCAAGTTTATTAAAAACTTCTCTCAACCACTGATACATGGTATAAACTCCCCAAAGGAATCACTGTATTCATCTTTCTCTGAGCGAATCACTGCGTAAAAAAAACGTTTAGCAAACAGGTTTTATATAGACTTTAGAAGTAACTTTCTTCCGGTACAATGAAGCTTCCTTTTTTGAGATGTGAGCTATTACATCATTTTGTTTCTTGCTGTCCTTTGGATCTCTCTTAGTGACGACATTGAACATGATCCGGTCAGGAATATGACCGGTCCTACTAAATCATGGACTCCTCGCACGAAAGTCCTTCTGATCCCCAGGCCCGTTTCAAACATATGTCGACTTCAGCAAGCGTTACTCTTGCACGACGTGGTTTCAGATGTCGCAAATTAAAGTACAGTCAAAGTAAATAGCTGTTGTAGAAAACAAAACATTCAGAAAACAAAAATGAGAAAAGACAGTTTCGTAGACTTTTCCCGTGGGGGGGGGGGGGGGGGGGGGTACTTGGGTTAATGTTTGCTGGGTATGTGCCGCTCGCCTCTCAGTGCCCCACCCTATTTTAGTCTATTTTTCGGCCAATTATAGACCCCATCTTAGTCACTTTTTGGAAAATGTAATTTTTGCGATCCCAACTTAGTCACTTTCTATTTATGCATCTACCCTGTCAATCCTTTAAAAAGCCGGGTCATCGAAAATTTGCGACCCCATTATAGTAACTCTATTGAAAATGCGACCCCATTATAGTACAAACATAAACCACGAGGGACTGCACTGGACCGCAAACGAATATGCCGAGAACGTAGGATCTGTAAAGACCTGATCAGCAAAAATAAAAATGTAGACTACATATAATTCTGCAAGCAGAATACTGCAATGCTGATCTTAGTACGATCAGCATTGCAGTATTCTGCTTGCAGAATTATATGTGACCCCATTATAGTCAGTCCAGTCGTGAAAATGCGACCCCATCCAGCGGCACATCCCCACTAGGTTCTTGTAAGGGAGTACCCCCCCGGGAACTTTTTAAACGTATTCAAAAATAAGAGTTTATGTGATCCTTGCATGCAGTAAAAAAAGAAACGGTAAAAATTATTATCTTCATACGCAGTACATTTGTATTGTACGGTAGAACGTCATTTAACGAATTTTTATATAACGAAGTCCTCGATATAACGAACGATTTTCTTTACCTCAATAATAGTAAAATAAATGAAAAAAACCTCGATATAACGAAAACTCGGTATAGCGAACAAATTTTATCACTCCCTTGGCCCGTTGTTAGATCCACTGTAGTATAAATATTATTTATGAAATGAGTTTGGCGCGGCAATTAACACACGACCCCAACTCGTGCCCCGGAAGGTCGACAAGGCTTGCCGCGCGTGCTACAGGACAATAGCAAGACTTGGTCTCACACGCCGAGTTACTGCCGTGACAAAGTTCTTACAGGGAATCTTATTTAACTCTACGTTTCTACTTAATACGATCAATTGAGTTCGTCATCACGGTAGAACTGACAACGTTTAAGAAGAGCCTTAGCCATGCCGATAAAGAGTAAAACAGTCCACTTTGTTCGCCACTTCCAATCTACCTGGAACGAAGCAGAAGAAGGACACAATTTGACGCGCTTCGACAAAGGACTACAGAGCGATGCTCTTTTGGATGCGCCCCTAAGCACTTATGGCAAAAAACAGGCGTTGACGATACAACAGAAAATACAGGATCTGAATGCAGAAGTCGCCATCACTTCCCCTTTGAGTAGAGCAATCGAGACCTGTTTGCTGACCTATGGAAACCAAAAAGTGGTTGCTTCACATCTTTGTCGCGAGATAGGAGAATCGCTCTGTGATATTGGAACTTTGAAAGAAGACCTGGTCAAGAAGTATCCGACAGTTGATTTCAGCAGTGTGCCTTCCAAAGTTTGGTGGTATGTGGATGAAAAGCTGAAGGGTCAACTAACAGATCCAAGAAAATGCTACGAATTTGTCTTAAACAACGGAACTTGCAAGTTGGGAGAAACGTACGATGGAAGTCATTTTCAGGAAAGAATCGAGGGATTTCACGATTTCCTTCAAAACCGACCTGAATCAAATATTGTTGTTTTCGCACACAGTGGGTTTCTGAGAAGCTTCCTTGAAAAATATTATGGGAGACCGTTTGAGCAGTACTATCCAAACGGACAGATTTTAACTTACCATTTGTAACGAGGATGTAAATTACTTTAAGCTAAAAGATTTTTCCAATCGATTTTTAAGAAAGCGGGTTTTTCTTTACAGTGTCTCCTTTTTTCACAGCGGTAATTAGGGATTAAGCAGTAATAGATACGAGCTTTTTCGTAGGTTTTGATTGCCCTATTTGTTTTTTATCTTGTATATTTACGAAACAATAAGTGGAGAACACCAAAATTTCACTTGAGCTAAGCTTATTTTTACGATGTATTATCCCATTAAGTTTGGACTTTTGTGTGGCCGATTTTTAACACTTTTTTTCCTCCGTGTGCCATGAACATGCCTGAATCAACGGAAATACCATAGGGCGTTGAAACACGCCCTGGGCTCACGTGAGGCATAGTGAGGCTCTCTCTAGGGGATGAAAGCTAAGCTGTAGCTAAGACGAAATAGGCAGTACACGATTTCTTAACTGATTGACTGTTATTATGTTTTACAGAATATTTCTGATTTGTATAAAATTAAATGAGTATGGGTTCTTCACCTAACTTGAAATAATCGAGCTGGTTTAAATCTTCTTTCCCGATGAAATGTCAGGAAAGCAAAACTTTCATAAAGCAGATAGAGAACATGCTCTTTGAATTGTAAATTTTTTAAAACTGTTTTGACTTTTTTTCATATTTAAATGCTTGTACATGTAGGGAGTTCATTTTGATTGAAGTTTTTTTAAGTTGTCTTAATTCAATAACATTTGGGTTAGTCTTTATTGGAACAGTTCATTATTTTGTCTGGATTCTTTTTTTAAAATATAATAAAAGCGACCTTAATCCTGTAAGAGTTCTGATGTGTTATTGTACCTACAGTCTAATGGAACCCCCTCGCCGTTCGCTATACTCTCAGAACGGCCTCCACCGAATAATACAGCGGTTAACTTTGGTCACGTGAGGGGTCTCAACAGCTCTTCAAGGTCCGCACTTTTTAACATCTGTCGAAAGGCCCTTGGAGACCTTATGAAGTTTACACAAAGTAGTATTCCTTATCGTTTTGGATTAGCCAGTTAAGCACTGCGTTTTGCAGATCAGGGTTAAGCACTACCTTTACTGATTAGGGTTAAGCACTGCCTTTACTGATTAGGGTTAAGCACTGTTTAGAAACTGGTTAGATTCCTTTTTTGGGTTGGGGTTGATGGTATGTGTACTTTAATCTACCTTGTGTAAACGTCATAAGGTGTCCAAGAGCCTTTCGACGGATGTTAACGAGTGCTGACCGCTCTTCAACGAGAGAATACGGCAAAAAAATGAAAAAAGACACCATCCATTCTTCTGTAAAAACGAATGTGGTTGAATGCGACCTGTTCTTTATATGAACATTGCTCGTACCTTTTGTTTTAAAATTCAATAAAGGTTTATTAGGGTGCGTTTTTTGGGAGAATCCAAAATTACGAATTTGTGATCTCAGATCATACGGATTCTTCACTACCAAAAACAACGGAAGATCCGAAAAAGGATCATTTACCATGACAACGTCATGTTTTCGTGCTCCTCGTGGGAAAGAGACAACAAACTGATCCTCGCGGCGAAGACAAGAAGGGGTGAAAACCAGCTTATTAAAGCTACGTATGAATATACGAAATGTATAAATTTCGGTTTGAAACACAAATGTTTCTCGAATAGAATACACTCCTTTGGATAGTAAAATTGCAAGAAATTTAAAACTGAAGCCGTTGAATTGATTTTTTTTAATTACTTGGAAAAAAACCAGCGTAAGCAGACACCCTATACGAACAAATAACATGACAAGTAAGGGTTTAAAAACAGTCTACGAATATTATAGCGGGATAGAGCGAAGCTCCTAGCCAATCACAGCTCTCTATTTTCGATAGTCATCAATGTAATTATACTAAAAATAGATAACAAACATGGACCAACATAGGTTCAGTTTGTACGGCATCTGTTGCGTAACATTTTTGTTCAGAAAACCACTTGTCAAAAACTTTTTTCAAATCCTTTCCCAAAAAAACGCTTAGTTTGTGAATCTCAAAAATCCGGATTTTGATTTGATCCGAAGAATCCATCCAGAGTGTGGATTTTATGGATTCATAACCCGTTATTGGATTTGCCCAAAAAAACGTAAATTGGATTTTCCCCCCAAAAACGCGGAATGACACTTCGTGTAGTCTTTATCTTTCCACCTTGTTTTTAAAACGTCTTCGAAACTTTCTAAAACACTCCCAAATTGAAAAATTGAAACGAAAAAAAATTGAAAAATTACGGAAATCACTTAAAACCTCACACCAAGAAGCCGACGGGAGCCTGGAAACGACCATATAATTTCATAAGCCGGCAAAAGAGCCGGTCGAAATTTGCTTGAAGTCCGTCGGTGCCCAACAACTTATTCCCAGACAGTAGACTATTGCTATGTCACAAGGTAAAACAGTCCATTTTGTTCGTCACTGCCAAACTACATGGAATGACGCCGTGCACAATCGAAACTTGACTCGCTGTGATGAGGAACTGAAATCAGAGGCCTACGTTGATGCTCCTTTGACCGCCTTCGGCGAAGAACAGGCCATGATGATAAAACAGAAAATACTTGATTTAAATGCCGAAGTCGCCATCACTTCACCTTTGAAGAGAACAATCGAGACCTGTATTCGAACCTATGGAGACAAAAATGTTGTGGCCACACATCATTGCGCAGAAATAGGAGACTCGATTTGCGACATCGGAACTATGAAAGAAGAGCTGGTCAAGACTTATCCGTCGATCGATTTCAGTTGTGTGCCTTCAACTGTCTGGTGGTATGTGAATGAAAAGATGAAAGATCGGCTAACAGATCCAAGAAAATGCTTCGAATGGGTTTTACAGAATGAAGATTGCGCGGTGGGAGAAACTAATTGCCATTTGCATCGAAGAATTGAGCGATTTCACGAGTTTCTACAAAGCCGGAATGAATCGAATATTGTGGTGTTTTCTCACTCTGTGTTTCTCAAGCAATTTCTCTTGAAATATTTCGGAAGACCATCTTCGCAAGTAATCGAAAATGGAGAAATTATTTCTTACTGTCTATAATGAAGAATGTAATGAACATACGTATTGTTCAAACTGTTTTGCATACATCTCTTGTGGTATATAGGTGGAATCTCAGGAGACACAAATAACAATGGCTGGTGGTCAAACAGAACGAGCTAATGAGCGATCTTTTGTTTACTGTCCACCAGCATGGCGGCGATGACGTAACGTGAAACCGGCTATCACGGGATTTGATCTGTGGTAATTATTTCTTATTCTTATGCCCTTTATGCTTAATTACGAAAGGAATGGTTTTATAAGTGCATAAGAAATTTTGATATGTGTTTTTTAAGAGTTAGAGTCAAATTAACAAACCTGTGAACACTAGGCCTGGGTGGGGTACTCCCTCGTATGGATTTTGCACTGTTTTTGCATGAAAACAGGTATTGCTGGTTTTCAGTGTCACGCCATTCAAAATAGATCAAAATAAAAAATCAAAACCGTTCAATAGATCAAGTCAAGAATCTGGGAAATGAAAGGAGGTACATATATAAAGACCCTCGCCAAGATTCAGGTCAGAGGAATATTTCGTATACGAGATATCCGAAGAAATGTTTTACCCAAACTTATAGAGATTTGTATGGAGACACCATGCTGGTGCTCACCTAAGTGAGCTCCAACATGGCAGATGGAAACCAACAGAAACATCTGTTAACGAGTTTTGCTACAAAAGCGTGAATTTATTCTTCGAGAAACTCATAAACATTAAAGTAATACTTTTTCCAATACATGAAGTGTTTAGATAGCAAAATTTCCCGAAAAAAGTCATCTTTTTAATCTTCATGACAGCTCTCTTGGCCATCATGTAAATGTCGCATCACGCAAAAGCTTAGAAATTCAAGCGCACTCTATCACAAAACCAAGAACCCTTTTGAAGTGAAAATTTGTGTGAAAATTAGTTTTCAGCTGCTGTAATGCATCGTGGAAGCAGAATCTCGGTAGGATCGATAGTTTTTTAGTTTGAATTTTAGTGACGTCATGTGAAAACCAACAATAGATTTTCTCCATTTAAGTCTGGAATTTGGTATGGTTTTCGAGGAAACTACAGGAGCGTATGAACGTATTTGTTGTTTCAATTCCAAATGAATCAGAAAGAAAGGGTAATACGCAAATTCAAAATGGATTGCAAGAAATCGTTTGGTTTGAGCTCTGGTCAGCCTGAGCTGTGGGCCCGGTTCCTGGAAAGATGATTAAGTTTAACCCAGGATTAAGCCAAATTTCAAGCAAAGTTTTTTCGTCTGAGAACAAGCAACTCGAGGTTACAAAATACTGTGGAGCCTTAACTAAGAGATACAGTAATGATAACACAAAATGTTACCCTAAGCAATACAGAGGAATAAAGATACAGAAGTGGAACAAAATTTTAATCCTAGATTAAGACTAATCAGCCTTTCAGGAACCAGGCCCTGGTCTAGAAATGATGACTTAATTTCTACCTATACCAGGTCTGAAAATGAGTATGGATTTAAGAGGTCGGGTCTGAAAACGGCTGTGGAAAATAACATTTTTTAGTCTGAAACAGGGTCAGGATTTGGAGAACCGGGTGGCACACCCCCACCAAAAATCCCCGAGAATTCCTCCCCCCCCCCCCCCTCAAGGACACTAGGCCCCATTTGATCAAAACCTGGATAGCTCTATCTACTGGGTAAATCACTGTCCAGGGGATTAGTATTTGGGAACCTTATGCATTATTCACTGGATAGAGTGGACACCACTATCCATGGAATGTTGTTGTGTTACAAGAAAACGCCAATCAGTGCTAAGAAAACTAAGCTGCATGCAACAACATCAATAAGTTTGTGGTTTTGAGGCTGTAATAGCATGCATGTCCTAATATTTGCTTTGATTTGTCACAACACACTTAACATTTCTGAAATTATATGTTACAGGTGTTCTCCAATGGTTTTGTTTGTTTGACCATAAGGGCTTTTTTCTGGAATAAATCATTCAATGATAAGATTTCTATTCCAATAGTCTGTTAATGTATTTCTCTTTGGGATAATCCACATTTTATCCGCAATCCTTTTTCCCTGCTCCTCTCCCCTGAAAATCGTTTTTAAGACCCTGGGTCACCCTCCCAGCCAAGTCAACTTAAGCGAGCATTTAGATGAGCAAAAATTGACCCTCTGCCTGAGCCAATAGCACTCGCCCATGCTCTGATTGTCTAAAACATGGATGGGTGAGCCAAAGCGTTTATCTGGAGAGTAGTTGGCTTGGTTAGGAGAGTGACCCTATCATCCCCAAAGGTACGTTAAACCCTCTGTAAAGCCCCCTGGGGGCTTATTTATTTCAAACCCATTTGAGGGGGGGGGGCTTATTTATTTTTTTCTCCACAGAATTGGGACCTAAGAAGGGTCTGAACAGAACCTATCTTATGGAGTGTTCGGAAATGGATTTTTCCATGTTTGGGAGCTGTCAGGTTCTAACATCTTCAATCATCTTTTCTTACTCTATTTTTGAAAAAAATATAATGAAAAAGACAGTTTTTCAAGTTTGACTCAAATTCATGGGTTAACCCCTTTGGAAAATCCTTGAATATGGCCAACCCAAAATCGAACTCTTTATAAAGGGTCTTTTTGGCGTTTTCAGCAGTCTTTAACATTGTCAATCATCTTTTCTTACTCTATTAAAAAATATATATATAATCAAAGAGTCTGACAGTTTTTCAATTTTGACTCTGACAAAATCATGGGTTAACCCCTTTGGAAAAATCCTTGAATATGGCCAGCCCAAAAGGAGTCTTTTAGCAGTCTTAAACATCTTAAAACATCTTTTGTTACTCTAATCATGGGTGGGAAAAATTCAGTATGACCACCCCAAAATCAAACTTTTTATAAAGGGTCATTTCAGCCATTTTAGCAGTCTTAACCATAGTCAAACATCTTTTCTTACTCTATTAAAAAAAATATACATCAAAACAACAGTTTTTAAATTTTAGCTCAAAATCATGGGTTAACCCCTTTTGAAAAACCGAATTGACCATCTTTGTTTGTCACCCCCCAAAATTTTGCATATAAAGCATTGTCTTCAGTTTCTCTTGGGAGTTAAAATGGCCCCAAGAGAAACTGAAAACAATGCTTATGCAAAATTTTGGGGTGACAAACAAAGAGCGTTATGGTATGTTATGGTATAGCCTGTGTAGCAAGCGTTTCCGTTTGGTTTCGGAGCAAAGAAAGACCGGGGAACGGTATTCTAGGTTTTGGCCGCGCGAGAAATGAAACAAGAGCCAAAAAATGAAAGTGGGGGGAGGGGGAAGGGAAGGAAGGAAACGCTTGCAGACAAACCCCTCGATTTTGAAAACATGCGTTCGCCAGCGAACGCAGCGCCTGATTGGCTAGGCTAGTCGAACAATGTTGACATGTGTTGATCAAAGGTTTGTTTCATACTGAGAGAACGGTATGGTACGTGACATGCATATTAATTTTCAGTTGTTGTTGTTTTATATTCTGGTCGGCAAGATTTGCGATTCAAGTGAAAAGCATTTTCTTTGACTTTTGAAACGTAAGGCTCTTCTTCCCCACCCCCTCCCAGCTCTTTTACTGGCGCTATTTTTCGCGCGGGTCTAAGACTCTCGTTCCTCGTTCTTTGCTCCTAAACCGCACGGAAACGCTTGCTACGCAGGCTAGTTATGGTATTTCTGTCAATATAGCCAACCCAAAATCAAACTCTTTATAAAGGGTCTTTTTTGGCTTTTTTAACAGTCTTAAACATCATCAATCATCTTTTCTTGCTCTATTTTTTGAAAAAAATATAATGAAAAAGACAGTTTTTCAATTTTGACTCAAAATCATGGGTTAACCCCTCTGCAAAAATCCACAAATATGGCCAACCCAAAATCGAACTCTTTATAAAGGGTCTTTTTGGCCTTTTTAGCAGTCTTTAACATTGTCAATCATCTTTTCTTACTCTATTAAAAAAAATATAATCAAAGAGACAGTTTTTCAATTTTGACTCAAAATCATGGGTTAACCCCTTTGGAAAAATCTAATATGACCACCTGAAAATCGAACTCTTTATAAGCAGTCTTTTTGGCCTATTTAGCAGTCTTAAACATCGTCAATCATCTTTCTTACTCTATTTAAACAAAAAATAATCAAAATACAAGTGTTGAAATTTTGACTCAAAATCATGGGTTATCCCCTTTGGAAAAACCCAATATGCCCACCCCGAAATGGAACTCAAACAAAGCTGTCAATTTTCAATTGACAAACCACACAAGGAAGAGAAAAACACACAGAATAACCAGAGTATGTACTCTTTGACAGAAAGACCAACAAATGACCACGCATCCTGAGCAGATAACAATATCATTTATTCACATTCTTTTTCCCTTGTCATAAAGGAAGACTCTTTTTCATGGAATGAGTGAATCAATCAGTGGTGATCACGTGACACGTTCCATCAGCCACATCTCCCCCCTGTCAAAATTATTCTCTGACATCATTATTAATTTCACAAAAATAAAGCCAGATCTGCGGTGGAGGGAAATGCAACATCTTAACATGATTATGATGAACGTGAATGTAATGTTTGAATGATTCTATTTACAAATATAGAGCAACAGTTGTCTTGAAGATAATAGATACATCTAATGATAAATCACCAGTTTTCATATAATAACCTAGTACAGTATATACACGTTTCATAGAATCACTCTGCACTCTTGGTTTGAATTGAAAAGCTTTAAAAAATGCAACAAAAAGCACTTCTTTGAAAGAAGTATAAGATATTTAACCACCTATCTATGCGACTCATAACATTCACTTTAGAATACAATATTCAAGATAAAATACTTAATCAACCCTTTGGTAGGTAGATGGCGTATGTTCTAGTTCTGAGTGAGTCACACTCTAGTTTATAATCTGAAGTGGTCTCGCTCACATAAAGCACATACCCATTTTAAACCGTGTTTATCTCATTAAATTTGTTTAAAACGTTATGTACATAGCACTTTGAAAAGCCTAGCCCATAAGAATTCAAAGGATAAAATAAATATGCGAAATATATAAAATCTGACTTTCAGCTATTATTTCCTTTCACTACAACACGGATCTGCAGGTACGGAGAGTCCATTTAGGGACAGCAGACGATCTTAACGATCGGTCTTCTTTCTTGGCCTAACACCAGGAAGTTCACGCAACCACGACAACAACGGCAGTGAAAATCTCACTAATAAAAGGCGTTCGCGTTCTTCTCACTTCATCGCGATTATTTCTTCTCGGTTTACTTGACAGTTAAAGGCAAATTTTGCTGGAGTTGAACTGAAAAAGACCGCATTCGAGGCAGAAAAGGAAAATTCGTCGGCAAGTGTTCACGCTTTTCACTGAACGTCGCGACGGTAAAATGTGATGTACCTGCATATTGTTTTGCTCGTCGTCGTCGTCGACTCGTGGTTGCGTGAACTTCCTACTGTAAAGTCGTATCAGCCAACACGTGTACATCATGTGAAACGTTTGCTCACGTGTAAAGGTTGATAAGCAATATAGATTGGGCCTGTTGCTTCGCCCCAAACCGCGCTCGTCTCCTTGGTTGCTTTGTGAGTTGTGCTAAGCCATCACATCACATGGATACCACGTGACCTGTAAGCTGTAATACCATATCACGTCACAGGTACTTTTTGTCGATACTGATCATTGGCTGTTACGTTTGCGTTTCTCGGGCACCATCTTCGTTTTCTTTGATCGCAGGGAGATGTTGAACCTGGCTGACAGGGTGAAGCCATGACGTTTGCTGTGTCACATGACTGCATAGCAAAAATTCAAGAATTTGACATTACGAAAAGGTGGTTCCATCATTAAAATTAGCTAAGGCTCGTTTGTTGTTTGTCCTGCGACTCAAGCGGGCGGGTAGAGAGAATAACATTTTCTCTCCCCTCCCCCTCCCCCTTCTTTTGCCCTTATACCTACCCCAAGGGTTGTAATTTCTACACTCGCTTGTCTTCCTTAGTGATAAAATCAAAGATAGCGACCGCGGCATTACAAACATAAGCAACTTTCGCTCACCCAAAAATATTTCCTAGAACCAAACACTTTTGTGCACCAGGAGTTAAAGTGAATTCTCTGCTAAATGAATTTTTTTTTTTGGTTTTCAAAACCTGACTTTTCTTGGAATTTTCAATGTAAAACGCACTACATACGGTACTTCTACTACGATACTATATTTGTTCTTATCCCAAACACACTAAAGCGACAGGCTACGGGTATAAAAAGGTAAAGTTACGAGAAGAGACGATGAATAAGCGTTCTGATCTGCACTCACTTGATATAGTATCTGACTCCATCTGTAGTGTAGGCTTCTTCCCAACCAAAAGGAAGAGCTAGTCGGAGAAAAGTAATAAGAGAGAAATTGAGTAAGAAACATTACAAGATGAACACAATTTTCTACTCGAGTGTCGTGCTAGGGAATAAGACCTCTTCAGAACCCACCAACTTTTGGCAAAAAACGGCAGCACTATTTGATCAGATAAGCATGTTCTCCGGCACTTCTGCGTTAACCACAAGCAGAATGTATAACAGTAGAGTAGTTTCCGGCGTACACACTGCGCTGTAAAGCATTAATCAAAATCAGAATTACAAATCGTCTTTTTCTTTCCGGAGTCCAGGGAGAAGCCTACTTACACGGGAAGTGGACCGAAGCACCAAGTCGTTTTCACACTAATTTTATAATATCAACTCGTAAAAATAAGCTGTGAAATTCAAATCATTCGTTGTCTCTGTAATCAGAGCATGCGTGTCAACCGTTTGAATGGAGGGGGAATGGAAGGTGCGCAAGGACGATTTCTCTCCCCCACCCCCCTTCCCCACCATCAAACGGCTTCCATGCACTATGCAGGCTGCTGAGATTTGCTCTAAAACAGTGCTGTAATACTCACGTTCTTCCTCTATCAGCGTTTTGACAGACTTCACAGTCTCACGAGCCTCCTTGGCGAGTGAAGCCGGTGTGAACTTGGCATGACGGGATAGGTAAGTAGGTGGTTTTGGATTAGAACTGCCTTCACGACGAACTGACTCTTCTTTGCCACGCTGCGGAGGCCTGGAAACAACATGCGAAAAAAAAAAAACACCGAAACAACATCAACGATGATTTTCTTTCAAAAAGCATTGTTTTACGAAAAAATGAGGTTACATTACAGTCGAACCTCGATTATGCGGACTCGTTGGGACCAGAGAAAAAGTCCGGATAATCGAGAAATCCGGATAATCGAGGTTTGACTGTACAAGAAAAATTTGGTCGGGTACCACGTTAGCGCAGGGAGAGCTATATATGCTTTGGTTTAGACACGATGTTTAAACAAGAGTGAGTTGAGATTGACGTGTTTACAATCAGTGACACAAACGGCTCGAAAGAACGAATCAGAATACTCCCAATTGGAGTCGAACAAGAGAGGATGAAGGAGCCCATTGAGTCGAAGGTGCCTGGATAACGCTATAACCTGTTCACAGACCCTCTATTTTCTCTTCACAGTCCGTCGAGCGCGCGTGATAAAATATAAACCGCACGGGATTTATTGACCGCCAGCTCTCGCGAGCTCGCTGATGTTTTCGAAAAGAACGAAAGGAAAAATAAAACAACGTCTGAGAATAGGCTAATAACGCTATCCACTAGACAAATCTCTATCCACTGGATAGCGCGATTGATTTCCCTAACACTTGTCCATTGGATAGTGATTTATCCAATGGATAGTGCTATCCAACGTTTGATCAACCCTAGACTGCAAAACAGTCGGGTTTTTTTCTCAAAATCAGTAAGGAAATCGGTAAAGCGTGGCGTTAGCGTCTCTCCCCAGTCTCACTCTCCGTTTTCAGCCTCGTTCCAGACCTTTCGTTTGACTGCTCGCGCTTACTTGTTTTGCAGTCTAGACCAACCCGGGCCAGATGCTCTACCACTGAGCTACAGAATACTCGTGGGAGCTAAGGTCACTAAACTAGGTTCATGTCACAAACAACCTGCATACAGCTAGGACTGGAATGTCGATATGTGATTATATGCGCTCACTAATTCCTCACAAGCTTTCCATCATGCTACCTGGATCATCTGTTGATACGTAACGTATTACAAAGAAGGTACCACTTACATTCTCGAAGCACCCTCGGTTAAATTTTCATGCACCACCTGCAAAACAAATGAATGGATCAGTTAGTAAAAAATGCAGCAGCGTTCAGCAAAGTTTCTGGGGCGATTGTCTCCTTATGAGTGTTGTTCAGTCCTAGGCCTACCTCAGCAAAGCGTATCAGCTTCTCCGTTGCCACTTCGTACGTTCGTTTACTAACTTCGGCTTTCCGAAGTTGACAACCGAGAACAACCAATCTTTTCTGCAACTCTTGGAGTTCCTTCTGCAAAACAAAGAATACTCTAGTAAGCCTTGGCTTACGACTAACGGAGTATTTCCCTCAGGGAGGAGTTTAACGTCTTACTTCTCGATAATAATTTACACTTAAACAGATTAGGAGGACTCAAACTAATGGTTATCGAGGAAGTACGGTGTTTTCTGAGTTAAATAGCAGGTCCAGAACACTTATTTGTACTTTGTATCATCATAAATTTGAAGGGCAAGATTCAAGGCTATCACAAAAGGGCAATAAACATGATATCTTTAAAAAAAAGCAGGCACGAATAAACTGCAGATTCAAAAAAACCGTGCGGTGTTCTCAAGGCCAAGTTTGAAACAAACACCGGGGAGGCAAGGGGGTGGACAAGAAAATACGTCAATTCTCACAGATAAAAAGCACTTTTAACCGAAGCCAAATTACGTAAATATAAGTTTAAATGATATGGGGAAAAGCAGGATGACAAATGGCCAATTAGAACTCACCACATCGGGTTTGGGTTCAGCCTGTTTGGCTTTCAACGAATCCAGTTCTTGTTCTAAAAGACGTATGACCTAAAGAGAAGATAACACACCATTATAAGAAGTAGAAAGGCTATTGCAATACTTTCTACGTTTAAAGCGACACTAAAGCAAAGTGTGGTAAAAAGCAATGACGCAGTGATCGCAGTGAACCAATGAATTGCGCGGGAAAGAGCGGGAAAAAGGTTCTGTGGCAGGCCTGCTGGTGTCAAGCGCGATAAAAAATGGGTCAGGTGCCACAGGCATGAAAACGTGTAACACCAGGTGCTAACATTCTTTCACACAAACCAATTTCATATAGAAAGTAAATAAAATCACGGATTGAAGAGGATACTTTCTGCTCACCTCAGCATAATCCTGTTCAACATCTTTAGCGGCCCTCTGAGCCTCTGAAGCCAGGTAAACTTTCTTTTCTAATGATCTGCTTTCTTCTAGAAGACCTTGAGCTTCCTGTCATCAAACAAAAAATAAGAGAATGATTTATCTTTCAAATCCACTGGAAAGTGGGGGCGATCCCGGATACAGCTCTTGCCTATAGCGGTACATACAACTCTGAAAATTACTGCGAGTTTCAATTAATTCAATGTACTAACAGGGTGACTGTGTAGTCCATGACTTAAAGATAGAATTCTCATTCAACTAAAACTCGTTTTCCAAAGGTTTTACACTTGGCCGAATTTGAAAATTGCCCTATTAAGAAAGGCGTAAGGCAAGGACTAATATTTCAGTCTCATAGAGCTCTTACCCTTCTTGCTTTCATAAGCTCTTCTTCGGAGTTCAGGCATTCTTCTTCTTTCTTTTTCAGTAATTTCTTCAAATGTTGCACCTCTCGTAAAGCCTCATCTCTTTCTCGTCTAATTCGCTCAGCATTTTGCGCGCTTTGTTTTGCCTTGGCCTCGAGGGAAGCTAGCTGCGACTGCTGTTGCATCTGAAAATACACAATTTCTTCAGCTGCATGGTATCACGCACAAGGAAAGCGGATTAAACAAGCATGTTTTCTTTTATTCTTCTCACATCAGCAGGGTACTGATATAATCTTTTACTAGTTGGATCTGTACAGTTTAGTCATCAAAAACCATAAGCAGGGTTATGACTTGTATAACTGTTGACGCTTATTCCTTGTTGTTGTTTTTAGGCCTTAAACAAGGTAGCCAAACTTAATAGATTTTATCTTTAGCATTAACTGAGTTAACTCTCGATCAGGCCTTCGCTAACCCACTCCAATCCACTTAGGCTTCCATTTATGGACAATTATAACTTTAAGGGAGTGCTAGGAAATCTCATCTTTGTCTTAAGCAGTTACGTGCGCGTATGTTACTGCAAGGAATTTTACAGCGCAATCAATTAACTCAAACTGTAATCAGCAATAATAATAAAAATAAAAATAAAAATAATAATCAGCATATTTATTGAATGGCAGCAAACCTTTTCAAACGCGTTGTTTTCAGCCGCGGTTGCTGCAGCATTGACATCTTGTATCGCAAACTGAACGGCTGAGGTACTCAGCGAGTGATCCTGCAGGTCCAAAGCAAACACGTTCCTCGCTGCATGAACAAAATCTGAAATCAAAACAAAGTCATCGGTGACGTTAAGTTACATAATTCGGAATTGTGAGATTCAGCTGTCCGAGAGAAGACCAATTTCGATGTATCAAAATTCATACTTGGCTCCGAAGCTTGGGGGAATAAAAATAAGAAATTATTATTCATTCATTCATTGCTAAATCTCTTTCAATTTATTTTAGGTCCCCTACGCCTCGGTTTCAAGTCTGATTTTAAGATATCAAAATTGGTCTATTAAACTTGCCAGAACGGCTTTCAAATGCAGGGTAGTTATTCCACCGCTGTGAGCTCACTGATCATTTAGCGTAGTTGTGCTGTTGTGCGTGGCAAGCGTTTCCAATCGAGTTAATGCGCGAAAGTTAGGGCGGGAGCAAAAAATTCCTCTTTTTTACTCTCGCCAAACTTCTCGATGAACTCGCGCGAAAACCCTGGCTACGCAGGCTATTCCGCTGTTTACCCGCTGAAGGGCAATGGCGAGTGTAGGACCTGATTGTTATCGATCAGTTAACTAAGTGATCAACTTACCCCCATAGGAGACGAATCCACCCTGATCAACAGGCAGTCTTTGCCTTAATTCTTGCTGTTGTTCCTCAGTTGGGTTGAATCCTAAATATCTCAAAGCCTGAATAAATATTTCAAAAAATCTCTTAGTTCAACAACGCAGTAGCTACAAAATGATGGATCATGCAAAACTAAAACTGATTCGAAATCAGGAGAAACCTTTAACAAAAAGAAAGTGGGAACTGGCAGGGTGAACAATACATGTTTATACAGCTGAGACAAGAGGGGAAAATTTTACCTCCCTTGTAACAGTTTGTTTTTTATTAGGCCAAGTCCTGTTTTGAAGAATTCATCGAAACGATAGCATGAAAAACAACGGCAAGTTCTATTCGTATCAGATAAATAATAATTCTTTCCCGTGTTTAAACGTGTCTAAAGAAATTCAACCTTGCCATTAGTTCAGTGTCTTTTTGCATTTTACAGTGAATACGTTGAATACGGAGAAAAAAATGTGAATTGTATTTTTGGAAGAAAAGACTAGCAGATGTTGTGTGCGTGGGTGGATGGATGCGGGTGCCCCTCGCGTGGGCGAGGAAGCCTCCTTTCCATGCATTCGATACAATGAGGAACTTAACTGGATTTTCTCAGCCTTCAACCTTTCGGAAAACAAGTCCCTGGCTTCTCTAAAAAGAGGAAACCTAATTGTTACATAGACAAGATAAACAGAACTAAAAAAACAGAAAGAACTAACCACTTCAAGTTTTTCTACTCGAAGCTTGGTGTAAGGGTCGAGAGAGAGTCGTCGGCTGCCGTGACCGTGTCGTTTAACTCTGGGGCTAACAGATGACCGTGTATGTGTAGTCAAAAGTGACCCCTGACCAACAGAATTTGACTGCTGGCTCAAAGGTGGCGACGCGTACTGCTGCGAGACTCGATGCAGGGCTTCCAAGTCCTGCTGTAAGTAGTATGGTACTGATGAAGGCTCAAAAGCTGTTTGTACGGGGCTGATATGCAAAGATCCTAGTGGTAGCTGGTGAGGCTGTGCTCCTGTTACAGGAAACCCAGCTCCTAAAAATGAAACAAAGAACCAGTCAAAGTGTGTCAAGTTGTTTCAGTCATGCTGGTACGGCCACTTCTGCAACTCATCTTCGTACATTTAATAATTAGAACGTCTAATTACAACACTACAGAAGATGTTCGTCTCTTAGTATTTAAAGGGCTACTGAACACAATTCCTGGTAAAATTAATAGCGATTCATGCAGAGGGCAGGAAACAATCTTAATAAAAAGTACCGGAAATCACTTAACGCTAGTCACATTAAAACTGATTTTAGTATAAAAAGAATTTTTGCACTGCAAAAAAACGTTTACGTCAAAATGTAATCAAAATAAATCTTTAAACGTTTTAATATTTCTGAGCATTTCCTGACTAATTTATTTGAATTTTTAAGCAAAAAATGATACCTTAAAACTCCCAGTTTGATTAGTCACAAGAAAAACTTTCTTGGAAAAAATTGCAGTGAGTTTACATTATTTTGGAAGCCAGTCAGAAATGTAAAATTTGAAGATTTGTAAGCAAACACCTGGCCTGGCCTGTAAATGAGTTTTTCTCTTTTGTCTCGTGTTTTAAGAAAGATTGTACCACTTACAAAGCAGGATAGTGTCATCTCATTAATAAATAAATCAGACATAGCTACTGTTTTTCCTAAACTTGGCAAATGATAGACCTCCAAACACTTACTCATTTACACATCAATTGTTTAATTAAAAGAAGAAAACTTGGCTAAGTTCACTCTTTGCTGGTTTGTGTTTGAAATCTAAAATAAGCAATGTTTTGAAATGCAATAATAATTTTATTGGATCTTTATTCTTTAATAAATGACTCGTTTGATGTACAATAATAAATTAATGTAGATTTAACAAATACGTTTCTAGCATCAAAAAATGAGTTTAAAAATGTACAGTACAATCTTTTTTTAAATGCTTCCAGAAAACATTGTCACCTCCATCAACAAAGTGTTTGCAACAACATTCAAAGTGCTAAAAAGAATGCTAGCAAAAATAAAACTCCAACAATCAATTCAATTAAAATTCTGGGAAACATTCGGCTACTTACCCTCCCCTCGCCTAAACCAACATTTTGCCCAAAGTGGGAGGTCAGTGTTAATGTTGGGTTAGGGAAGGGAGGGGTAGGTGGGAAGCTTCCCAGAATCTTTGCCTCATCTCAACTGCACTTTAAGGCAACCCTCATCTATGGCAAGCAAAAAAAAACTTGAGAGTACAGATGTAAAACATACCATTAGCAGGAAATAAGCCAGCATGATTTCCAAGAGGCTGGCCTGCTAAACCGCCATTAACATATGGTTGACCGTTCCATGAACCATGCTGTTGGTTCAAAACAAGTCCGTTTGGCACACTATCAACAGTTGTAGGTGTTGACGACAAAGCTGGCTGAAATCCTCCATTGAATAATCTTGGAGGAATTGCTGTTGGAGCTTGATAGAAGCCATTAACAGAATGTGGGTGTGAACTCTGTACACCTGCCTGAGTTCCTACACCATTTTCCATTCTCTGCATTTGATGCGACACAGGCTGCAAAACTGCCGGTTGTGCATCTGATATAGCAGGAGGCGAGACCTGTGACTGTGGACTGCTTTGAAACATCTCCACGCTGGGTGTACTCTCCCTTGTTTCTGAGTCAGCGGGCTGCCCAGTGCTGCCTACCACAAGTTCACGCATAAAAATATCAGTGTTACTCAAATCAGGATCACTTGCTTGTGAAGTTCTACTGGATGATAGTGGAGAGCTGGAGTTTTCAATTCCATTGAGATTTAGTTGTGTGGGGGGAAAATCATTTTCTGAGCCTCTTCTGGGACTGTTATGCGCAGGACTTGCTGATCCATTCGGGGTTAGACTCCCAGGTCTGATTCCTCCACGTATAAATGTAACCTCAGCATCTTGTCCCCTGGAAAAATAGTTCAAATCATTTTGATAAAAAGTTTCAAAGAATATCCTCTTTTAGGCATGTTTTATTTCTTAACCAGCTTAGAAGCATTAATTTAAAAATGCCACACAGGAAACAGCATGCACATGGTAAATAGCAGCAAAAGAAACAAGTACACCTTCATCCCTTGAACCTCATTCAAAAATATAAATTTAAGGGTTCACTTGAGGTTTCAATTTGGGTGAAGAGCTAGACATTCCTGGAATCTTTTTGTACAAATATTGTGAATGGTTTTATGGTAACAAAAATAATTTAGTACAACTGCTAAGAAATAGAACAGGAATATACAATCTGATGAGTATCAAAACCACAGACTCTGGAATCAATTTTCCAGACTAAATGATTTTTGAAGTACTCTGAAGTTCAAGCTCTGAAAATAATTCTAGTGAGAAAAAATAACTGGATCAATAGAAAAGAGCTTTCAATCAATGGTAGTGGTAGATTACACATATTTTCTTGTTATCACATAAACTACTAGAAACATTCCGATTCATCATAGCATAGCCTTGAAATGTTTAACCCAAAACCACTGTATGGTCTACTTTTCCATCACCATTTTTACAAGAGTTTTAATCGCTTCAAAGACCTGATTTATGAACTTTCAATGGTTTCAGTGAAGTTTTTCTCCTTACCTTTTAGTGTGACAATGACTAAAGCTTTTGTATTTAGCCTATTAAGGCCAAACGTTTATCAACCATACAGTGAAGTGTTACCCTCATACAATTCCCCTTCATTTTTATTGACAAAAGACACATCAATAAATTTCCAAACATTTGCTGAAAGACATCAAAATGCTTTCAAAATGTACACCACTCAACAGACTTTCAACAAGTGTTTTGATATCTCAATAATTTTTATTTACCTGAGTTTCAGCCTGGTGAGAAGAGATTTTGCCTGTTCATGAGTTACTCCAACCAGAGTTTCTCCATTTATGTACATAAGTCTGTCACCTCTTTTGAGTCTCCGATCCTGAAACAGGAGAGTATAGCCTTCTTTTTGGTTTTCAATGTTAAGTCAGGTCTGCCTCATGTATACAACTAAAGCTGCATGTTTTACTGTTTTTACCTACAAGCAGGTATTAGCAGGTGCTTGGAAATATCCAGAAATTAAAGCATGAATTTAAAATGAAATGCAAATTAAAATGCAAATTTGATTTATCTAATTTTTTAGGAGTTGTGGACTTTGACGTCCACAATCATGCTCCAAGGAAATCTGTTGATTGGATAAAAACAAACCTCAGTCTAAGCTTTAACAAATAGTTAAAAAACAGGGTGCAATATACATTGTTTCTTAACTTAACAAGACAATGGTAGACTACATTAGAAGCCAAATTTCACACAGCTTTATAAGAAGTCTACCTTTAGTATGACCACAAAATGTAATAAAAAAGCATTTGAAAAAGGTTCCAAATCAACAAACATAACCATACAATGCATCAATTCTATTTCAAATTTAAAAGTTATTACAAAAACAGTAATAATAAGTTATGAAAGTGAAGAATGATCATCGCAGTAAATTTTCCAATTTAAGCAATTGGAAAGAAGAAGCCTGAAAAAAATCAGGGCTTCAACGGGATTCGAACCCGTGACCTCCGCGTTGCCGGTGCGTTGCTCTACCAACTGAGCTATGAAGCCACACATTGGGAGCGAGGTCAATTTATTGAATCCCTGATTTTTTTCAGGCTTCTTCTTTCCAATTGCTTAAATTGAAAATGTACTGCGATGATCATTCTTCACTTTCATCTACAACCGCAGTTCAAAATGAATTATTTCATATACTTTACATCAATAATAAGTTACGTCAACAAGAATTGTAAATTTAATTTTATTAATTAGTAAAATTATAGGGTTTTTAGCATTGAGCCAAATGACAGCAATTTCTTTTCCAACAGGAAAAGTCTTAATGTGATCAATAGCCAAAAAGAAAAGGAATGAAACTTGGAATATGAAAAATGCATGCAACCCTCCCCAATTCTGGTTTCACCCCTGTCAAATTGTCCGTGTGAGGGTTTATAAAAACTCTTACAACTTCCTTTTCTTTCGATCTTTTCTGTTAAATAGGATACAGCAGGAAATAGATTTACCTTTGAAACCTTAAGACAAAACATCAAATTTCTCCACCAAATATTACTGGCTATTAATCAAACATCAAAGGTCATAAAAATAAAGAGAAAGATTATCAAGTGAAATAGGCCTTGATTGTTAAACAATTTTCCCTCAACTTAACCACAGGAAATGTATAGAAATCAGAGTGGAGAATATACACCCAGATATAAGCAAGCCTACCTTGTGGGCATCTCCCCCTTCAATGATGTCATCAATATATACATGCGGCCCGTCAGGTCTGTTTGTACCTCCAACAACGCACAAGCCAAGCCCTGTTGAGTACCGTATCTGAATACTCTGCAGTTCACCAGGATGATCAAACGTGGGAGAAGAACTTGTTGAATGCCTGTCAGTTGGCAGGCCAGAATCATTAGTGACCTCCGAAGAAACACTTTGTTGTTCCACAGTCAAGTGACTGTTACCATTGAATTCTGGAGGTCTCTCTTCTGGGAATCTCTCTGGGGAATGGGTTGCACCATTGAAGTGGCGTGCATACTGCTGTGTTCTGTTTGCTGTTGCTGACAGCTTTTGAAGACTGGAGTTGTAAGAGGGAGGTTCATACGCCCCTGTAAGCAATAATCAAAGTGTCAGTCAGTTATATTAATTGGCTACAATGTTCTCCCTAATTTTAGCTCAGCAGGTAAGGGGCCATTCCTGATGGGTAAGGCAAAAACTTGATGCCAGAGGTGCACTTTCCTGCAGGATCAGGGAAGTGGGGTGAGGGACATGGCCTTACCCTCCTTGGGAAAGATTTAGAAGCTCATTAAGTTGTCTGAAAAGTCATTCTCATATTATAAGACATTTTTTTAGGCTAATCCGCTGTTGTAAGCTATCGACCTTCCAATCTGAGGTTAAAAACTTACAACTAATTTTACAATTCCACAATTTATTATTCTGGGCTTAAAATGAAGTCAGAAGTATACCTTTTCCCTTCAAATTTATAGTTTAGATCTTTAGACAGCAACTTAAGACGTGTGATTCCAGTAGTTTTATCTTGTTTTAGATGTTCTCTTTCCGTGATGCGTGGCCCATATAAGAAAGAATATCACAACTTGAAAAAAAACTTGTATAATTTTAGTAAACCTTCACGCGATTGCAGGCAGTAGCAAGTGTTGCTTCATGCGGTAAATTTTACCGGTTACCGCCTGATAAGGAGAACACTGGGCTAGTAGCCTGAGAAAACATCCAACATTTTGCAACACCACAAATGGTTTCCCTGTGAAATGATCATTGAGGAAAGAGTGCAAAAAATCCATACTGATGAAATTATATCAGTACCCAGATCTGGGTAGGATTGATTAACTTGCCATGAGGAAAATTTGCTTCAACCAATCAGACAGTGTTTATCTTTCATTGTTTACAGCAGGGTGTTCAATATGTTGTCTTGTTACACTGAATTATGGAGTTTTGCTGCACTTAATGGCCATTAGAATTTCTTTACTAGTGTACATAAAGGAAGTGGGACACTTGAGGTAGAATTTAACTGTATGCTTTACAGTGGCTTGAATTTTGTTCTGGTTCACAGAAAAAAACAATGAATTAAAACCACAAGCATACCAGGAGGATGTTGTACTACAGTTGGACCAACAGGAAGTGTTGGTAGATCCATAGAGTACATTCTCTGCAAACTTCCTGAGGGTCTGTCAAGTGACCCTGTGGGAGAAAGCACAGGACTACCATGGCGACCTCCTGCCAGGGGAGACATCTGACCAGCTGTCATCACCCACGAACGTTTTCCTGCAAAACAATAGGAATAATTTTGGGGGGTCAAATATAGAAGCGGCTCAGTTACAAAATTCCTTTCTGTGTTGCTGTGGGTAGTTTACACTGTCATTGCACCTTGGTTATTCTGAATTATGCTTCCTGCCAATGTTCAAGGAACAAGTTCACAAACTCATCTATGTTGAGGTAAAGAATGCTGCAAGACATACAAGGTTATACCAGGTTCACTAACTTACCCATAGTGGGTGAAGGAGTTGATGCTCGTGAACTGCCAAAACTACTACTTCTTATGAAGCCATTTACGGCAGTGCCATTGGTTATAGTACCAGTGGATGATAGTCCTCCACTCAGAGCCTCCATTAATGTGGTAAATTCTTGCCTAAAGAAGAACAAAGAAAGAGGGTTTTTTTATCCAAGGGCACTTTCTACTTAATCAGTGCTCGACCTTAACTTTTTAAATCGCTGGTCTTGGGACTAGTTGAACTGAAAATTTACTAGTCCTGAGTAAATCTGTGGTAGTCCTTCCTGATTGCAGCATGACAATATAATTTGTAATATCTTTTTACAAATAAATTTCATTGATGTCATCATGAAACGTCATAATACCACTGCCAGAGAGTCAAAGAAGAGTGACAGACACTGACCAGGTTAACCCACAATTTAACAAGTAGTTACTAGTCCAGTGACTAGTGGTTCTAAGTTTCTACTAGTCCAAAAGAATTTTGCACTAGTCCAGGATGAAGGACTAGTGGACTACTGCTAAGGTCGAGCACTGTAAATGGACATTCTGGTTTGAAGTTTCGGAAATTCCACTTTATTGAATGGTACATCCCAGTTGCACAGACCCAACCCTAGCCACAGTACATTTGGTTATTATCCTTCTAAGCAGGATACAGAAGAGCAGTACTGGAAACAACAATTTTGTTGTAGGGAAAGGGACGTTTCGGTCCGACCAACTGAAATAACTGGACCAGTCAAAGTGGATCACTTTCAAAGGAGGAACCTTAATACTCTGGTCAGACCAAACCAAACTGGTCTGTTCCATTTGAATTGTAACCAAAATTTCCAGAAGTTGGGCTGAATGGAAAGTTGCCCACGTTACAAGTTCCACGTTTAAATGTCTGGGGGTTTAGCGACTGGATGTTATTCTTCTGTCAATACACTGCTTACCTAGCATGGACATCCCTACAAATCACAAGTTTTGCCTGATTTGATTGAGCAGCATTTCGCAGTAAAGACATTGCTCTGAAAGAGAAAAAAAAAGGAAAAGCTAAAAGATGGAGCTAGAACTCGGAATGCCAACACAATTCACCATTTGCACATCTCTCGAAGTGCACCTAGTTTGCTTCCCAAAAATTTCGCATAAGCATTGTCTTTAATTTCTCCTCGGAAAACTTCAATGACAAGAAGTAGGGTTCTAATTAAGTGCTGGCAGCTGAATAAAAAAACCGGCTGCTTGGAGTTTTGAGCTGTCGACTTTTTTGGGAAAAAGGGTAAAGTGAGGGAGTGATAGCCTGAAATTGCTGACAGCACTCAGTTGCCAAGCAGCCTAGTTTTACATCCTAGCTGTCTAGTTAAAAACCTAATGAGAGCCCTGCAGGAGAAATTAAAAACAAAGGTTATGCAAAATTTTTGGGGAGCAAACATGATGTATTATGGGGGATGTGCAAATGGCAAATAAGACAAGATAGATGGAGATCAAAATCAAGATGGTGCAAAAAAATGTAAGAAAATGAAAAGGTTATTATCAATAATATTACTCAGTGTGAAACTTAGAAAACTGTGAATAATAACAGAAACATTTCTGGGATGCTATATTTGTGTAGGAATTAAGAAAAGCTTATGACCTGGCATAAAAAAAATAAACCCCAAATACATGTATAAATTAGTTTGTGGTTTTATGGCAAGCTCACATGTCCTTGTTTAGCTGTGATTGGTCATAACACAATAAATGTTCTTGAAACATTTCGGGTGTTTGCCATTTTCTAATTTGGAATTAATGAAGCTTTCTTCAAGCTAAACTTACTTATCATTGGACACCGCATGTAGGCTGCATCCATTCACCTCCAACAACTGGTCACCTTCTCTAAGCCTCCCTGAAAAAAAAGCCATCATAAATAATATTCACTGACAAAATTACAACTTGCATTTCTAAACCAGCAAATTACGAATACCAAGCAAGATAACTTGGAGAGCCAATCTGGGTCCATATAATGTATTTTATAAATCTTAAATTAATAGAGGATACTACATGGCTGCGCGGAGATATGAAATTTCTCTTTGAGCGTTGAAAATTATTTTACTCATTCGCTGCATTCACTTGTGAAATATTTTTCAACACTTGAAGAGAAATTTCATATCTCCAAGTGGCCACGTAATGTTCTATTAATTTTATTATATAAACACCAGTAAAAATCCAAACCATTTCACTTAAATATTTTTTTGCTGCAAAAGGTGCTATTTATTATGTAGCCATATCACAACGGTGATCTTTTCACATGTGAAAATAGCATCTTATATGTTTTTGCACGAAAGATCACCTGGTATTTACAAAATATTGCAAGTTATTACATACCAGATTGGCTTATCTAATATTAGATAACCATTATTATTCATCATCATTATCATTATCATTATCATTATACAAGCCAATCTAGCATGTAATAAATAATTTATTACATGCTAGATTGGCTTATTGTATAACTTCCTGGCAACTCTGTAATCATGATGAATGTTTATTCTTACCATCTAGATCAGCAA
This sequence comes from Porites divaricata, assembly GCA_038088405.1. Classification (NCBI taxonomy): domain Eukaryota; kingdom Metazoa; phylum Cnidaria; class Anthozoa; order Scleractinia; family Poritidae; genus Porites; species Porites divaricata. The sequence goes on along the minus strand of JBBMOI010000005.1, from coordinate 1,719,096 downwards.
CACCTCCACTAAGAACTTTCTTAACAAATATCCCAAAATCTGCTCCTAGAGCTGACTTTCCACCAGCAATCTTGATTCCTGGTTACAAAGTGACAATGTTGATATCAATGCAATGCATAAAGATGATATCAACAACAAAGGAAAATATAAATAATTTTTTATCACTGAATTTTATTGTTGTATGCAATATGTGCATGTATATTCAAAGAACTTATGATACATAAAGGCCTTTTGGTAAGAAGCAGACAAACTCACCCAATCCACTGTGACAGTTCTTGATATTTATCACTTCTGTTTCATGCCTGTCTCTGATATTCACCTGCAATCTAAAAATAACAATATTAAAATATTTAAAAATAGTGTTAAATTCCCTGCCTCTATTAATCAAAACACATTGAAACTGTAGAACTGAAGTGTCTCTTACTGCAGATATCCATAACATGCAAATTCTTAAGTTCAAAAGCCAACTAACATTTGCAATCTTTCCTGCTGTCAGTCTAGCCTGCCCGCAAGCTCTCCGGGGGGGGCTCTGGCGGCAGGGTGAGAAAAGGAGAGAGAGCTTGCAACTACATCTCTGGAATTTGAGTATCTGCATTGAAAAAGTCTATGCAAAATGCTGATTGGTGGAGATGACATTAGTAACGAAGTCATTGACCAATTCTTTTTCAATGTTTGTTTACATTTGTGCTTGTTTCCGCTTTGAGGTGATTGGCGGAAACCTGACGGCTCAGTTGACTGGGAGCCACAGGAGAATTGGCGGATGAATTCAAATTTCAGAGATGTAGTTGCAAGCTCTCCTTCCTTTTCCCCTCAAGCATGCCAGCATGCCCCGGATAGCTTGCTCGCAGGCTACTGTCAGTCATCTTAACAGACCACTCAGAAAAAAGAAGGGTAAAGGTCACGGTTTGTGATTGGTGGATTTCGATCCACTTTAAGTGTTTCTGGTGATTTTTGAAGCCATTAATTAAGTATCAAAACTTGAAAAAGTTGGTCCATTTTATTTTCAAGTGCAAACAATGTCCATCCTTGCAATTATTCATAGTGCTCAACAAACTACCAGGAAATAGTCTCAATGCTTAAAAATTAATATAGCCTTAAATAACAAAACTGGACCATTATTCAATGCAAAGACACCTTTTAACTTTTCAAAAAGATACCAAAAAGCATCACATTGCTGCTTTAAATTTCAGAGTTCATGTGTTATTGAAAGGTGCAGTAGTTAGTGCAACATTGTTTCATGGTTACAAGACTTAAACGATAATAATGCGTGTGGCAGTGACAATTTCCCCTCAAAAAAGACTGAAGGTTTTAAGACAAAATAAATGGTTTACCACCAGCTGAGCAGTATCAAAATGAAAACACTTTTAAGCCTGCTGTGAAGAAATTGGTCTAACCTAAACCCTTCATTCAATACAATGGCTACAACTTTGCTTCAAAAAATTCAGTATTTTGTAGACTTCTAGAAACCACTGACAATGACTTGGCTATGACAGTGCTAGTTATGTCAAACAGTGGATCTTCAACTTCAGTATTTAAACTAACAACCTTGACAATAACATTGTGGGCATGTCGCTGCCACATAGAAATTAATCTAAAAAAAAAGATTATCTTTAGCGCTCGGGGTACAAACAGTACCTTGGTGATATGTTGTCCCTCGTCACCAGTGACAGGCCTTCCATGTCCTTCTGGTCTTCTACATCACATTCTTCAATGAAAAAAAATTAACAACAACATCAATATTCACCTTGTCTAAGGAGTTGACAAGTGACGTGGTGATGGGAAGAATAATAATATTGCTTAGCCAGGAATGCAAAAATCATTACCTTTTCTTACTGGTTAAGACTACGATATATTGGATTTTCCCTGATTTGATATTATAGTTAATAATTTTATAAATTTAAAATAGACTAAGAAATGTAGAACCTACTACAGGAGAGAAATTTATAATGTCATATACTAAAATGCTGTTGATCGTGACAGAAAATTTCCTATGGATAGGTCTAATTATCAAAAAATCTAAAAAAACATCAGATTGTACAATCTTATCTATAATTAACACTTCACAGGGGGGTGCAAACATTAATGAACAATATTACACCAAAAATTAACGTAAAAGGAGCAGACATAAAATGTGCCAGTTTGAGAGAAAATTAAAATCTTGGAATGAAACCAAAACAGGACCTAGCACATACATGTGATCAAAGAATAGTTAAATTTAAAGAAACTTAAACGCATTGTATAGATTTTGAAGCTAGTGGCTTTCAAAGCTGATGAAATTGTTGTTGTTTTCAAAGCAGATTTACAACGTATGTAAACCTCGAAGTTCACTTTCAATCAGTAACAATGCAAGTACTGAAATATGGTATCAAAGTACAAGATCGAAGGCTGTAGAGCAGAATTGAACACCGCGTAAAAGCTCATACAAGCCGCCATTTTGTTTGCAGCGTATCCAATAATACTACTGTGCACAGTAAAAAGCCGACCTTCGATCATCATATTATTCTTCGCGCGCGAATTCCCAGGGAATCAAGCCAATATATATACGCTCTGAAAATCGATCATCAAAATCAAGAACATAGACATTCACGTTATACCATTATTATTACTCTGCAACATACGGCTATATTACGACCAGAATATCATATCCGATGATGTAGTCTCACGATTGAAATGTAAACAAAGTACAATCTCATGAGACAAATTTCATTCCACAATGTTTTGTCACCCAAAATTGCCATTTCCAGGCCGTTTGCAATAATTGGTGGCAGTTGTGGTGATCGAATTATCTTTTCTGGTGAAATACTCAAAGAGATGGGTTTCATGATTGACAAATTATCGTTTTAACTTCAGCTGTTTTCAGGTCGTTGCACAAAACAAGCGGTCTTTAAAATAATGTTTTCGTACTCAAAGTATAAAAATAAAACTCTAAAATGAATTAAAACATCCAGTTCTCTGAACAAACATTGATTTTAAAATATTAAAACGCAACAAAATGTGGCAGTGGCAATTTTGACGTCGAAATACAGCTGAATTTGAGTTAGCAGAGAAAAAGAATATTGTGAAAAACGGATGTTATGATCATCACAAAAGATTCCTTGTAAAATACTTACGCGAGAAAATGTTCTCAAGCAGTGATAAAAAAAGAACATTAGAACATGTGAGTTACATATCTCGCCATTGGTAAACATTTTCCTTATGTCAAGTTCGAAGACAGAGGTCGGGCTAAAACCAAGAAGCTGTCATAAACACTCCAATACTGCGGTTAAACAACCCGCAAAAAATTAAGAGCCGATCCCTAACCGATTTAAATTTAACCGCGTTCCAAACATTAGAAACAAAAAAACACCCGTTCCTCACCCCAAACATTCGGTTGAGATAGTGATAATGCTACATTTGATGTGTAGATAGAACAATAAGCTGTAATCTCGGTTTTACACACATCGATCGAACGTAAAGGCCACTAAAGCTTACCTTCGCTGAAAGCCGACCGACGCCAAATAAATGAAGTACAGATAAAGCGATGTTTGTTGGTATAATAAAACTTCTTCAAGAACTGTGTTTATCCTAGCCGGTGTAAATTATCGCGCAATATCATTCGAGTAGTTTCCTCGGATCTGTTACCATGCGTGAATAAATGCAGTTTTACAAGCTCTGTCGCATTCCATACATCAAACGTGTAGTGCCTGCCGCCGTTGTTAATTAGCAACGGGGGTATTCAAATATCCCAGGGATTAATATTACAGTCTGGGGAAACTGTAAGTACTCTGTAGCCAAAAACTTGAACCCAGTTAACCCTGCAGTTTATCTTATAGCAATTATGCCTGAACAGCAAACAAAAAAAAAGAAGAAAAGAAAGTAATTGACCAAAAAGACAAGCTTAACTGTATTAAACCGACTTTATGATTCTATAAATTGTGCTATTAAAATTCTTCAATTTCTTCTCTTTGTTATCACTTATTTTTCTATTTCAAATTTCTTTCTATCACTACTTCAACGGTTTTTGTTTTCAACGTTCACTTGCTATCATAGTATCATATTGCACGCTATTTCTTATTTTCAAATTGTAACGTCTCATTATTTGTAAGACCCTGAAGAAGGAAGGCCGTGCCTTCCGAAATATTGGTCAAAAGATAATATATTCCCGACTGTAAAATCAGCCTTGCTTTTTTGTCTTATATTTTCACTTATTGCTGATTAGATCCTTTATTAGGATCCGGTCCTTCTTTTTTGTAAGCTGGTCCTTGCTTAAAAAATTGAATTTGCTATTAAAATGCACGCAATTTGGTTCTGCCAGTCGCCGCAGACAATTATTGAGGTCAAAATCTTCTTGCTATTAAACACGACTGATTAAAACAAGAACTTTAATTTTCTAGAACTGTCAGGCAATACGTTGCTAGGTACTATTGAAGAAATAGACCCTTTCATGGTTTTTTAACTTTTGACTGGGACTAGTTAGCAAAAATCGACCCAAAATCCGTCAACATGGCTGCAAAGAACGCCTTAAAGTCAGTAACGTTGCTAAGTTTGAAAGTGATAAAAGTCTGTTAAATTTCGCGACTTTATGGAGTAATGCATCAGTCATCGGTGGGGACGAAAAAAGAGGGCAAATGCCCCCTCCTCCGTCAACACTGCAACATTTTTCATTGATCGCACAGCCTAGTATTGCAATTTGAGCATTTTAATGTCCGATTATTTGTTTCAATTAACGTTTTCCTTTGTAATAGTGCTATTATAATTAAGACTTCACGCCGTGACGACACCAGTTTATGGTTTTAGTATTGTTATAAAATTATTGATATTAAAATTAATAGCGCGTCGTAAACTTAACTGCTATGAATAGTTTTATAAATACGAAAGGATGTTCTTCAAATGATATCAATAGAAACTTGATTCAATAACCAACAACAAAGATCGTTCACGCCGATAGCTCCCGAGTTTCGCTAAGTAATTCTGGCTTGATGATAAGCAATGAAGCCCTTAGAGTTCTCCGTAGAGCCAAGGTGAGCCAGCCCAACATCTTGGGGATATACCTTTGCACAGTCCGACCAGTTTTAGAGTATGCTTTACCAGTCTGGCAGAACATCCCTGCTTATCTGTCCGAAGCCAAAGAGCGAGTGCAAAAAAGGGCGCTTAACATAATCTACCCCGAGGCAGAGTCATATGCTCATGCCTTACAGTTAGGTAAACTAGATAGGTTAGATGATAGAAGAGTACTCTTGTGCTACAAATAATATATCATAATGGCGAAAATGAAGTCCCCCAGCCGCCCTCTGCACCACCTGCTTCCCAGACCACTTCTCGACGCCCCTAACTACACCTTAAGGCAGAAAACACAAAATATCTTTTCCGGAACATGCAGGTCTGTAGGACAAAGAGAGTGGAGGACTTCAGTTTACATTTAAATTTTTTAAGTGATTCAATTGTTATTTTCACTGTTATAACTATAAATTACTATACTCTAGATAATAGTGGCCTTATGATTGTAAAATGTACTCGATAATTCAGTCCTTTTTTACTGCAAGAGAGTTTTAATAAACTATTCTTATTAGGAGTGCATGCATAAAATCGAGAACATGCCTTTACAAACCTCTTCAATCCTTTCCCGTCCTTGACAAATGTGAACTCTTTGCCAAATGCTGCTAGATCAAGTCAGATTGCCGCTTTTGCCGATGACACAAAGATTTTCGAAGAAATAACATCAACCCGCGATGCAGAACAACTTCAGGAGGACCTATCTAATCTGATCACGCGGTCAGATTCTGCTGGCCTAAACTTCAACTACAGCAAATGCAAAGCGCAGCGCATTACTAGGAAAGTTAAACCCTTCATCTCTGTCTATCATATGGCCGGCTCTCAGCTTGAAGTTGTCTGTGCCGAGAAAGATCTTGGTGTTTACATCACGGATAACCTCACGTGGAATAAGCAGGTCAATGCGCAATGCTCTAAGGCCAGCAGGCTCCTGAGATATATACGGAGAAACACTAGACTCGTCAAAAGCATTACGGTTAGACGCTCGGCATACCTTACCCTAGTAAGATCCCATCTGGGCTATGCCACGCAAGTCTGGACTCCGCAGTCAATAGACCTGATTCTAAAGCTCGAGCGTGTCCAGATGCGCGCTACAAAATATATCTTGGATTTACCATTCATTTGTGACCAAACATATGGGGATAGACTAATGAATCTTAACTTATTACCGATCTCCTATTGGCACGAGTTTTTAGACATGATTTTCTTTTTCAAAGTTGTAACTGGAACATTTAGAGTTAGTCTCTCCGTTATCCCGCAAGTCCTAGTTACTCGCACTACTAGATCTAACACCAACCGTAATGTCACTCACTTTATTTCAAGGAAATGTAATACTGTCACTTTTCAGAGATCCTTTTTTAATAGATCCACCAGAATCTGGAACACGTTAGCAAATGATCTTCAACTTTCATGCAACCTTCAGATCAGCCATTTAAAATCCATCATGTACAAGTACTACGTGGATGCCTTATAACGTAACTACGACCCAGAGAACCCACGATCCTGGAAAACAATCTGTCCGTCATGTAACGTTTCACGTAACGTGTCTGTCCGTCTCCGTTGTTGTTTTTAATTGTCTCATGTTAGTTTTATTGTTTCTTACATATCTTTTAAGCTCTGGGACCACTGTAATTGGCTCAACGCTGTTGTGGCACCCCTGCCTTTTGTTTCATTGTTGTCTATTGTTTCATTGTTCATAAGGCGAAGCTAATAAAATAAAATAAAATAAATGAGCCAATCTGCTTGTTTGTCCAATAAAATTCTCTGTGTAGCTATATTTTGATAGGAAACCGCGTGTGTGTCAAAGCTCGGGGTTGACAAATGTCCGGCCCCCGGGCAGCGTAAAATTTGCAAATGCCCCAACCTCGGGACTGATAGGGCGGGCAAATGCCCCGCAGTAGCCCCCCGGGGGGGGGGGGGCTGGGCGTGACTGATGCATGATATCTGGTCTATCTTCGCTCGCTTTGGACACACCACCTTTAAACTTGGTAAGTTTATTTTACTCATTTAAAGACTCTCTTTCCGGCCGTGTCGATGGATATCCGCTGAAAGGAAGAAATTTTGGGCTTTTGAAAACGAATGTGGGGAGAGAGGACTTTCGCTTATTTGTCTGTAGTTTCTGTGACTCGTGCTTTAGTCTCATCAGCGTTGCGGAAAACTGAAATGTACGTCTGCTCAGAAAAAAACACCTGGCGATGAAGATACTTATTTAGACCTTCTTTGTCTGAACTAGCTAAAAAGTGATGCTGTTGTAATTGAAATTTGAGGTTGAATCAGCGAAGTTCAAGATTAAAAACTGGCTTTATTCCCGGGAGTAATTGGTTCCTGACTATCCTTGACATATCCTCACTGGTTCATAAAGTGCGTAAGAAGAGAGGAAAAGGGGAAAAGCCTATTAAACCGGTTGTTCGACCGAGGGGGTGGGATCTTCGTTTGCGAAGGGCGCTTACAGGAGAATCAGATCAGAGGAATACGGTGTGTATTGTAAGAATGCATTAATCTCGTACCCAGATCTCCCACGGCCAAGCAAACAGAGTGAGATCTGGGTACGAGATTGAGAATGCATGCAAACATGAACACTGGGCGGAAAAGGATTCCCGGTACTGCTGTCCGTGACTCTTATCTACTGCCGTTCTTCCGGAAGTCATAACGGGTTGAACAGTTCCTGACGAGTACCTGGGTTATTTAAAAAATAGAAAAGGCAGACGAGAAAGGCCCTCATAACTTGTTTCAGATAAAAGACCGTGTTTTCTCGGAGACAAAACACTTGGCAAAACGGAACAAGGGAAGTAAGTTGAAGGGTCGGAGTGAAGTCTTAAAACAAAACATAGGGTATGCATGGTGTATACATTACAAACATAGGGTATACATGGTGTATGTTGTTCAAAATTATAATAACTTTTGATCTAAAAAACAGATATAGAGAAGAGAAGTCTTTACGTCACGTTGCCATGGTAGTAAAATTTCTGGGCCGAGTTGTTCAAAGCTGGGTTAAGATAACCCGGGGTTAGTGGGAGATTTGAATCCAGATATGAAAGCTTAAAAATCATTTAAGTTTTAATTCTTTTTGTCTACAAGTTGATTATCGAAAGCTTTAAAAATAACAGAGAAAATTATCCCGAGAAAATGCTTTTAAACACAAGAAAAAGAAACCCAGGTTAAATTTAACCTCGGGTTAAGCGCTAATCGGCCTTCGAACAACTGGACCCTGGATGACAACAAACCAAAAACGTCTCTTAAAAAAGGTATTCACACCGTTTCAAAATTCATCGATCTTATTCAATTTCATTCAATTTGCCAAATGTTGGCGCAATTTTCAGGGATTGAATCCGAAAGGACCGTATCTAAGTTTAGAAAAAAAACCCAAAAAATTGTGTTGTGCTCACCCACCGAGAATAAAGCGAGCGCGAGAAATTAGGAGGAAATATAGAAAAAGGCGTAATGACGTGCAAGTTGTTGTTTTGCTGATATAAACGTATTGCTTTTTATCGTTCTCGTTGCCATCGCCGTTGTCGTTGCTTAAGCTCCCAGCCGATAAAATATATATCTTCAACCTGCTGTTTTTCACGCGCGGAGCAGTTTTAGTTTTTTTTTTTTGGTCAAAATTGTTTTTGTCTGAAGAACTTTCTTTGATTTCCTTTCGAGCAGTTACAATAGATTCGCCTTATGCAATTAAATATAGGATTAATATTTTCCCATTTTTTACAGTGCACTTTGTAGTCATTTGAAATTTGTTAATTCAAGACAATTAAATTCGGGACATTGTTGTCGAAATTCTTGCTTACTTTACAGTAAAATTTCTTTGTTTCATTTTCTGAAAAATCTGTCATTTACTATCCAGTGAGTAAAGATGGTTTCCGTTGGGTGTTTAATATACGAGAGATCGTCCATATAACGTTAGGAGTGAGCTGGTCTGGGATCGTTCTCAATCTCCGCAAACAGCGTACAACCGCTTCCTTAGAAATTAATTTCAAGAGAACTCTTCTGTCCAAGATCCCTGCTCTAATTCACGCCAGCAACGGTTGTCGCTCGTTGTCCGCGTTTATTTCACCATACTGAGGGGGAGGCATTTGTTTCTCTGTCACTTTAAGACGGTGAAAGGACAAGAACATCAAAATCTAAACAAGAAAGGATGAAAGAAGCATGTGAAAATTGGCTTAATGTATAACAGTTTGTACCGACTTGGGTGACAAATGGGATCAATTAAGGTTTTCTGAGTTACAACTGACCACCCACCCCTCCCTTAAGTCAACTTCTCACAACAAATGATCCACTTGCTGTACGAAAACTATGTTCACCCACCCCTCCCTTAAGTCAACTTCTCACTTAGGGCAAAATTGTGACAAAATTGGGGAGGGGTAGCTGGTCAGTTACCCACAAACCTCAACTGATCACAACAAATGATTGACTTAAAGACTTGCTGTACAAAAACTATGACCACCCACCCCTCCCTCAAGTCAACTTCTCACTAAGGGCAAAATTGTGACAAAATTGAGGAGGGGTAGCTGGTCAGTTACCCAGAAACCTCTTGCTGTACAAAAACTATGTTCAAGAAAGGAAAACATAAACGAGGCAAACAAAACCACGCCTCTTGTTCAACTTACGGCTAAGATGACTTCCAGACCAGCCATGACGCCCAACATCAGGTAAAGCCTTTTGGTGAGTGCGCCTCCCCACAGGGGACCCAGGATCATTGCCACACCTGTGACCGATCTCTGAATACCTTGAGCAATGCCTGGAAGACCACCACAGAATCAACACAGAGCACAGAATAACCAAATAAAAATGGCATAATTATAACAGCCTTATTGAAAAACACAGACCAGTTCTGTAGGGCCCTCTCCCCCGTCTCTGTAACAGATCTCGACTGTGGACTCTAGACAGTGCAAATATCTGCCTTCTTAAATAATTTCCTAAAAGTTCAGGTAACCAGCAAGAAAAAAAATCTTCTCACGATAGAAATTCAGTTTCAATAATACAGATTATTTTGCATAATTCAAACCAAATTTGCAACACACGAAAAAAAAAAAATGAGCAAGAAATCTACACAAAACCACAAGACAAAATTTTCCTACTTTATTTAGTACAATTTCTAAACCACTGAAGATTAAGGTAATTAACGACGTTTGAAGCATGCATGACCACGTATTCACTTAGCAAACAAAACCATCATAAATTTAGAGCAGATGTTGCTAAAGCATTTTTTATGCCATCACAGTTAAAGACTGAGGGGAAACAAGTACTTTTCAAACTAGTAATAATTTTATAACCAGCAACCTGCGGTCAGTTGGCTGTTGAATGTTGCTTTAAATTATTACCTTGTGTCTTCTCATCAGTAATTTTAGAATAGAGAGAAACATTTGCCACTGAGAAAAATGGCAAACCAAACACAATTACTAAGGTCCCAACTATAATGGTAGGCAAGACAATTGAATCATCTGAAAAAAAAGTGAGAAAAATACAGTTGTTATTTCTTTGTTAACCTGCAAAAGTGGTGGCCTTTCTTGAATGTAAGTGACCTGCAGAGAAAATACGTGTCTTTTTCTTTTTCTTGAATGATTAAAAGCAGCAAAAAAGATCTGCGCTCATAACTTAACTTGCAGGTAAAAAGCTGACATTAATACTCGTTCTTAAATTTGAAGTTCAAGGAGAGTAAAAGTACTTAATTAGCAAGGTCAAGCCACCAGGAAATTACAATAAGAGTTCATGCACTGTAGAATTTTAAACTAATTTCGTTTACAAAATAAAAACTATGTAGGTATCTCCAGAAATGAACTCGCCATATAACAACAAAACATTATTTTCAATAATTTCACATGACTTAATGTTTGACAGAATTGCTTGTGTTTAGGGGAGAATTAGAACTAGAGGAGAGGATGTAAGTAAAACCCTTTCTCGGGTTAAACCAGACATTCTATCGTCTCCTACATATAATTAGGGTTTGGAAAAAAAATGTGAGTCTGACCAGGTTAAATACTGGTTTAATCTGTAGAGTAAAGGTTATACACGTCCTACAAAAAACATTTTTATATTCCCTACAGTGCTTTTCTGGATATTCTACTTTCCTAAGTCCAAGTATGGATATAGCTTTTGATCAAATGAAAACAATATCATGATTACTCCAGTGACTTACATGGCTTTGCATTGGCTAAAAGAGCAAGATACCAAACTAGTGCAAAGCCCTCAAAGGCAATTCCAATAACCATTAACCATCTACAAAAGACGGAGAAACAAAAATAATAAGAGAGGAAGAAGAATCTTCTAATCATGATTTCTCCTTCCCATTTTCCTCCGCTCCCCAAACTTCATACTCTGATAACACAACACTCACAGTGATAGCTGATGACTGAGTATAGGGGTGACTTTTGCAGAAATTTTTACTATCAATTATTGAATTGCAATATTTCACACAGATATTGCAACCGTATCACGATAGTGGAGGTACTACATATAGTTTTCATCCTTTCCTTTTTGTTTGCAATGATACATAATTTCCCGCCATGCACGCTTGAAGTTTGAATGAACCTCAGCAATTTATATAATCCCGGGCCTCTCTAATAACATTAGACCCAGAGCGGTTCAGGAATCAAGACGTTAAAACGTTCTCGATGTAGGTGCAGTAGGCTGGTAGTTTGTTTTTAGTTTCTTTTTTTTTTTACTGTTATTGTGACCTCGAGAATCAAAGATGGGTAAAAAAGGGTATCTTTATTTTCTGAAGGAGTTAAAATGTTAGAAGTATAGAAACTAACAAAACTATTGATAGTTCGCTGCACTATCGTGATTCTGTGAAAGGTTTGAACTCAGGAGTCATTTCATAAGCAGGTTTTAACAACAGTCCTATTCAGGACTACCAGAGATGCCAACCTCTGGAGACCTAAAATTGGGAGACTGTCCTTTTTTACTCCCCCCCGGAATTTTTTCCAAACCACCCCCCCAGAAAAAAAAATTGACCCAGCCCCCAATGGGAATGACTTAGGACATTATATGACATCTTACATGATGTACATACTATCAAAATTCGAATGCTAGAAATAATCCCAGAAACAGTACTGCGAATAAGAAAAATTCAAGTTTTGAGCTAAAAATGGGCTAAATCTCAAACTAAGTCTGTTTTATTTTTTACTAAGTATTCAATATTTATAGTGGACGTAAAAAGTGGGAGATTTATGTACCAAAGCGGGAGAGCGGGAGACGAGGCAAAAAAGCGTAAGTCTCCCGCCAAAAGTGGGAGAGTTGGCATCACTGGACTACGTTCACCTGGACGATCATACTCAACCTAATTAATATCGTGATTGTTATTGATGTTTCATTTTTACTATTGATCCATCACTATCGCAGCATTAATATCACAATAATTATTGCTTGATAGTTTGATATATTGTTACAGCCTTAGGAGCGAGTGAGGAATTGAAGGGTATTAGCTCACAGCACTTGGGTAGTAGACAGCAGGTAAAGGCAATGACTGTCTGAAGGTTCTCATAAGTATTTAAGTAGACAGGTAAGATGTATCAGTAGGCGGCTTGGCAATCAAGTGCTGTATGGAATTTGAAGCTTTCACTCTCTCACTTTTTTTTAGCTGGTTACTCCAGGCACTTAATGAGACCCCTGAAGGTTATAGACTATTGTTTACCTGTCAGCTAACTTGAGGCTTAGCTTCCTCACAAGAATAAATACTATAATAGCCTACAAGGAAACAACAAATTGGTAATGCAACAATAAGTTTACTCGCATTTCAGAAAGTTCTTGTATAAGTGGCTATATAATGAGTTTGAATTTTTCTATGCCATGACACCCGATACCCAACCCCAAATCTTTTTTTCTTTTTCCAAATTTCTTTTTTTCTGTTATTTCTGTGCTACCTTTAGTTCCTTTTGCAAAGTGAGTCCTGGCACTCATCCTTTCATATGAATAACAGTTCTCATTCACACACAAATGAAACATATTTCTATATGAATACTTGTGCACCAGCCATACCTTAGTAAAGAGGCCAAGGGCAACTTGGAAATGGGCAATTGGCTTTATCACACAGGGGCATAGATTCTCTAAGAAGGGGGCACGAGTAGCACTGTGTGACACCCAGAGTACATACAAGGTTGTCATGTCACCACCCATGCTGCATTCTAGCTGAATGCAAGCATGACCACTGTTCAAAAACATTTTTCAAAAATTAATAGATGGTTGGTTCTTACATCTATAGGGGCAATTTGGCCAAATTGCAGACTGAAGGTTCTTAAATGTCAAATTTCTTAGGCTTAGACAAAAGAATATAATGGTCTATAAAAAAAACTTTTTTGTCTAATCCCAACAAAACTAGGTTTCCAAAAACTGACAAAAAGACATTCTCACCTCAAAAGCTATAAAACAATAGGCAATGCTATTTTCAATTTCTTTCCAACCTAAAAGATACTCTGACAAAGGAGTTACAATAGCCTGCAACAAAAAAGAAACAAAATGAAATTCTTTAGTATGAAATTCTTTAGCAACATAAGCACAGTGGCAGATCCAGACAAAGGGCAGGGGACGGGGACACTCTTTCAGATTATGAGATAAGTGGTGGCTGCTCTCAAAGATAATTTTTTTCTTCTCAATTTGGACTGAAAAAAGGGTGGGTGGAACTCTACCAGATTTGTCAATAACACATGTTACTAAACAACAGCTGCAGGCCAGGAAAAAGCTAAAAGGATTACTGTTTAAATTAATTGAATTTTCTACTCCAAAAAAGCACTTATCCAGAACTATATTTTATTTTTATTCCAGTCTATGTCAGTTTTGTCAAAAAATCTGAGAAATCTCTGGATTTCATAGTGAGAGTCAGTCCTTGATTAATAAACATTATTTGAAATGTGTTTTTTTAAGTACAAACCTCCAAAGCTGTTTCATTGAAAAACATCATGAACTGTGAAGCTAAAATGACAATGACTTCCTCTTTGACGAGATCTAGCAATGTAAATGTCACAGTGATAAATGATGCTGCCTGCAAACTAACCGGTGACCAACATGACAAAATGTTTGTGGATAAACGGTGGTTGTATATTTATGGAGTTCCACAGACTGAATTTGTAGAGGTGCCAAAATTATGTAACTTTGAAAATCGGGGGTCTTATTGTTTACAAGAGCCCTGATTATTCTTTAGGTGACAGGGAAATGCAAATGGGGTCATACAATAAAACCACAAAAAAACCCTTAGACTTGAAGCAAAAGCAAAAAATACCTGAACCAAACTTAACTTCACAAAAATATTCCATGCTGAATTTCAAGAACAACAATGATGCCATGCAAGCCATTTGGGCAATAATGTATTAAAACATCTGATTTTTTGTTAAACAAAAAAATATGCAAGTACTATTATTATGATGATATGGAGTTTAATGTAGAGTATCCAGCTTTTTACTACAACGTCTCAGATTTTCAAGCAAGAGTCTAGGAATCTCTTAGATTTCACCATTCGCCATATATATGTCAACTGAATGCCTGCCACTGATGTATAGTAAACCAACCTTTTGCCAAGTGCCAATCATCCATTACAGAATTTGTCCTCTGTAGTTTGCGATACCTTCCATTGATGTTACGGAGTTTCTGTTTTTCACCTTTAACAACACCATCGCTGTTAACACTGTTATCAGTTGACACACATAAATCATCTTCATTTTTACTCATCACTTTTGGCAAATCAAAGTAAAAAAACACCATTATAACCTCTAGGATCAGCCACACAACAGCCATAAAGATCTGCCAAACAAAAAACGAGAAAAAAATTCTTTGGTATAGCCGTATATGTTTGTAAGGTAAAGGAGAAGGCGCACACGAGCCAAAGGCCCAAACAGCCGGAGCTTATACCAGTTTCCATAGCATGAAGCATGCCTAGGAGTATTGCTACCCCCCCCTCCCCTGTGAGATGCTAGTCCATCGCAGGGTTACCCCCCAGGAGAATGTCACCAGTACCCATTTAAATACACCTGGGTGAAGGGAGACAAATTGGAGTTTAAAGTTCCTTGTCTAAGGAAACAATGCGACAGGCGAGGTTTGAACCCCACACCTCCAGATCCAGAGTTCGAGGTGTTAACTGCTCAGCTACACATGGCTCCACAAAATTGCCAACAGACCCTTCCATCATCTACCTGTATCACCTTTTAACTAAGTGAGTTTCCTAATGTTAAGGCCCTTTTTCCAGCATTGATATTTACATACTGCTCTTTATCGGAAAAAAAAACTTGGAAGAGTCTAGTATTGTTGAAAAATTATTAACTGCCTGTCAGATTCACAACCAACTTTCTCTCTAGAGCACAAACTCTGTGCCCTGTCCCCCTTTACCCAGGTGTATGAATTATTGGTACAGGTGACTATATTGCTGAGGGTACATGTAAGTTCCCAACCTCATTCCCAAGCATCCCCTGCTCTGGGGAGAGTAGGAGAGTACCCTTGGAGTAAGGGGTTATCGGGGTTAACTTGTGATGGACTAACATCCCATCCAAAAAATACCCCTTGTCACTTTATACTATCATGCAAATCCGGATAAGCCACTTGGCTAATATGGGGACTTTTTTTGACGTTTATTATATCCATTAACAGGATTTGTCTTTAACACTGATGATAGCTTTCAAAATATCAGTCACTGAGCATGATGGCATCATGTCCTACTCAGAAGTATATTCAGCCTACATATCACATGACCCAATTCTTGGCCAGCTCAAACCATTTGCAAAAACTGTTATAGAGACTGTGTTTGATATACTCATCATAAAATACATGCTGGTTTCCCACACAATGCATGAATTTAAGGAAAACAAATTACTAATAACCAAAAAGGCCAAATTCCCAAACCAAGTTTAACTAAAAGGCTGACAACAACAAAAATTACGGCCACATTGTCCAAAATAAACAAAGTGTATCAGTATTAACATTTACAAAGACAGTTAGATCAATAGTATGTTTTATTAATCAAATCTCAACTTACACCAGGTGCAGAGTATTTGTCAATCAAAAATGGACCTAACTTCACATTGAATTCTCTTAAAAAGAGGTTGAAGCCAGGCCCTAAAAAACAAACAACAACAAAGAAAATTGGTTGGAAATATTTTATAAGTGCCACAAAAACCATTAAGAGTGCTCAAATAATATAGTAATAATCCAGGGACTACGAAGGAAAACATATGAATGGAGTATGCCTTAATTTTTAGACAAATAGCATGGGAAATGAACCCAAGGTAACACATATCAACCCACCTACTAACAAACCAAATTGTCGTAAGGCCATTGCAATGGAGTACATCCCAGTTCTTTCCTTTTCTGTTGTTGTCCTTGCAATTTGAGCAAATATACCCCCTCCTATGCCAGCACCTATGCCTATTAAAGGGGCAAGAGGTTCAAAAGGTTGTGATCAGCAAACCATATACACCAATGAAAGTTGGAAAGGTTTTTGACCTAGCAGTTATGAACATCAAGAATATTAAAATTCCTGGCAAGTCATACCTGTTATCTGCACTGATAGATCTTTTGTCTCCTAATCTTACAGTGCGACCACACAAACCGAGGCCACCCCTACCATAAAATTGCTTAATCTTGACTTGGGATTGGCTGATTTCAAAATCTGTCTCAAAATTTTGTCTAGGTGGCCTTGGTTCATGTGGTTGAACTGTAATCTTTCATGAAAAATGTTAACTTCTTGACTCCCAACCTTATCTATTCAAAATCATGAAAAGTTGGATTTAGGAGAAGAAAGTTAAGGATCAAAATAGGCTAAAATCACCTTAACTTGACTTTAAGTTTAAACTACAACAAAGGTATAATAATAATTTGTATTGTCATTTAATTACTTGACTTATATCCCCTCTGCAGTGTGCAAACTTTGCATGACTGTATTTGTGAACTTTAATATTATAGAGTGATTTTCATATGACCTTGAAAAATGGCTTCGGTAAGTGTTCGTCATCTGTTTCATAAGCCAATGGATGAAAAGATCAAAACATGGACTCTTTGTTTTCCCGCCAAAGAAAGCCCTAATATGGAGAAGGCATTGTTTGATTGGCCAATCGTGTTGCAGTATGACGTCAAAGTGAAGGATCCATTGATTTCTAGAAAGTTATCGGGCATACCAAAAGCCACGCGTGTTTGTATCCATTCGATAAACCAATCAAATCGCTCTATTTCCATTCGTTTGTTGTTTCTGTTTTGTTTGCGCATTTTCATTTCAAGGTCATATGAAAATCGCTCTAGTAAAGTCTACCAGCAGAAACAAAGCCAATCTGAAATAGCATTTCACTTCAAAAACTCATTAATAATTCATAAAGAAAATACAAAAGAACCTAATGTTTAATGAGTGTCTTTATATCTGACAAAGACACTGGTAACCCCAGATCTAAATATAAGTGCAAGACAGAGTTGATCTATATCAGAGATTTTGAAGCCATTCAAAAACCTCACAGTCTTATATTATCGGGTGTAAAAACTCTGCTTCGCCTCCAGTTTTTTAAACCTGACAATACCGGTACACTCCTGCTTGTTTTTAAAAGACTTTTACAACAAACCTGCTACAAGTCGTGCACCAAGCACCCAGTACTTGGACCAAGCAATAAAATACAAAAAATTGCCTAAAAGATAAAATGAATTATTGTAAACTAAAATTTACTCTATGGTTACACCGCTGAAAAACAGTTTCAAATTTTGAGAGAAAATGGTTCTTGGCCCAGTGAGAATGGAACCCGGGGAAGAGGAAATGGGGGTCCAGAGGAGAATAGAGGAATCCATGAACAAAGCAACTAGTTTATTTTTTAACCCATTCGCTCCTGGAGATTTTGCCGAAAAACGCGTTTTGAAGCTAGTCAAGTGGTTATCTGGTCACTGTCATGCTATAAAGAGCTAAAACTTACCACAAACCCATTTACCGGTCGTACACTTCAAGGCCCTCTGATCCAGATGCAAAATGTCAGCTTGCGAAGTTCGGGCATGCGCAGAAAGCAAAATTTCGACGTAGTTTTTGGGTTTAAAAGTGACACAGCAGTCTTGACTTTTACTTTTCCCTTTCTCTACTCCCCTCTTTTTTCGCTTTTCTTGCTCATTTTTTTTTTCTTGCTGGGCATTTAGTAGGCTTCATTTTGATAGGAAGAGTTTTTAGGAAAGCTTTTAGGATCTTAGGATTAGGTGAAAGGAAAGGTAGGTGGGTAATGGAACAAGATTTTCATGGAGATTTACAGGTCAACCTTGCATGGTTTTTTGCCGTTTTCTCCGGTGTCCTTGACTGAATTGTGCTCATTCTGGTATGGTTTGAAAGATCTCTTCACTCTGCACAAGTTAGCGGACAAAGTTGGCCTTGATCGTTAAAACTGATGACGTCACAAGGGTTAGGAAGGACGTGGCTCTGCACGGGCGGTTATGGGTGGTTCAGGGGCGAATGGGGTTAATCATATGTACAGGGCTCAAAATAACAGCCAGTCAACTCCAGCCAAAATGTTGTCTTGACGGGCCAAAAGCTAAAGTCCCTGGTCATGTTGACCATTCACGCATGTCTTGAGAAAACATCCAAATCCACAACTGTAAATCTAAGATTTGTCTCTTTGTAAAAACATAATCATGTTCACCAATTCAATAACACAAGGATTAGTTCACCTTTTTTCCAGGTTTTTGACCAGTCAAAAAAATCAGACGACCAAGCAAAAATTTCTTTGGCCGGCCACTGTGTCCAGTCACCATCCGAAAATTATTTTGAGCCTGCATGTATGTAAATCCACCTTAAACAAAATAATATTTAAGGATTTTGCACACAAGAAACTGCATTTTTTGTGCCTTGGTTGCCTGTAGTACCGGCTATTTGCCTGCCAGCTGAACAACATCACAAAGAAACTGCAGAAAACCTGGCCACTTCATTTACATCTGTCAAAAAACTTTTAAGAGAAAGGCATAACACACCAGGCACTTTTGTGATTCAACAAGATGCAAATAAGTGGTCATGAATCAATCTGAATTTAAGTATCCAAAATCACAAACACAAATTTAACAGATTTACAAGATACAATCTCTAAAGGTATCTCATAAAACAATTGTCCAATTACAAGTATTAACCCATTTGACCCTGAACCACCTGTGTGATCCACATTGATTGTACCACTCATGATGCCATCAGTTTAAACAGTCGACATAAACAACTTTAACATCAAACTTGTGCAGGGGAAAGCAAACTGAATGAGCATGATTCAGTAACACAGGTGGGAGAAAAACTGACATAAAGTTGACCCAAAAAATTAAATGAAGATCTTGAACTTGAAGATCTTCAATCCAGCTAATTTTATAATCCTAACAGTTTTTCCCAAACCTTTCCCATAAAGTACAAATGCTATTAAAGCAAAAAACAAAAACAGGCAACAAAAAAAGATGGGAAAGGCAAAAGGTGAAAGGAAGAAAACATGAACAATGAAAAGGTAAAATTCAAGGAAGCCGTTCCACTTTTAAAAACCCAAAAAATCTCTTGCTCTGTTTTCAGTTAGCCCGCAGGGGATCAGAGCTACCTGGAATTTGAGTAGTACCCAGGTGGCTCAGGTTTTTATTCCCAAAAAGGATTTACAATGTTGACTCACCTCCTATTTCAAACAGATTTGCAAACAGTATGGCAGTTTTGGTTTTCTGTGTGTAATCCACCCAGAAACCAAACAAAGGACTTGCTATTAGATTTGAGAAACAGAATGCTGAAAACACCACTCCAAAAAACCATGGCTCGGCATCAAATTTGTGCTCCAGATACAGCCATAATGTGGGGAGAATGACAGCTATGGGCAAGATTTTACAAAAAAACATCAATGATTATTTATTCAATGGTTGTAACCCACACATAACACCATCATATCATGCACTTATCACATGTAAAAACAATTGCAGTAAAACAATAGCGAATGCTTTGCCTAGAGTTTCTGCTATTGACCAATCAGAGACCAGCTTTTCTTGATATTTTTAATCTCGTATTTATCTACGCATCACTAAAATTATGACATTTTCTTACTCACTACTAAACTACAGTCTCTAGCCACATAGTTTGCTTCCATCGCTTTCCAAATTTTTTGTGTGTGTGTTTATTTGTCATTGAGGTCGAACAGAGGTCATCGTGAGTCATCATTTCCAATCTAGGTGAAACTTTTATAGCTGATTCGGTTTACCGCTGATTCTTAGTGTTAGCTAAATGTACACCCCAGCTACATGTATTAAGGTTTAAATTAATTTTCTCAGCTGATTCTTGCTACTTTTTCTCAGTTTCAATCAATTTTTCCAATAAAGAATTGGAAAAACTTTTTATATTTCTGCAACTATTGGCTTCTCCGTCGTGATGCAATGCGTACAGGTTAACCTTGTTTGCAGACGTATCAAGAAAAACTCTCACCATATTCGATTCCTCCAAGTAAGAAAAATAATCCAACACAGACTCGAGTAGACTTTTTCTTGGAGTTTAGGTTCATGTTTCAGTTGTTTTCAAACTCGTAGAGAAGACTCTCAGCAGATGTCACTACCGCATGTTTTGCGCAAAGTGCCGGTAGGCAGTCACGAGAGACAATTTTAATCTATGATTTTGATTGGTTAATAAAACAATGGTTTCTGTATTTGGAAGTCAATATGGCGACGAACAGGGTGGAGGATTCTGGGGGAAGGCACGTGGCGTCTCGAAGTTGTATCTTGAGCAAAACAACATAAAAATGTGTCGGTTTTGCAGCTTATTTTGTCCCAAGTTTGCCAGAGATTACGTTCTGTTAGTCACTGAGCTATCTGGTAGTCGATCAGAAGCATAAATATTGAGAAACGAACAGGCTTGAATCCGCAACATGACAAGCAAATCTACCAAGCTTAAGACTGCCACATCCAGGCCTGCTACTCAGGTCTTGTCTGCAAATTTGTCTAATTCGTCGTTTGATTATTTGCCAGCGACCGGATTAAAGGGTAAATCTCCAGCTAGTTCATCCAGGAACTTGAATGTTCAACCTGATTTGGATCTTATCGGCGGGTTTGCCTTCTTATCTTTCGCGTCTCTTGCACAGCTCGAGGCTCACATCGAGCACAACGAAGCGAAGCTTGCGGCTGTTAGCGTTGATGTTGGACAAAAAAGGAAGGCTGAATATCCTGGAAAAAAAGGGGGAAGTAGCTCCGAGGCCGATGGTCCTCCAAGGAAGAAGAAACCGAAAGCTTCGAAGAAAAAACCGTCGAAGAAAAATCTTGGTGAATCGACAAACAACTTGGCGGCGAATTCCAGGGAAGCTTCGCTCCCATCCAAGAAAGAAACTCTATTGGTAGATAGCACCTTCGATCCTGGTCAGCGTTCTTCCTTTTTGGGGCAAACTGGTGTTTATGGAAGCATTGATAGAACGCTGGAACATTCTCCAAACTCTGAATTAGAAATTTCTCTACTTTGCTCAGAAACTGTCCCAGATTTAGGAGATGATGAAGAAATTCCTGGACAACAAGATCTTGGATCAAAAGTTAAAGTTTTTGCTCACAGTGAAAAGCAGGCTGCAGGGCATGGTACTGCAGATAATTCTCCTATTCCAGTTAATGATAACATTGGTGAAGTGGCTAGTGATATGGCTGATAAAAAACCAAAGAAGAAAAAGAAAAAGAAAAAGTCTGAACATTGTGATCAAACAAGCCAGACTAAGTTTAGAATAAAGAAAAGAAACAAAATTTCCCCCCAAAATCAGGGTTCTGTTGTGGGATCATCCAGTGTAACAGTGGATCAGTTAAAGGATGGCACCCCTCCTGATGTAAATATGCAGGAAATATGCAACATCAAAGGACAAACAAAACTATTATCAGCCAAATCTGTCATTGACAAGGCAAGTTGTGCTCGTACAACCGCCTACCAAGGGGCTAACAAGAACTGCACAGTCAAAAGTAGAACCTTTGAAATAGGTTCAGCAAGTAGCACCTCCAGAGAAATAATTGTGGGAAGAAGCTTTGACAGAGTTTCAGCGGATGGTTGTACCCCTAACAGTAGTGATAGAGAAAATGATTTTGACATTTGCGACATAGAAACCAGGAGTAACAGCATGCTTTCTGATATAAGTGATCATTCCTCTGATATTGAGACATTTGATCCTAATCGTTGCTTCTTGTTGAATAACAAGACTGTCAAAGTTGAGAAGGAGGATTTTGAGGAGGAAGGTGGAATTGTTGATGTTGACATAGAAACGGTCAGCAAAGAAGTAAAGAAGAACTTTCTGGTTGTGAGTGGTATTGAGTTGGGACACTTTAGTTACCATCCTGCTGAAACAAAGGAAGAAACAATTGACACTTCAATACAAGCATACTCAAATGAGATTGATATTTTCTTACAATGCGCCAAGATGCAGGAGGGACAAATTATAAAGATTATTCACCCAGATGATTCTCTAGAATTGTCTTCTCCTGGCTCGTTGAAAAATCAGGGTCGGAATCCTGAAGTTGTCAAAGCAACAAGAAGTGCCACTGAAAGAAGACGTCGTCATCACCTGGGAGATTTATTTCAAGACATGAAGATGGAGGTGTTCACAGATCTCATGGACTCTGATAATAATTTTATGTACTTTAGTAAACAAGCAATACTTAGCAAAGCAATTAGTACGCTAGAAGAACTAGTACAGGGAAAAACTGACTTATGCAAAACAAAGGAGCAATTGCTTCAACAGAACAAGGAATTGAAAGAGAAGAGAAACATGTTGATGTTTGGGAAATCATCAGTTGATGTTGATGATGTAAAAGTTGAAGCCATTCTCAATCAGCTTAATATCAAAGTAGAAATAACTGCAGAAAATGTAGAAGTCTCAGAGGATAAGACAAGTCAGGAACAAGAAGAAACAAATGTCAAGCCAGGTGCTGACAGCAAAAACACTACTACAGTTGAGCCATCTGCAAGAGGGCGTCCAAAGAAGAATTTTTTGCCTCCCTGGTTGCTTAAACCTGTTTTGAAACCCAATGATGACGCAGGAAAAGCTATCACTAATGCAGCAAATAGAGAAAATCCTCAGACAAGGCTGGAAACCCCTAAAGTAACTATGACTAGCACTGTATTGTCACAGGAACCCAGTTCAGTGAAAACCTCCAATGTATCATGCGGTGTGCAAACACATGGAGAAGAAACTGCTTTACCAAAAGCTGATAATCCAACTTTGTCAGAAATTGTGTTGTTAAGTGGCAGTAAAGTGAAAGGTAAGGCCACTCATGAATCAACATGTCAAGTAGCCTCTGAACCAAGTCAAGCAGAAAATTCACCAAAAGTGATTCATACTATCACTTCATTGACACAAACTGCACCAGCAACAAAAATTTCCGCTGCTTGTAATCAAAGTCAAGACAAAGAAAAAAGTGTAGAAGCACAAAGCAGTGCACTGAAAAACACAGGCATCGACCAGCCATCAACACAAGATGGAGGTGCTAAACCAGGTTTAGTAAAGATTTTACCCAAGCCAGCGATTTTCCAGTTAAATCCTAATCAACAGAAGGCAATCATGGAGTCCCTTGGACAGATCAAACAACCGTCAAGTGATAAAATTATCTGTAATCTCTCAAGATTAAGCACCCAAACAAATACTAGTGCACCTTCCAGGATTTGTATTATCAGAAGTAGTCAGCTGATGAAGAGCCTGGACAGCAAGGATGTCATGCACCTGAAGATTACAAACGACCCTGTAAGAAATTTGAACACTAGCACTAGTAACATTAATGCAACATCTACAGTATCAAACATGCCAAATGTAAACTCCCCTCCAAATGTGCTTGTAATGAGTGGTGCCCAAAGACCTGCATTGGTGACATCAAAACCTCATCCGACTGTATCATCAACTCAACCAGTTTTGTCAGAAATCAAGACAGTACCAGGTGTTCTGTTATTGAAAAGCATTCCAAAACCTGAAGCACCAGTGTCCACAGTCCATCTGGCACCAAAATATCCTGAAAAACCTGCGCTAGCATGTGTAACATCAAGTCAAACTGTTTCTTCAGGGCAAAATATTCTGTTGTTGAAAAGTACTCAAAAATCGGTTGCACCATCTCCAATGGCTCAGATGCAACAAATGGTGCATGAGAGAACTTTGTTGACTCCTACAACAATAAGCCAGTCAGTTATGCTAGGCCCTAAGACAGCAGCAAATACCCTTTCAGTGAATAGTACACAACCACCTGGAGTGATGACTTCAACAGTAAAAATTCCACAAACACAGTGTGCTAAAACTGTGTTAACAACTGTAGTACCAAGCCAGCCATTTCTGTCAGAGAAAAACACAGTGCCGAACGTAAAAGTACCATCTTCAGCTATATATGTCGCACAAGAACAACCAGAGAAAACCACTCCTGTCTATGGAACATCAAGCCAATCAGTCTCTTCAAGAATGCAAACAGAGCTATTGCCGCTTTTACTGACTGGTAATAAAACACCTGAAACGCCAACTTTCACAGCTACAGCAGTTCAACAGGATCACAAGAACGCAGTGCTAGGGCCTGTAGTAGCAAAGCAGCCGGTTTCATCTTCTTTTATAAGAATAATGCCATCACATATTTCAATGGGAAACACAAACAAAAAACTTGTAGTGGGAACCTCAGGTGCTCAAATGCCACAGAGTCATTCCAAAAGAACCACGTTGGTGTCGCAGGTTCCATTGAAGTCTCCTGTTACCACATCTTCACCTAAAGTGGTCGTCGGTGGGCAGCAGATTAATTTGTTGTCTACAGGTAGTACTGAAGTGCCATCAGGTACCGGTTCAACAAGTGCAGATGATGTGACTCTTAGAGCACTTGCATCACTGAACCAATTTCAAGTTAACAAACCAGCACTTCCTCTAACAGACGCAGTATCCAATCCATTATTCCCAGACAAAAACCCCGTGGCTGGATATTTGACTGGTTTGAAAAATGTTGTGATGAATGTTGACGCTGGGGGAGCTAAAATTCATCCCACATCATCTGTCTATACCATTCCTATAGTGACTGTGACATCATCATTTAAGACAACTACAACAAGCAAAGTTGCGGTATCTTCTTCAAATCACAAGTCATTAGAGGAGCATTCTGTCATGCCAACTGTCTGCTCAACACCTCTTGTATTCATTCCTACTTCAATTTCGCTAAATAGCTGTTTCACTTCTTCAAGCTGCAGGTCGTCCGGGAAGGGTACTGTATCCACCCTTCACTCAACAGGACCTGGATCAGCAGTCGTTTCAGTACCAACATCAGCTTCACTCAAGAGCAGTTTTACAATGTCAGCTCTCAACACTCCCCTACCAACTGCAAGCATCAGCACTGATCGTCATCTTAGTGCAATGCCACTGGTTGCCAACAGTTTAGATCCATTTAATCTTGTACCCAAACAACTGCCACTGTCTAAACCAGCTATCCCTTCTGATCCAAGGACCCTAACAAGCAGTTTAAACATTGGAGCTGAAGTTCCAATTCAGGTCAATGAATGTGACCCCTCTCTTAGTCCTCTGCTTATCACAGATGAGATATTCAAACCCGAAACATCAAACTCATCAACAGTTTTGACCCAAGAGATGCTGAATATTCCTGGCTTAAAGCAAAATGCAGATCTGTCCAGTGTGCTTTTAGATCCATCAGAACTACCCATACCAGATATTCTGCCAGAACTAGATGAAATGGACCAAACTATTGATTCCATGAAGGTAACAGCGCCACCATGTGCTGTAAACAAACCAAATACCAGTGGATCGAACGCGACCAGCCTTGGAAGACAAGCTGATGCATCTTTGTACTCATCGCGGAGTTCTTCTACTAATGCTAGCAAGCAGACCAGCCCACTAAAGGTGGCAATAAAAGACTTCAGGAAAGGTAGGACCTACTTTCAGTCATTGTTTGAGAGTAGAATATGGCTGAGCCTCTTGTGGCCAATCCAGAAGGAAGCTCTCTTGGAGGGGCAGTGGGATTAGGGATGGAGAGGGCTGGTCTCCATTATTTTCCAGCAACAATTTTTAAGGGATGTATAAAATAGCCCCAAATTGTATTTTCTACCAAAGAGAGGATTTGCCATTGGTTTATTTACTAGAGCTTTATTTCACTTTTTTTTTTAAATAAAAGATGATGGTGAACACTGGACTATTTCATATCAACTGTTCAAAAATATTAACAACCATTGGCGACTTTTTTTTTTGGGGGGGGGGGGGGGTTGGGATGAATACTACAGTTAAAGTATGTACAATTTTTTTCTGTGTCTATAGCTTAAAAGATTTCTTGATTTAAAGTGAGACTTTTCTTCTTTGACAGGTAAATCGTTCATTGAGAAATAATGTGCTCTCCTGGGAAAACAAGAGTTAAGATTGCAATAGTGGCAGGTGACAGAACCAAATGGATCTATGCTTAATTAACATTTCCACATTTTCTGTAAAGTACAAGTGGTTTAAGACTATGCACTTATGCAGCACTGGTTCCATAATTAATAGGCCACTGCCGAGTTCCAAAAACCCTTACTTTCAAAATGAGGCTAGGTGCACAACCTTTCTTGAGAAAATTAGTTTCATTTGGATGAGAATCAAAAATGATTTCCATATCAAAGACTGAGCACCTACCCTCGTTTTGAAACAGAGGCCCAGGGGGAACTCGGAAATGGCCTATTGACAGGAGTCTGTCTAACTGTCGCACAGGCCTTTTTGTTTGTATGAGATCTCCTTTAAGTGATTGAATCTTTTCCAGGCGCTTGCTCCTCAAAAGATGGACAGGTTAAATCCAGGGTTAGGCCAAATGTGAAGCAGAGTTGTCCTTTTTTTTAGGAACATGTAACTGGATCCAGTGGGTTGATAGTACTAAATGATACTATACTACTACTAACCCTGGATGAGCGTTAATCACCCTTTCAAGAACTGGGCCCAGTCCTTTTTGAAGTCAGTGGTTCTATTATTAGGTAACATCCATTTGAGACCAGTCTTGATGGACAGAAACATTGTTTCTGGAGTTTGTCACAGAATGTATTGTAAGGCAACAGAAAAGTTTGAGTGTTTCTATGTAAGTGTTATTCTCGAGTGTGTATAAAATGCAAGCCAGTGGCGAGCCATGCAGTCCATTGAAGACTCATTAAAAAAATACAAAAAAAATCAAACAGTAATACGGAAAACATTGACTGAAAGCTAACCATTGTAGTTAAGTGTTTAACCCAAAACAGCCTTAACCCTAGCCCTAAAATGTGTGCTGAGCTCTAATCCGTAAAATGAAAGCTTAACCCTGGAGTGCTCAACTCCTAATCTGTAAATTTGCAGTGTTTAATTTATTTTTATTGATGGCTCGTGTGACTTGCATGGCTCGCTGGCTCGCAGTTTTTTCAAGACCCATTATTCTCATTGTGGTAAGTGCATGGCAGAGCTTTCAGACTGTGACATTTACATTGTATAGAAGTCATTTTGAATTGTGCATATTTAAACAAAAAATGTGATAAGGCATAGACCATCCCTTGTCGTATGTAGAAAATGAATAAACATGTAGCTAGATAGTGGCATGCATAGAATAGTTAAAGTCTGTGGTAGCTAGCCATAGCACAAGAGGTATCATTAGGTTTTTTGCCAATCAAAGTATGGTGATCCACTATATTATTGTAAGGCAAAGTGATCATCATGTAAAACTACTTTCTTCGCTCAACTGAAAGGGTATTAGTGAGATGTAGCACCAAGTTAAAGTTACCACAGGCATCTTAATCTCACTATGTGAGCACGTGAAGTACAAGATGTACATCTAGTAATGTTGTATAATACAATCATACATTACAAGTGCTCACATAGTGAGTTTGGGGTGCCTGTGAAGTGACTTAAAATCAATATTCTTACTGATGTTAAGTTCACCTGTTACTTCATCATAAAGGCATTTTTTTTAAAAATGACTTGAGGCTTATTTCATGCAACCCTTTGAAATTATCACCACAATTATTAAAGACATCAGTTCTCAATAAAAGAGTGACTGCCTTGCATTTTCCTGCCTTGAATTTCTTAGAACTCTTGACATCAGTATTGTTCATAGTATACAAATGTTCCAGCTAATATCTCTAATGCATGTTACTGTCAGACAAGCAAACTTCACCAACAAGCCTCTTTTGCATTAACGAATTTCCAAGGCAGTACCGTTGAAAAGAATACCCAAACACAAAGAGGGTGAATGCAACAAATTATCCTTACAGACGAGACTTCATAGTGAAATTTGCTCTTCTGACATAATCATGCATGAGAGACATTGGGTTTTGAACAATTTAATTTGGCGATTGAGATATGCAATATATCAAGCATGAGATGCATTGTTTCATCACCAAATGAAACACAGAGAAGAGAGTTGAAAATAATACGACGTACAGCCAAGTATTTTTGATGAACTTCAAGGTGTTTCATCTGGTGATGAACAAACACTTGATATTACTTCTCAAATTAAGGAAGCAAAATTGAGTAGTTTTTCATCTGATTTCCAAACACTCATTAAACCTCTGTATTTTCTTTATGAATTATTGATGAGTTTGAGAAGGTTATTTCTTTGTGTCAAAGGAATGATAGTAGTGGTTACTAAAAAATTCACCAAGTGAATATTAAAGTAAATTCCACAGTGGCAAACAATGCAATTTCTTTTTGTTTCAAGAATAATACTGTGAGTGTGTTCTGAGGTAGACTATTCAAATGTTCATGTTGGTGAGCAAATGCTGAGTGAAACAGTAATTCACAAATTCTACTTTTAGCCCTCAGCAATCTCTATTCCACTTTTCCTCTATGCTGTAAATGCCATTAATTTTTCATTTTGACATCATAAAACTGTGAAGGAGACTGAATTTAAATTTAATTCCAAATGAACTGTCTTCTTAACACATTTTAAGGCTTAAATGCTGCTTAAGGAACAGCTCAGAAAATCATTATTGTTGAATGGCGGAATTGTGGAATTGGGTGAAGGAACACCAGTAATTTGTTTAAGAGGCCTAATACGACACCAGTGTTGTCCTTATCAGGCGGTAACCGATAAAATTTACCTTCTGCAGCAACACTTCTTACCGCCTGCAACCACTTGAAGTATCACTAAAATTAAATAAGTTGTTTTAAAAAATACGCAAGTTTTGATCTTATCCGATCAAGGTAATGAATGAATATATGGAAGTTCACTTAAGTATACACAGCTTTTCTAGAGCAATGACGACAGTGTAATTAATATTATTGGAATCAAACGTTTTTTTAGTCTTGTGTAAAAATAGCAACGGCTGATTTGCGAAAAATAGGTCTTAAAATGAGGGAATGACATTTCAGAGAACTTGCTCCTAAATTCTCACAGCAAGGTCAAAGCCATGTCCCTCACTCCACTACCCCCATCCCTCAGGAAAGTGCACTCATGGCACACATTTTTTTTTTGCCTTACCGGCCGTGAATGGTCCCTTACCTACTGAACTAAAATTTAGGGAGAACACTGTGACACCCTCTTTTTCATTACTTATCACGAGTTTTACGCATTTAATAAAAGTGTTATGAGAAGTGCAGTCAACAGAAAATACATCCATGCATTTGGTTATAATATTTCACCTCTCAGTGAAACTCAAGTCACCAGGGAAGAGGCCACAGGCCTAATCTAACTCAGGTCAGTACTGTGTGTGAAGCAGTGCCGAGATCTTTATTCTTGGCCCCCTACAGACTCAGCGAATTACCGCAAGTGCATTTTGAATTTCCTGTCAACCTGATGGACAAATAAACAATGGCTTTTTTGACAGGCCAATCATGATGCACACTCAAATCCTGATACAAAGGTGGGGACCCAGAACAAGGATTTTGGCACCGTTTCACAGATGGACTTAACCAGAGTTAAGTTTTGTCTCAGGCACAGGCTAAGGAAGGGGCAAGGGAAAGAGGAAAACAAAAGGGAGAAGCTTATTTTGCTCTTCTTCTCAACTTCAAAAATACTATTTTACAGCTCTGGGGGAACTGCTGCATTAATTTTTTCCCATTAAGCAGACTAGAAATTTAAGGCTGTGATATAATAAGTCTGGTAAGACAGGAGATTTAGTTGTTACTCTGAGTTATTCTCTGAAAGAAATGAGAGAATATTAACAGAAAATACACAGGGAATTGGAGAAGCAGAGCTCTTGATTCCATACCTCACATCATCATAGCTAAATTTTCTTTAATTTGTGTCTATGGCTATGCTCACACTATGTTGGATAGGCATGAAAAGCCATCTGGTATAATGTGAACATAACCTAACTCTCAAGAGATGGTCAAACTTGAGTCGACCATGAGCGTTTGACCCTTCACTTCAAGCATTCTTTCTAAATTGAGAGCTTGCTCACAGGCTTTGGTTTCTTGAACTGGACACAGAGAAGTAGCAGTTGACACTTTGAACATCTTTTTTTGATAAAAAAAAATATGTTACAATAAATACTCTGACAATAATAAATATATTTTTAAAGCACCATTAATGGTTATTGCTGTGTCCTTTACAGAGAAATTTTTCCCACACTTCACTAGCAGGAACAGTTGTCTTTGTACAAGAATTTACAATGTCCGCAATAAGGGTGGCAGAATCCTGTAAACATAAACAGGAAAAAATAACTTTTTAAATACATTAGTTGTTACATTGGTTCACAAGGGTCTGGCTCTTTACAATCATAATTAGCATCACATTTCATTCCTACACTTATTAAAATTATGTCAGCTTGATCAATTTTTTTGGTATCCTAATTTATGACAAAAATAATTCTTGCCTTGAAGGAATTCTCTCAAAGCATTTTTTTTTGTTCAGAAGAAGGCTTTCAAGTTCAAAATGCTCTTTCCTTGTTTACTGTAAAATTAATGATCATTACCAACTCCCTTCTGTGAATTTTGACATGTCACTGTGCCCGACCATGATACACGCATAAGAATATTTATTATGAGGTGCATATAATGAAACCTGCCTATCAGAAATGCTCACATATGTCTTTGTCACTCTGCAGGAAATTAGATGAGCTTTTGTACACTAATTCACAGACAGATTATACAAATGGCTTAGACCATGTGTTGGCCAGTTGTAACACAAGTTACTGTGTTACTGATCAAGAAAACAATCAAAATCCTTACCCCCAACATGGTTACTCTAGCTCTAAGATTTGTGGGATTCATGAAATTAATGACACATGTTTTTTGGACTAGTATAGTTTGGGTATAAAATACCTTCTGATACAAGTGCTCCTGAAGCCTTTCTTCAAATTCTGGTCTCTTAACTACCTGCATCTTTCTCTTCAAGAATGCAGTTCTTGCAATGTTAGATTTCATGTTCCTAACATAACAAGACAAAATGTCATGAAATGTCTTTATATAAGTAACATGTTTAGCAGTAATTTTGGACATCAGCATACAAACGGGGCTGTTGCTCTTATTATAACCCACCCGGCCCATGATATGAATTACATGACTGTGCAGTGAGGAAGTAGTCCACACCACAGGAAACTTTCACTACTCTTTTCTGACCATAATGTGGATCTTTCTCCATCTCCTAAAATTTAATAATGAAAGAAAGATGAAGGAGACAAGGTCTTTAAATCACAGATAGCATGATCTTGCCAGTTATTCATTGGTGTTCCAGTCAGAGTTTGAACCCACATCCTCCTTCTTGGCAATCCGGTTCTCTTCCAACTGAGCTCTAATGAGGGGTGATGAATGATCCAATTAAAATTTTTAACTGCTTGCAAAATTTTACCTTTGCTCGATTTGCTTGCAAAATTTAAACGAGTGCTCACTTGCTTGTGTTCCCCAAATTTTTGTGTTGCTCGCAAGCTCGCAGAGCAAATTTTTTATTTCTGCTTGTGCTCGCAAAGACCATTCGTCACCCCTCTAATGAGGTGGTGGTATGTGCTCAAGGTCAAATAAAAGTTTCCTATACATGTGCATGCTTGTTTCTGGAGAAACCAGTGAAACAACCTTAAGCATAGCAACCATGTCTAGGCTCTCTAGTACGATGTCTTACGGAAGCAGTACCTTTTTAATTCCTCACTTCCCCCCACTCCTCCCCCCCCTCACCTCACACTGGAGAGTCGAGCTTTCTCAGACACCGGTTATTCTACAAGACCATCTGACATGATGAGATGATATGCCCTGATACTTGTAATGTACCTGCAGTCAGTGCAGTCTTGTGGATCATGAAAGTCCTTCTGTTTTACTAGCTATCAAAAAGAATATGAAATGAAAATTAATACAAAGGAAAAGTTGTTACAACATGCTGACAAGGTAGGAAAATTTCTGGATCTCAAAAAACTGTGGTCCTGCAAATATGGGAGAAAAAATAAAAAGACAAAACAAAATGACATGTATGACTTTTTCTGTGCATTATTGCACTCAGGAACAAAACAGTAGCCCTTTCTTCCATTGTTCAACAATGCAAATGGCTGTCTCTGCCAAGAAAGAATGTTGAGACCCAGAAATTTTTCTACCATGGTAATGTCACATCACACTTCTCCTCCCTATTCAGTGTACTTCTTACTGAAAGAATTTTAATAAAACATTACAGCTGCCCACAAAAGCAAACTAATTAGTATCACAACTCCTAGCTGAAGCTGACAATATTTTTTTTCTTTCCTTCTTTTCTTATTTTGAGGGGGGGGAAGCTTATTTTCCTGACACCACGATCAACCATTTTTGGTGTCCGCAAATCATGATGTACTGAAATACTGTTCTGTGAATCATGATTGAAGTGCACTTCGTGAAACCTGAACTGCCAAAATCCTTGATTGTTTACATGTACATTGAAGATCAATCGAAGAAAATGAATCATTAATTTGGCCAAATGACCTTCACAAGCATCTGGTGGCTTGATTTAACTTCACTTTTGAGTCTTTTGATGTAACTTCGCACTTCAGTGCGTTCAGACCCACCAACAGCTGGTTTCCCTTGGGAATTTATAGCCACGCAGCATTTTTCATAACGTTCGTAAAACTCTAGTTAACTTAAATATAAGTGAAGCAGTCTGTTTTGCAAAATGGGAATAACGTAACGTACTTGACATTTTGTACGACCTCTATTTTTGAGAAGAGTGAAAACGTAAATATTTTATTTTGTGACTCATGAAATGCAAAAATTGTTGTTCACGAACTCACGATAAGACCCTCCTCTTTCCCCCACTCTATGTTCTCCTAGGCATATTACTCTTTACTTATTTGGAAATAGTTGTTATACTATTTATTATATAAGACTCCAAATAAACATGTCTGTCTGTCTGCCTGTCTATTACTCAAGCCATGTCAAAATACTCCCCCAAAAAGTTTTTGTTTCTCAGAATTTCCAGAATAAATGAATCCAACCCTCCTTCCTTGTTGTGGTACAAGTTTCATTTTGCTTTCACTCTGATTCAGTTTTTTGGTAGATAGCTGTTAGTTTGTATTAAAACACCGTTATGAAAATGTGAACCTGAAAATTGTACTGAACATGAAAAGTGAATACAATGTTACTTATTATTACAGCCACACTGACTAAATAACCAGACTAATACATGGTACTGATGTTTTACTGATACTACTAACCTTTTCTGTTTTGCTTATTAAGTTTTCAATCTTTAAACTTTCAATTTTCCTTCTATTCCCTACAACAGACTTATCAGCTTCTTGCTCAGGAGTTGTTACTCTCAGTACTAATTTACCTGCTTAAATTTAAAAGTAAATTCGTGATGTAATTATTACAATGTGTTTGAAGCTTGATCATTACAGTCACTAGGTGATGTGTTACTTCAGTGGGGGGTGGGGGGGGGGGGGGGAAGGGGGTTGACTCCAGTTTTCAAGTGACAGTGACGATCAACTGGGGGCAAAAATCAAAACCCAAAAAAATCCCATGCCGAATTTCCGAGCCATAAAAATTTCCAGAAAGCATTAAATGATATAACACAAAAAAAAGAAACATTAGGAATGGAATGTTTGTGTTTGTTTATTCATCAACCCACCTGGAGTAAGAACCCTTTTCACATATTGACATGATTGATTGTATATTATTATATTTGATTTTATGAAAAAAGATGCAATGCAATGCGTTAAATATTAAAACAGTTGCAAAACAAGTTTGGTTTTACTTTATTTGTGGAACTGTGTGGCTGGGATACATGGGAAATCCCTACTTTATATATCAAGCTACTCAAAAAATACTTGCAAAAGTTTCCTACCCAAAAGTAATCTCAAAATCAAAATTTTCAAACACAAAAAAAAATCCTTTGATCATCCCTGTCACTTGAAATCTGGAGTACCCACACTGGGTGGGTTACAGGACAAGTGGTGAGAAAACTACCCTCATGTGCTATACTGATGTTAATAGCAGCATGCTGGAGCAAAGGGAAAATCAATCTATTCTGTTGGTTCTAGTCAAGATTACTTTGACCAACTTTTCCTTTCAATAATGTCCCAAAAATAAAATCTTGGTACTTACATTGTGGACCATCAGTCATGAATTTCTTCACTTTTATTACTTGTATTTTTCTTGAACAAAAGTTATTTATTTCATCACAAACTAAAAATGAGGTATAATAAACAAAAAGACCTATCAATAGTAGTCTGATTGTCTTAAACAGCTCCTTCATAAAAAAAATTGCAGGTTTTTTGGTTTGCATATGTAAATGGTAAAGAACTGCCAGAAGATGTTGCTTAAACAACATCACCACGTCAAATTACTATTAAAGGCTTAGTCCTACCACATGTCTTCTTATCCTTGACTTGCTCCCTTACATTCTCTGTTTTGGAGCCTAGTCTTGAAGACATCACTGCCAATTTCCTTCTGATGTAGGTCCCTTGTATCTCAGTCGTTTGACCTACACCATCATCCTGCCAGGAAACAATCAAGTAATTTTCAGCACACTTATTGACGGTAAAATTCAGAAAACTGTGAACAACCAAATTATTTCAGAAATGTTCATTGTGAAGTGTCCAGTCAGAGCTAAGAAAAGGACACACAGGCAGACCTGACAAATGTAGCAACTATGGTTGTGGTTTAGTTTCATCATACCAAACAACAAGATTTCAAAAGTATTTCTGGTAGTCCAAGTTTTCTGAGTTTTACAGTAAACTAAATTGACTAACTTAAGATAATGAAGAACTTCAAGAAAACTGCATGAAATTTGTATCACAAGAATATATTTAAGAATTAGGCAGCAAGTGTTAATTCATTAACAAGTTTAGGAGTCCTTTCATAGTGAGAAGCTGAGTTTATGACCTTTTTATTACAAATTTGTTTTGAAAATATAACAAATCCTTAACTGACAAACTGCGAGGTCAAAAGTATGCAATGTCCAGTCTGCCATGGCCATCGTGACTAAGCAAACTTGGTGAGTAACCCAACTGTACATTCATACACCCAAAAATTAACGATATACACTCTTCATGTTTCTACCTTTGTGGACAATTCCCACTCACTTGAACCAGCTGATTCAAACTCGTCTGGATAATCGCCCTCTTCTGTAAGAATCTCAGATTCTGCTACACTTTCGCTTTGAATTGTTTCACAACTCCCAAACACAAAC
Source organism: Porites divaricata (assembly GCA_038088405.1). Taxonomy (NCBI): domain Eukaryota; kingdom Metazoa; phylum Cnidaria; class Anthozoa; order Scleractinia; family Poritidae; genus Porites; species Porites divaricata. Next base: position 1,683,648 of record JBBMOI010000005.1, on the reverse strand, counting down.
CGTTGGCTGAATGCTTTGGAGTTTCCTGAATTTTCTTGATCTTCTACAGAAGTCGAAGCTGAGGACTCGCCGAGAAAAACGCTCTCCTGTCTACCCAAGACTACAGGAGAGCTTTTTTCACCAACTAATAACGACTCTTCAACAGTTTGGAGGCTTTCACTTATTTGAGAGTGAGACGAATTCGAACTTAACTGCTTCCTCCGTTCCGCCATGTATGCATAAAATACATTTTACCATGGAGGGGAGGGGGGAACAGTGGAGAGCAAGAGGGATCGGAGTTGCCTAGTCCCTAGGCCTCAATATTCCGCGCGGCCAAAGCGTTTTGGGTCACGTGGTCCGATCGAAAATGTGAAAAATGTTCCCGACCTTGTCCCGACCGTTCGCCTCTGATACGTCACCGAAATGAATTGACCGAGAGGGACTGGGAAAACGCCGTACACGGGGACTAGGCAAGGATCGGAGAGGCCAGGGGATATTTGGTACCCACGTGCCAAGTACAGTATGGTCACGTTATGGACACGAGGCCTTTGCACATGATCATAGTGGGGGGCGGGGGAGGGGGGGGGACACAAGTTATTAGCGAGGGAAGAGGAAGAGGGAGAAAAATACTAAGAGGAAAGGTGGTACAACTCCAATTTTTCCTTTCCCTCCCATTCCTTTTGACGCTTGCTATAAGGCTCAAAAGTTCTAAATTTCCACAAGAAGGTTATACACTTGTAAACCTTCCCTGCTAGCAGAGGGAAAAAAAAAAAAAAAAAAAAAAGAGACCTCTGCTAGCAGGGAATTGTAAACCCGCCTCTCCCAGGAAAGCCCTTGCTCACGCTGCCACTCATCCTCGGAGAACCAGGGGCAGATAGTGAGGACGAGGGAAAGTCTAAACGGGCGGAAAAATATGGCACGAAGAAAAGGAAAGAACGGCGAGAAGAGCCCCTGGGACAATGTCTAAATCAGGGCGGATAAAGGTTGGGCGGTGAAACGAGCGCGTCCGAGCAAAAAGGTGTGATGCAGTGGACTGGGACTCTGCTTAGATGTTTTTCTTCGGTCAGGGCTTGAGATGTGGTTTGTCCACAGGTAACCCAAGCGTAATATCAAAGGTGACCCTGTGCGTAATATGAGAGTTTGTATGGGAGAAATAGAGTTTGAAACTTAGATGAAATAAATGAAGTAAAAGCGGTAAAAGTTATCAATAAAGTGTAAATATTGTTACCTGGAGTCGTTGTCTTTGTTTGTACGAAGTTTCAGCGCGATTTGAGTACTTTTACATCATCTAACCTTACACTGTCAGGTTAGATGATGTAAAAGTACTCAAATCGCGCTGAAACTTCGTACAAGCAAAGACAACGACTCCAGGTAACAACATTTACACTTTATTGATAACTTTTATCGCTTTTACTTCATTTATTTTATCTAAGTTTCAAACTCTATTTCTCCCATACAAACTCTCATATTACGCACAGGGTCACCTTTGATATTACGCTTGGGCCACCTGTGGTTTGTCCATTAGACACTGCCGCTGTCACTAAATTATGGCGGCCTGATTTGTTTTCTTACACTTCTTCCTCGTTCCTTAATTTTTGCAGATACGCTGTCTCCGAGAGGAAAATGTTGCTATTTTTTGCGGGCGGTTTAGTTGGAGTAGACAAACATCTCTTTCAAAGGGTTTCAATCTTATTACTTCCATGACTCTACCACTGAATTATATTTTCGTTCTACTTCTCGCCAATGTCAATGTTATTCCAAAACAAAAACAACAAGTACTGTCTAAAACCGTAAGGAAAATCTCATCCATGGCAAAACTAAAAGACAGCAGATCGATCGTCTTTCATAACTAGATGACGTCTATTTTATAAATGCGTGCAGCTTGTGCAAGGTGAAATTATGTTAATTTCAATCACCATCATCCTTCTTTTTAATTTTGAAAAAAAACATCTCATACGTCTTTCTTTTTCTTCGAAACCTCAAAATTAGTTTCCCGTCAGTTTTTACTGTTTACCTTGTTTTGTTTTAGAGAGAAAAGCAGAGAAAAAACCTTACATCTAACCTCAATAAATTTTGTTTACATGCGGTTGCCGGATTTGCGACGCATTGCGCGAATCGCCATGGCGCGTTGCACCCGAGAAGCAAAGTTTGAAGAAGTATAACCCCACTATATCAACATATATCAATCTAATTTTTGTTATTTTATATAAAACTTATCCCACTTTAACATATGTAAAAATTGAGGTTAAGAAGTGTTGAGCTTTTGCAAACGAAACGGCGAAAGACGATTAGGTGATATTTAGTGAAAGGAGGAGGTATTCAACACTTTCAAATTAAACTCAAATTTTAGCATTATACGACCAACAAGTTTGACTTATAGGCATACAGACAGAAACATATGAAACTGTTCATTGACATTGTTATGAAACGAATTTATCTATTTAACACTGTAGCCTGAAATAACAGAAAGAAAATAGGATTTCCGGTTTGCAGAAAGGAAAATTTCGCCGGCCTTCAAGCGCTCCGGAAGCGCGGAAAGAGCGCTCGTGCCAGTCCTACTCCGCATCACACATTAAATGAAGAGCGGAGCGCTCGTTTCACCGCCCAACATTTATTCGCCCTGGTCTAAATGCTCTTCTCGCCGTTCTTTACTTTTCTTCGTGCCATATTTTTCCGCCTTCTTAGCCCCCCCCCCCCCCGCCTCGTCCCTACTATCTGCCCCTGGGTCTCCGAGGATGGCTGCCACTTGAACTCCTGACTCTAGTCTGCGTAGCTGGCGGTATTGTGTACTAGTCGAGTGAGTTTTGGCGGCGGAGCCGCTGTACTAGTCGAGTGAGATTTGACGGCGAAGCCGCGAGAAAATACTCTTACATTCAAACTAGCAAGCCTGCGAATAGCCTGAATTTCATCCGATTACTTCGAGTCGTTATTACTCCCTCCTGAGTTGAGTTGTTGAGAGGAGAAAACGACTCGAAGCAATCGAATGAATTTCAGGCTAGCCTGCGAATTCAGCAGGTTTTCATCGCTGACTGTCCGGCTACGAACGTTTCACGAAATGTCCCCAGACCTCAAAGATGGGGGCAAGGAGGTGGCCGGAGAAGTCGGAGAATCAGGGGCACCCAGCGACTTTTTTCTGTAAAATAACTGTTTAAAGGAGCAAATATTGCCTAGAAATATTTGAGAAAAGCTGAAAATTTCTGGATAACCGTTCCGCTCGTCTAAAATATTCGAAGGTTTTCTAATAGCCTATTATTAGTTTAACCACGATTTTCGGAGGTTGTGTTATTCACATTTTGATACCAAGATATTGCGATTATTGTTTAAAAAAGGTCTCCTAAAATATTCGGTATAAAGACAAAACGTCCCCTATACAGGGGCACCTGAACGACTGTTGTCTGTAAAATATCCGCCCGGAAAAGTAAACATTGCCTAGTATTTTCTTTTGTTTGAGGACTAATAAAAATTTCTAGATGAACGTTCCATTCATGTACAATTTTCGAAGCTTATCTCATAAATTCCCTACGATTTTCTGAAGTTTAATTTTTCATATTTTTCTACTCAGGTTACACTATTTTTCTCAGAAAAAGGAAACCTAAAATTTTCGGATTCTAAAATGTGATGGAGAGAGGAATCAGCAAAAATTATCATTTTCGTAAAACGTTAAATTGCACCTAAAATTTTCGGAAAAATAATACTGAAGCCCTTGCAATTTCGAAAAGACTTAAGTTCCCCTAGGATGACCGAACAGATGCAAATTTTGTAGCGCCGCTTAGAATGCATGTCTAGAGATCTAAAAGTACTTTAGATAGCCTAAAAAGTGTTTTCAACGTATTTTTGAAGAAACCGTCGTTGGGTGCCCCTGCCTATAATTTTGTAATGAAAGAAAGGCTACTTCTTGTCCTAGAACTTTCGACCGGACCCGTCAGGGCAGCTAACACTTTCGGATGAGACGAAAAAGCCACCTAAAACTTTCGTGACGACTAAAGTTCCCCTAAGACATCCGAACAGATAACAACTTTTAGGGCAACTCAAAACTCACCAAACAGGCTTCTAAAGCACAGAGAAAATCATCTGAGGCTTTTCTGGGGTATTTAGAAACATTCGGTCGTTGGGTTCCCCTGAAGAATTCTGAAACAGGTAATGATGATGTGCACAGTTAAAGACATTATTCAAGAGGAAGAAAAAAGTCTTACATCGTCTTTCAGGTCTTTGTCCAGAAATTATGAAGGCTCCGGAAACAGATTTATTTAGAAATCTTTGGAAACTGAACAAAATTTAGATCAAAAGAAGGGGGTCCGAGGCCTCTCTTTTCACCTCTCAATGCCCCAATGCCCACCCCAGGGGGCACCCCTGGCCCACCTCCTCCAATCTCCTTCCCAGAGGCCGCGATCCTTTGTACAGCGACGGGGATTATCCGATGGACAAAAGTAACGGAGGCTCTGGGGACGAGATTGCCCCCTTACGAAAAAAACAAACTCCGAAAAAACACTTTTCTAAGACCCCAAGTTCTTCCCTCTATAGTTTGCGACCTCACTGTTGAAAGCCTACTTTCTTTTATTTATCCCATGAAAGAAACAAAGGAAGTTTGTGAACAGGCAAGCACACGGTCTAACGAGCGAAACGTGACACTGTCACGTTATGCGTTCACGCGTGAGGAACAACACCCCAGACAAACCCACGAGTCTTCAAGACGCACGGGGGAGGGGCGGGAATACTTTTGTCATTCACGTGAGACATTGAAAAACGTGAGAATCAGTCACGCGTAACGGGCACACGAGTGCGAAGAAAGATTCTCCAAGATTCCGAGCTAGTGCCATGATCACGGCGAGAGAAAACAACTCCAAAATAACGTCCTCATCGACTTTCCTTTCTCATACTTATTTTGATTGAGTTTGTCTACCAGCCCAGCTGTTGTTTTCTAAAAATTGATAGGTCCCTTCACTTCTACCAGTGGCAGGGAAACAGACAAGGACACGTGTTGTCAAGGCCTTCCCGGCGAAGGATTTCACGCACTAAATCAAAGAGGTAAAGGCGTATTTTCACTCGAATTCTCCTTTAAATAGGAGAAGTTTCAATCTTGAAACGTTCTTCCTTGTTTATGATTCAAATGTGCTTCTTATTTTGTTCGTTTACTCGCGTGCAAAGTATTTCACATGTATGCGGCACGAGTCGAACCCAAAAAACGTGAGTCAGTCACCTTTTAATGACAGATACAAGTGACTCGTGCGCAGACAAACAAATTCCCCACGTGAGGTAATGACAATAGTGCGTCAGTTTCAACCAATCCTGATCATTTGTAAGGCTTCCACAGATGAGGCATCGCCGGTAAACCTTCTGTTTACACGTGAAATACGGTAAATTATTTGGTTCTGGCTCTATCACTCTCCGAACGTTTGGTTGCAAGCACTGGTTTATGACGGAGATCTTTTCAAGCGTTCTTCATTTAGGGGAATGTAGCAGTTACAATCTCGTCGAGTACTCGAGGTTAGAAAAATAAATTCCCACAGACGACACTGCTAGTGACCAGCCTACCCTATGCCCAACGATTAAAGTTTCCTAACGATATAAAGCTTAACTTGCTTTCATCTTTTCCTCAGAGAAAATACAGTTGAAATTCAGCGGACAAACAATGAGTGCGAACTTTTTGAAGAATTTCATGGACTTGGATGAGTTTTTGGCCGTGAAGGATTTGTGCACGGGCCTCTCTCGAACCGAGAGCGACTATGCCGAAGATGAAGTTGAGCAAGACCTTGCTAACTTCATCGACGAGGAAGATATTCCTTCGGAGTGCAGTTTGTCACAGTTCGACAGCAGCAGCACTCCGTTAGCTACACCTACAATTTGCGGTGGAAACAACTCTGACACTGACGAAGGTCGAGGCGAAAGTATCTGCAGCTCTGAGAATATCGCTGCTTGCAGTTCTAGTGAATCGATGTCTTCGTTGAATTCTAACGAAAATTACAAGTCACCGCGAAGGAAACGAAAAGTGAAGCACGTTAATAACGCGGAAAAGGCAACACCAAGAAAGAGAAGAAGAAAAACTGCGGAAAGTGCAAAGAAATTGACGGCTGAAAAAACCGACGGAGAAAGTACCATGCGATCAAGAAATGACAGGAAATCCGTCGACGAAGGTAATAAGGATGACAAGTACTGGGAGAGAAGGCGAAAAAATAATCAAGCTGCAAAAAGGTCACGAGATCTGAAAAGACTCAGGGAAATGAACGTAAAAGAGAGGGCCGATTCCTTGGAAGAGGAAAATAGACAGTTACGGGAAGAAGTTAAAAAACTGAAAGAATACCTCAAAACACTTGACGAAAAGGTCGAAAACTCATCATAAGAGCAAAAACATAACTGCTTGGTGTAAAGAAAGTTTGGAGCAAATAAGTGTGTACCTGTAAATATTTAATTAACTTGTAGGGCTGACCGCAAATAATGAAATAAGAGCCCACCCCTCCTAACTTTAAAAGCAATTTAGCACCCATCACAACCCCGAGTCGTTGCGTTGCCCTGAAGTAAAAATTTGATAACCAACCCCCCCCCCCCCCTGAATTTTCTATACAGTGTCTCTCATTGGTTCACCCAAAAGATTTATTTCACAAAGTTCTGCTGTCCAAGAAAAAAAGTAATAATAATCTTTTCCCCATGGGAAGTTTCTCAACACTTTATGTAGTACAGGAAGCCAACATTTTTCACCCATAAGGGAATTGTGTAGAGTTGTGCTTAAATAAGTATCTGTTTTAAAAAGAAAATACCATTATTCTGTATTGAAATATGGTATTCATTGGGGACCAAATAAATTCTGAGCAACATCCAGATTTTTCTCGTTAGGGGTTTAATTCAATTATTTTTCACAAGTCCTTGTCACTTTTATATGGAAGTCCCCCCGCCACCCCCCCACTAGGGATGGGCACCTCTCTTTTGTGTGGGGTACCCTAAGGTGTAAAAACCACCATTTTGAATACCCTTGCCCTGTACTACATACATAGGTCTTGATGTTAAGTGGTATGCTACAGTTGTATGTACTAAACATACTAAGATGTTGCTGTGTTGGCAGTCTATTTAGGCATTTATAGTCATATAGTCATTGTATCCAGCCACTAATACAAGAGATCCATAAAAGTGTAACAAAAATAAATACGTTCCAGACTTACCTATGGTTTTCTTCAGACTACCTGCCCTCTGAGGGATGAGTAGGAGAGGAACCTGGGGATGAGGTTGATACTGTCATAGCTTGGTTATAGTTTGGTAGGACGGGAATTTAGGACCTTTGTCTGTTGAACGCTAATCTTATTGGAACACTATTATCATTGGAAATTAGGATCACAAGTTGGCAGTGAATATACCTTCCCAACTTTTCTTTGGGCTGTGGTTCACCACACAGAACTTGGACTGTGTGTGTGTACATAACACTCTGGCCATGACTGTTGCAGTTTAACACTTGAGTATAAGCAGAGATATGAGATTTGGAAATATAACATACAGGATAATGAACCTAGGGTTGCAAAAGTGACTTTGGCATTGAAGACTTGAGATTTTCATTGGTCCTCAAAACTTGTGAGACTTGGACTCCAAATTTGTATTGTGGTAATGCTTGGTATATGAAGGTTATTTGAATTAGAGGATAGTTTTGTTTAGTGATGTTAAAAAACAACATATTTGTACAAGCAGAAACTAAGCACAGCTTATAAGTGAGAGTGTCAAACATTTAAAAAATAGGGATAAAAATTAGTGATTACTTGAACCTCATTCACAAATAGTGGTTTGTCACAAGTTTCGTTCATGTCACTTTTATGATTTTTTTAAAGGACAAAGCAGTAGATTCAACTACATTACTCCAACTGTTATTGATGTAACATTAACTAATTCATACAGATCAAATACCTTCTCATCCAACAGAAAATATTTAACTTTCCCAACCATGTGCAATGAAAAATCTGTGAATAGAGGTCTGCATACTGACATTAATGAAAGATGAAAAATACTATTATCATTATTATTGTATGTCACCATATACAAATTACCTGATTGTGGATACTGCATTCAACCAATAAAGGATACATTTTTGAACAAGAGCTGGTATGAATAATTTAGTCAAGTACTGTCAACCCTTTCACCACTAGGGCAGCATGCAAAGAAAGTCATGTCTGATGATCCGGGGCTAGTGATTTTTGTTCTTTAAACTTGCCCGACAAGCAAGCGCTGTTTTTTGGGGAAATTCAAATTACAGAAGGATTGTGATCAATCCTACTTATCAAAAAGGGTTTTGGGGCTAGTTGAAATGACTTGTGGGCTAGTACATGCTAGCTACAGCTTGCCCGAATGGCAGGCAGCTGTGAAACTGACTTCCTTTACCCCTTGCTCTAGAGACAATCTTGATTAGAATGTAGAGTCTTTTTTAAATTTGTGGGTGAAATTCCATTGTGGGACTATTCAGACAAAACATTCTCTCCACAGCAATTCACTTTTGGCCAAGTCAACTTACTCTATGGTCCTAGCAGGCTCACCGTTAGGAGGAGTCGCACAAGGTCATGAGAGAGCAGCACATGAAAGGAGACACAAGTGCTTCACTGCTCCTTTGTGCATTCTCTCACGATTTTCTTCACTTGTCATAAATGGAGAGCTTGCTAGCAGGCTAACTCTTTAGAAGACAGACACCAACTAAACAGGGACCCAATTCACTGTTTGTTTCTCTACAGTATCATTATTGTAACAGATGTCAAGTGATTAAATAGTATTTATTTGATTTCCTTCTCCCTTCCTATTCATGAGTCTGTAAAGGAAATCCTCTAGTGTGACCATTCAAATGAGACCTCTTTAATAGTACTTTTTTTTACATTTTTGACTCTTGCACCTATGGGTGAAATATGCTGGTGTAACCATGCAAATTCAAATCACAACTCTTCAGCACTGCAGTACTTTAATATTGGTCATTACAGTCATTTCTTTTTCAGTATAAAATGACAAAATTCTTAAAACTTTGTCTGGGTTGAAATGATCTACATGTGCCCAACTTGTTAAGTCTGGGGTTGCAATAATATGTCCCTTTTCAACATCAAACAGCAAAAGATCTACTAGAATATTCATGCTTTAATTGCAATGCTCTGCTCATGTACAAGAATCACCAATGCAAGTAACATTCATCATCACTTATTAAAATAAATTTGCAAAACCTAATCAATAAACTTTTCTGTACATTTTATTGGCTATGTTCTTACCACAATAATATTAAAATTGATAATGTTGTTATAACTGGTGTGCATGAAAACACCCACCAGAATCAAGTCTTGTGTTTTACCTCAGCATAATTTTTGTTGTGAAAACTTTATTATTTTCCCATAATAAGCCTTAATAAAAAAAGACCATAATACTCTATCCTTTCCCTAAAACATTTTGCATAAGCATTGTTCTCAATCAATTTCTCTTGGGATGATTAGAAATCCCAAGAGAAATTGAAGTAAGGCCTATTATATAAGGGAGCTTGTAAATGGTATTTCCACAATAACAAGAGTTTGACAAACTTTGAGTCAAATTTTAAGGGGTTTGCCTCTTTACTTATTTTTTAGAATTATTTTTTTGGGCAGTTCTGAAGGTCTCACAGTTTCAATATTCTTTTTTATGTATCTGCTTTGTGTTGTTTCTTTGAAAGTCTCTGTTGCAGTCTCAAAAGTCTGTAATTTACCATTTGTCACCAAATAATAACACAAAACCTAGCTTAAATTTTTATCACAAAAAAATAAATAAATAAAAATATATATTGACATATTAAATTCTGAAAAAAAAATTTGAAAGAAAGTTTTCAAAGCCACAAAATATTGTGCTGAGGCCTGTACATAATGTTATCACTTAATTACTATTATATCCATTTCTTTTGATTTTCAATAAAATATGGTTTTAGTGTTATAATGTCATTGTCATTGTTTGAAATTTAATATGTAATCTTAAAGCAAATAAATAAATAAATAATAATCAGGAAAGGCTGTTCAAAAATTCCAGAATTTTGGTCTAATTAGCATTCTCCTCATCTGTATAATACAAGTCTTAGATTTATTTAAGCAATAGACCACACTTTCTCTGGGTTTACTGGAGTGTTAACCCACGCAGAATGTTGGGAGAACACGAGAAATGCTTGTAAATCACAAGCCAAAGGTGAGTGATTTACAAGCTTTTCGAGTGTTCTCCGAGCATCCCAAGAGAGTTATCATGCCGGTAAACCCATAGAAAGGTCTATTGCTTTTATACAATAACTTCAAGTACACAACAAGTTTACTGGCACCCTTGATGCACTTTGCCCTGATAACTGAAGAACTTATAAAACCCAACCATTTCAAAAAACACCCACGTAGACTGCAAAGTTTAGTAATGTATACTTTTCAAAACAAAAGTAAACAAATGCAAAGCCTATCAGATAATGCAAGGGCTTGTGGAGTTTGTCATTAAGCTAGCGGATTCTGTTCTTAACTTGCCCAACACTGAGGCAAATGATGTTTTATGGGGGAATTCAAATAACGAAGAAATCAATCATCCTCATCAAAATTTTTTGGGGGATATCTGAAATGGCTTTTGGGCTAGTACATGCTAGCTACAGCTTGTCCGAATGGCAAACTGTAAAACTGACTTTCTTTGCACCCTGTAATTTGGGCTTTCAAACAACTATGACTTTAGTCATATCTGCTGATGATTGAAGTTAGAGCCTTTATAATACAGCAGTAACATGAAGACTTAAATAACCAAGATAAAATGAGAAAAAACCCAGTATCACCAAGGTCCTCTTCAGAACTGAAGTCATATTTTAAAACGCACATTTTTTATAGTTTTTTTTATAGAAAAAAGGACCACATTAACTATATTATTACAACTGTACAAACAGTCACGGACAATCCTAAACATATAATTATAATCACTCAGTGATTAATCACTGATTAGCATTACTTGGCATAGCAACAACACAAGCAGCAGCTCGACCACAGATCAGAGAAGCAACATCTTCCCACTTATCCTGTTTTGGATCATAACATTCTACAGCACTTAAATACTTGGAGCCATCATATCCCCCAATGGCATACAGTCTGTCACCAAGACAAGCTGCTCCGACAGCATCTCGGCAGCTATTCATGGATGCAACCATAGTCCATTGGTCTGTGTTAGGGTTGTACCTCTCCACAGAGTCAAATTGACGTGAGCAGTCCTGGCTTGCAGGGGCATCATGACCTCCCATGGCATACAGGAAATTATCAAGAACAGCCACTCCCACACCTATGGCACCATAAAAACAATGAGGTCACTAAGCTCACCAGAGTGTATAAGTATATAAAAGGACCATCAAGCATTAATACTTGATACTTAACACAGTTTACTTTACCACGAGAAGGATTTACAACACAGAGCTCCTAAACAAGCAGTCTCATTAATCCTAATGTGATGAAATGCAGTTGCAGTGGAGAACGTTTTTAACAGAGGAGTGTAACTATAACCTCTTAGTTCCCTTTCTTCCTACACATTCAACCTTTTTTTCAATAATATTATAATATTTATTGATCATTGATGGCAAACCTGTTCAATAGATTATTGTGGAAAAATACAAAAATATATTGTTGACAAATAAACGTAATAAAGCATATGTTGTCTTTTTAATGGACTCAAAATGCAGCTATATAATTCCATTCATGACCCTTTTCTGGTACAATATTTTGTATGTTCCCATTCCAACAGCCATGCTCTGAGCTCTCACAATATTATTGATTTGTAAGGGTTTTGTTTTGTTCACAAAGTGATTGTCATTAATAAAAGTTGCCAACAGTCAAAAAACTCAAAAGTTTATATTTCTTTAACTCGCACACAAGTGAAAAAGAAAGGGAAATCTTATTAAGAGTTTTCTCTATCCATCACTTGGGTCAATCCAATAATTATTATTTCCAAAGATTGATTATTTAATCTTGGTCATTTCCCAACACTACTAGTTGTAACCTATGATAAGCAATAAATGACAAAAAAAAACAATCAAATAACCACATACTCCAGGAATTTCGAAGAGTGAAGGGATCTCTTTCAACCAGGGAAAGGGATTTAGCCAAATAGATGTCGTAAAATCTAAAATCAAAATCTGTTGATAAACTGTGTAGCCAATTAATTTCTCACCTCCTCTTCTCTTTAGCATGGGACAATTCACTGTCCATTTGTTAGTGTGAGGATCATAACTCTCAACTGAATTAAGGCATGCAGACCCATCCCTCCCTCCAACAGCATAGAGCCTGCCATTAAGAACCGCAACACCAACAGTGCTGCGAGCTGTAGTCATGGGTGCTATAAAATTCCACTGTTTTGTCTCTGGATCAAATCTGTGTAGAAAGAAATTGTAACACTAATGGAACTCCTCTAGTCTTTTTCAACTTAAATGTTTTCTTTTTTGCAGTTAATGGAAGTGGAAGCCAGAGATCACGGTCTGCCTGATAATCAGGCCATATCATCGTTATCATTATTATTTTTACTCTGGTGAAAGGCAATGAAAATAAATATTAAATTGTTTATATCATCATCATCATCGATGTCATCATCATCACCATTATTATTGCATAATTTACCTTTCAACTGAACTCAAGTATGACCATCCGTCATGACCCCCCACTGCATACAAAGGTCCATTCAGTGTTGCCACACCCAAACCATGGCGATGGGTACTCATTGATGGTACAGGGCTCCATTGTCTTGTCTTTGGATTATAACACTCCACAGTATTCAATGTCTTTAGCCCATCTCTGCCCCCAACAACATAAAGGCTACCATTTACTACTGCAACATCAAACTGTAGCCTTCTGGTTACCATTGGCGACACCACTGACCACTGGTTCTTGCGAGGGTCATATTGCTCAATTTGGATTGCTCCTTTTGAGGAATCCATACCTAAATTGGAGAGAAAAGAGCCTTTTGTTCCTTTATAGCATGTCCATATCATGCATTGTAGCACTGGTTTATTCTAAAACTGTTACCTTAAATATATAAATCAATAGTTAAATAAAATAACTAAATTTGCTTCATATTATTGGCAAGAATGAGATAATAAGCTATTTCTTCTTTTTGCAAGATAAAATCCTTAATTGAAGTGTTTTATTGCGACATACAGAGTTACAGAGTTGACCCCCAAGGAATTGGAACGTGAGACTTGCAAGTAAGCTTATTTATCAATTTTCTAAGCCCTCCTAGATAAACCACTTTTAAAAATTCTTTGAACGTCACGTATAACAAAAGGCTTTTGTTTTCTCGATCAATACATGACCAGTCAAGTGCATTTCCTTTCGCGATTGGGCTTTCAAAGAGATATAATTGTCATGTTTGAAATTAAATTCCAGCTGAATCCTTCAGTTCCGACATTTTTTCCACATTAAATTAAGTTACCTTACACGAACACGTACAGTCATGACATGAATCAACATATTCACTTATATGTCAACCTTTGACATTTTCATATTGCCGATCGAGCTAAGAATACAAGATTTTACAGATAACAAAAAAAATTATGCTTACTTCTACTAAATTTGATTACAACTTGACTTACCACCTACGACAAAAAGTTTTCCCACCGTGGATCGTCTTGGAGTTGTTCTTGAGTTTTGTAGTTGAAAACGTCTTTTCGGTAGAAGCTGGTATTTCATGGCTTCAATAATGAGTTCCCGGCAAGGGCCCATATCCCGAAACAGCGATGACATTTCCACTTTATCAACAAGAAAGTCGGGCTCCAATAAAGGAAGACGAACAAGTCCCAACAATCTTGGCAAGAATTGTTTTCTATTTTCTTCATCGTGTTCCGCCCAAATTCTTAATGCGTCAAAAATTTGCGATTCCGAAGTTACGTTTATCTCGTCGCTTGATAAAAGCTGCGCCACGCATTCGGCGCTTAGAAGCACAAATTCTTGACTTTTCACAACATCAGCAAAGCGTTCTTTGGTGTAAGCATCGGCTTTCTTGAAAAGTTCATTACAACCATGGCCATCGGCAAATGCGCGAATACCCAAGCAGTTTGAAGGATGAAGTTGATGTTTCATGAAATCTGAACAGGCTTCTTTAACTTCGTCAATCTGTAAGATGCAAGAAACTGAAAGAAGGTTTTCTACATTGTCAACTCGTATTTCTACGTGAGACGTATAAGCGTACTGTATCAGAGCTTCTACAGCTTGCGGGTCCATGTCTGTCAAGTGTACAACACGTTGGCCATGTTCGGAAAGATCGCCAGTAAACATGGCGCTAAAATAATCACTGAAAGCGGCAAGGACAAGTCTATGAGCCTTAATTCTTTTCTCCCCGACAACTAAAACGATGTCACATAGTTTAGAATTTTTCCGAAAGCCATTCATTTTCTTGAAGGTCTTTAGAAAATGGTCATTGCAGGTGAAAATTATCGCATCGCTTTCTTCCTCCATTTCATGAACAATATCCTCTCCAAGGAAAGACGTGGGTGATAAGTGCTCTCGAAGTATGTGACTTCGATTTTTGCATGCTTTTATATCCTGAGAAATGCGCGATAAAAACTTTTGGATGGAACGTGAAGGATCGTTAACACCAACACACTCGCCCCAACCTTCCCCGATCGAGTCTATTTTTAGCATTTCCACTCCAAACAAGATGGCGGAATCAAACTGAAAATGTCTCTTAATCCACGCTTTATTTTCCGCGGTTTTACTCGTTTGACGACCGAAAAAAACCTGCTTTCTATTGAATTACCTAAAAGGATCCTTTCTACAAACGCTCAAAGAAACGATGCGGAAGATAAACGGGAAATTAATCGTTTATTTCAAGGAATAATTAAGGGTCATCGTGGAAGCCTGGCACAAGGTATTACACTGGTGGAAACATTACATCCAAAGAAATATCAGCAAGCGCAGCAATTACTGTCAAAAGTTGCAAAATATTCCAAAAAAGCACCCTTATTTTCAAATGGACAGTGTTCTTCATTCCGTATTGGTCTATCTGGTCCACCTGGAGGTGGAAAATCAACATTTATTGAGACATTTGGAAATTTCCTGACAAATAAAAATCATAAAGTTGCAGTTTTGGCTGTTGATCCATCATCTTCTACAACTGGAGGCTCACTACTAGGGGACAAAACGCGCATGACAGAGCTATCACGAGATCCTAACGCTTACATTAGGCCTTCACCGTCCTCTGGAACTCTGGGTAATTTGTTAATATATAGATTAAAAACCCCTGTGCAGCACAGTGACTTTATGTTCAATTGAAAGCTATAAAATCCACTCTGTAAGAAGATCTTAAACAGACATTTTGGCAAAGCTACCCTGAAGCAGGCAGTGTATGCCAAAACGTTGTTTTAAGATCTTCTTACAGCGTCGATTTTATCACTTTCAAATGAACATTAATAGTTGTTAACATTCTACCCTCTGTCAAGAACCAACCATTTGCTACTACTCAAAGTGGTGCAAATATTACTGTCATGCATCTGACAGATGTAATAAAGAAAATAAGAGCCAAAAAAAGTCATTTTAAATCTCTTCTATCCCTCTGGCTTTGGCTTTAGACATGAAAGCCATATGTGATGCTGTAAATCAATGTAAATCCTTTTTTTACCCACCATTCCTTCCCACCACTGCTTTGGTACATATTTTATGAAAATAAATGCATACTTATTGTTAGCATTAACATCATCATCGTCAATCAGAATCATCTTTGTCATCTTCATCATCATCATCATCATAATCAAAGAAACCTTTATCTTGTGCTTCCTTTCAACTCTACACCCCAGGGCCCAGTTGTTCGAAGGCCGATTAGCGCTTAACCCGGGGTTAAATGTAACCCGGATTTCTCTTTCTTGTGTTCAAAAGCGTTTTCTCGGATAATTTTCTCTGTTATATTTGGAGCTTTCAATCCTGAACTTGTAGACAAAAAGAATAAAAACTGAAATGCTTTTTAAGCTTTCAAATCTGAATTCAAATCTCGCTCTAACCCTGGGTTATCTTAACCCAGCTTTGAACAACTCGGCCCTGATCCTTGGACCTCTCTCTTCCATGTTACACCATGTTGTTTTAGGCCTGTCATGGCATAAGAAAGAACTAATTTTCAATTCATTTCCTTAAGGTGGTGTGAATCGCAGTACAAATGAAGCCATTCTACTTTGCGAGGCAGCTGGTTATAACACCATTCTGGTTGAAACAGTTGGTGTAGGTCAATCAGAGATAGCTGTTGCACACATGGTGGACATGTTTGTCCTGCTGATTCCACCAGCTGGCGGTGATGAACTGCAAGGAATCAAGAAAGGCATTGTTGAAATGGCTGATCTTGTTTTGGTTAATAAAGCTGATGGGGAGCTTGCCATTCCAGCTCAGAGAATTCAGACAGAGTATATCAGTGCTTTAAAACTGCTGAGGAAAAAGTCCCAGCACTGGAATCCAAAGGTATAGTTTGCTTCTTTTTTTGCACATACAGCGCCAACTCCCGACTGCTATAAATCCTACTGTTATTTTACAGGTTAACTCATAAAGCTTTGTATTGTTTTTTCTGAAACAATTCATTTTCAGCTCATGATTTGCAATCTTTTATCTTCTCCCACCCAACCTTCCAAATGAATTTATTACACTGCTCTTTTTTACTCAGTCTTGGCATAATTAACAAGATGAATGGGTAGTAAATGACAATCTGAGATTATTCCCATTTCCTATATTTATCTCTATATGTCCCTCATATTTCCTCAATCTTCTCCCTGCCACCCTCCCCCCCCCCCAAAAAAAACAAAAACATCTATTGAGTGATTATTTACTAGATCTCGATGGGTATTTTTTTTATGGAATACCTTTTTATTGCATCTCTGTTCTTGCCAGGTGCTGCGCATGTCTGCTCATACTGGTGAAGGTATAGAGAAAGCATGGGAGACAATGCAGAACTTTCATAACATCATGCTAGAAAATGGAGATCTTGAACAAAGACGTCGTGAACAACATGTAATCTGGATGTGGAATCACATCAAAGATCAAATCATGGGAAGATTCAAATCCAACCCTGATGTACAGGGAGAACTCCTTTTCTATGAGAAACTGGTGGCTGATGGAGTAGTGACTCCTGGAATGGCAGCTGATGTGCTCCTCAAAATATTCACTCATTCATCGTTACCTGAAAACTCTACTAATCATGATTAGGCATCTCTATTAAAATCTTGTATAGTCAAACCTTGATTAACCAGACTTCAGTTTACTGGACTCATGATTATACCAACTATTTCCTTCATCCCAATTTTGCCCTAAATATTAGAGAGATTTAGGGTCACAATAATGCCAAACATGAATTTGTACCTTGTGACCAAGTTTTCCATTTGCTTTTCTTTTACTGTTAATTAGCTCTAACAAAAAACAATATTAAATTTGTCCAACAAAGAACTAATATTATTAGTATTCATGAGCTTGATTACCAAGGTTCTGGGACTTTTTTACTCCAGTTCTGCCTGATTCAGATAATCAAGGTTCCACTGTAACAAGTAACCTCCTGTAAGAATTGTGTGACAAGATAAAGAATTGCTTTGTAGAGATTGTGTGACAGGCTGTTAATTGTAAGAGGCAGGTGCAAAACTCTAAAATAACAGATTACTTAGAGTAAGGTTATGTTGAAAGAAAAAACAAAGTCAAGGAAAGGAGTAAAGCTCTGTAATACAACCTATTAATTTTAAAGAACACTGATTTTTACTTTTTCAAGAGAATTTTAATAGACTGGATTTAAAGTCTACTAGTTTTAACTTATAACGACTATGAAAATAAAGAATATGGTAATTTTTACATTTTTTCTCTTTAATTTTGTTTTGACATCCATCTTTGCCATGCCTGAAGGATCAGTTGGTTTGCATGCAGTTTCTCCACTTGTTCATTGACAGGGGGCAGGTGGAACCAGAAAATTCAGAAAGTGTTGGTTAAATGAAATTTTACTTTGGAGTTCCCATGTTATTGAAAAATTGTCTTTAGCTCGTATACTGTTACTGCTCCACCCCCCCCCCCCCCCTCTCCCCCGCACGCCCCCTCCTTGTACACTGGCTACCCCACCTCCCCCACCTCCATATTTCCTCTCTGCGTCTGATGTCAGCGGTGTTGCACGTTAAAACCCGCAATATTTGCCATTCCAAAAGTGATTATAATCTCACCGCCCAAGAAATTTCTGAATTGGAGTAACTCATGTGCTCTAATCATGCGTATTGTCGTCTCTTTCCGTTCTGTTAGCTAGTTTTGATCTTGCGCTTGCAAGGAGCGGAGTAATTTCCGGCCACTCCAAAGATGGAGGACATCTTTTCAGCCTCTCGGGAAGGGAACCTTCGCTTCGTGAAAACATGGCTGGAAAATACCTCAAACGATCTAAATCAAGGGTAAGCTAATATGTCAACGGTCGTGGAAATTGAAAAAGCTGTCAGTTGTAATTGAGCAAAGTACGATTCACAGCTAAACGCGTTGCCAGTTGGTCATCTTATTTTTTTCACGCAACTTTTAAGCAACAGTGCTAGTATACTGGAATTATGCAGGTGACCGTATGTTTTCGTGCATTCAAGCTTCAAACGCCAGACACTTTGCATGCTGTGGCCTAAAGTTTTGTGAAACAACAGCTGTTTAGGTTTATACTGTTAACTTGAACGTCGTGATGTGGCCGAGTCTCGCTGAGATCGCGCGCATTTTCGTGGCCTTTCATGGACAACTCGATTGTTCTTTTCTCTAGAGATGATCATGGCTTCACACCGCTTCTTTGGGCTTCGAGGGAAGGGCAGACAGCTGTGTTCGATTTGCTTCTATCGCGAGGAGCCAGATTAACTGCTGTAAACGACGGAGGGGATAACGGGTTGCATTTGGCCGCGAGTAAATCAAATAAGGAAATTATACAACGGGTGAGAATGTTGAATACTACAGTGATTTAATACGAAGTTGAAGCATTCTTTTGCGAACGTAAACATTTTTAAAGTAATTTGAAATACAAGTTGTGATATGGGAATTAACTCGAGAACTGCTAAGTAAACAACTGCGAACTCATCACGCATCAGTTTTGTTAAGTGGTGAGAAAATGCGTTCAAATTGTCCAATTACAAACACGTAGCATACACACGCTAAGTTAGTTGTAGTTATGAATACAGCTCTAAATTTTATTAAAAGGGTTTGTTGATCGATCTCTCTGTACATATGAAGTGAAATCTGTCCCATAGAACAATCCCCTTCTTTTCATCAGCAGTTTTCAATGTCATCAGTGTGTTTAGACATTGGTGCTTGGATCAGAGCTGTAATCCTTTGATTCTTACATGGAGTACAATAGTTATTAACATGCTATTTGTTTGACCATATGATACAGCACTTACAACCTAATAATCTCAAGTATGTTTGAGAGAGGGGAGCTGAGGGAGGAGAGGTTAAATTCATTTTCAGGTTAAAAATGGATACTTTAATGGCTAAAAAACATTCTGAATTTGGGTAGGTTAAATACTGTTTCTACCGGAGAAGGGATGTGACGTACAATATTTTCTCCTTGCCCCAGGTAAATAACATAATAACTTTGTTTTATAGCTACTGAAGCATAAGTGTCCTGTAAATGGAATCAACGCACATGGCAATACTCCTCTTCATTATGCTTGTTTCTGGAATTCCGAGGAGTGCGCAGAGGTAATATTTTTTGTCTTTGTCTTTTGTCAGATGCTGAACACATTCTTAAGTTTACATGGCTAAAATATAGGATCAGCATAAGATTCTGATCAACAGCCCATCTACCCCACCCCTCCCCTCCCTAACCTAACATTGACAATAAATAACTTTTAAAGGTTCAGTAAAACAGTCAACAGTGATTTACAACTATTTTGCAATGTTGCTGCAAAGCGAGTTGAATAGCGATGTTGCACATTTTACCACCCATGAATCAAACCTGTCTTGCAACAAATCAGGTTGTTGCTGGTTGCAAAACATTGTTACAGAAAGTAGAGAGAAGTTCTACTTTTTGCAACAAAGTCTGTACATGTTGTGCATTTTACCAGCTCAAGGCAAACTTGTTTTGCAGCAAATGATCATTGAAAATCCTGTGTATGGTTTGATTCCTGTGTAATTTTATCCTTAATATCAGAAGTTGATACTCACCCAAACTTGCAACAACCTGATTTGTTGCAAGACAGGTTAGAATGTTGGTGGTGAAACGTGCAACATAGCTTTTGAACTCATTTTGCAGCAATTTCAAATAAAAAGTTGCACATTTTTGCTGCCTGTTTTACATGTGGCACCATTCCCAAAGCTCATCTATTGTTGATGGGTTTAACATAGCTTTACATATGGCAAAGGAAAATCATTGATTCAATTCTTCTTCTGTGTTTATGGTATTTTGTATAAATTGAACAGGAACTTGTAAAACGAGGTGCACTGGTGTCACAATGTAATAAATATGGAGAGACTCCTCTTGACAAGTGTAAACCGTACCTCACAGAGATACTGAGAGGTGAGCCAATAATTTATATAAAAAAGAGGCAGCATTTTTTAACAGTAACAGCGTCAATTAAAACCAGGGAACAAATGACCATAATCTAAAGTTACCAATAATTACCAACACGATAGTATTTACTTCTAGTGGTGTGTTTTATTGTCACTTTTATTAATCTTCTGAGCCAAGCTCCTTAGCTGTATGAAGGATGATTAGCATAAGTACAAGTTAGTTACCATGACAGCTTACACTGTTTGTTTGCTTGGTACAGATAAACCCGGACTACTAATGCTAACCAGGCAGCAAGCAACTTGACCCAAATTAATATTTTGCCTTTTGTGAATGATTTGAATATGATGCTGTCATGTCTCTAACTGTGCCACTTGCTTTGTTCAGACCTTGCTGCTCAGCTTGGACAAGATCTTAAAAGAATAACATTTAAAGGTAAATCAATCTTTCATACAAACTCCCATGATATATATATGCTACTATGACTGAAAAGACAGTCTGGTCAATAGACCAATGTCAATATATTAAGGTTCTACTTGGCTCTGAGGCTTAGGGGAATAAAACAAAGGAAATCGTGTTGAGGCTCAGCAAGATGAGTGATGCATTTCTTTCTTTTTTTATTCCCCTAAGCCTCATAGGCAATTAAGAATTTGAATGTATTGAAATCCAAAGTTAAAAAGCTTAACCTCCTTTCAAAGACTGAGTAGCATGAAGCACTTCCTCAATAGGGCCATTTATACGAGGAAAAATAAAACGCGTCTTAAATAAGACACGAACTTTCCATATAAACGGCACATTTAGTCTAAAATAAGATGCGACTTAGCTAAGATGCGTCTTATTTTAGAACAGCCCTTAACACCTGTTCTTAGATCAGATGCATCTTAGCTAAGACGAGAAAAACTTGTATAAATTA
This sequence comes from Porites divaricata, assembly GCA_038088405.1. Lineage (NCBI taxonomy): Eukaryota > Metazoa > Cnidaria > Anthozoa > Scleractinia > Poritidae > Porites > Porites divaricata. Next base: position 1,662,332 of record JBBMOI010000005.1, on the reverse strand, counting down.
CCTTCGCTTCTTACATAAGACGCAAACGCATGTTATGCATGCATTAATTTTTGGCGCATTGCATTGGATTGCCATTGCTACGGGCAACATTCACATGAAAACAAGTCAAGAACAAAAATAAGACACGAACCATTTACTGTATGCGAGCTGTTCTCGTCTTAGGTAAGACATGCTCTTATAAATGGTACAACGTACAGTTCGCGTCTTATCCCTCCTCTTATAAATGGCCCTATTATCTCTTGAGGGCATTAAACACACTAAAATGTGCCGGTGCATGGACACCTTCTCAATCTCCCACTGCCCATGATCCACATCACACATATATGGCCAACCAAATGAGGTGACAGCCTTTGAATCTTCTTGACTTGATTTTGAAAATTACTTGGTCAATACAGTTAATACCATAACCAAGGTGTCACTCTCCAATGATTCAACCCCATAATCAAATTAAAAACATGTGCCAAAAATAGACTGACTAGAGTATCTAATGTAAAACTAATATAATCTCTTTCGCATGATGGTGCCACAACATTAAATTTTCTTATTTATATTTTTAGATTATCGCTCAAAGACTGGCAAAAAAGATGGTAGGTGCTTCTGAGTGTTTATTTATTTATCTATCCATTACTTTGCTGAAGAAACTTGTAAATATTGTCATTCATGAAAGTGACATATCAATTCAGATTCTGGTAAATAGTTGTTTTGTGTATGTATTATTTTGTTTTACCCTTGCACAGAATTGCGAGATATTAAGTCAAGACATTCATGGATTCAACCATCGGAGATTGATTTGACAAACAAGATTGGCAAAACGGTTACTGGAGAGGTAAGGCATTTTGTTCCCTCACTTAGTCAGGGGAATGATGAAGTTAGCCCTGTGGCAGCCCGGCTATAGTAGTCCCTTTTTATGTCTGATATCAGGTCATTCTCCATGTACTCCATCTGGATTATTGTTTGCACTATTTATGTGTGTTTGTACTGTTTCAGGTTTGGAAGGGAAAGTGGAATGATATACATATTATAGGCAAAAAACTTGCTATAAAAATGGTAAACAAAAGAATCTCCAGAGATTTTAGTGAAGAATATTCCAAGTTAAGGTAATAACTTCATTTCCTTTAAGTTATGTTTTAATAGACTGCCTATTAATCTAAAAAGAACATATTAGTATAATATATACATATTAGCATAAATGAACATATTAGTATAGGTAATAGCATGATTTGTAGTGATATTTGGCATAAATACAACGAGTGATATTTCAAAATTGTTGTACGTAATTTCACGAGCCGTTAGACGAGTGAAATTAGAGACAATTTTGAAATATCACCAGTGGTATTTATGGCAAATATCACGTACAAATCATGCTATTATTTGTTTATACTACTACCCACAAAAGGTTTGTAATTTTCACATGTAGGTATTTCAAATTAAGCTGAAATACCACTGCTCTAAGCCAATCAAATTGCAGAAATTTCTCATGTAGTGGTATAAAAAGGATAATTTAATTATTTTTCCTTTCAGAATATTTTCTCATCCTAATGTTCTTCCTGTGATTGGTGCTGTAAATGATTCTAAGAACTTAGTAGTCTTATCACAGTATCTACCATTTGGTTCACTTTATAACGTCCTACATGAAGGAACAGGTGGGTAATATTACATAATTCTACTCAAAACATCTTTTTATGTGGGCATCTTGTTTGCAAACATATTGTATTACTGTACTATAACAGAAAGAGGCATTTCTGCCCACCTTGGGGTACACATGAGTTCTAGAAATTCAGTAAAAACTGAGGTCCATCATAATTTTATGGTATGGCACTTTTGGCAGGTATCATTGTGGATCATGAACAGGGAATGAAGTTTGCTGTAGACATCGCAAGGGGAATGGAATATTTGCATTCTTTAGAACAGTTGATCCCAAGACTATACCTGAAAAGTACACACATCATGGTGAGTACTTGTCATGACACAAGGGATTAGCCAAATGTTGTCAATCAGATTGACAGTCTACAGGTTACTCATGTCTGGCAAAATATTCGCCTGAGAAAACAGCCAACATTTTCATGATGCCACTTATGGTTTCCTCATGAAATGACGATCTGGTTGGTGCTTCTGATTGGCTGAAGCAAATTTCCCACAAAGCATGACCAATCAGAAGCACTGTCCAGATTTGGGCAGCAATGCATCATCAGTGTGAAGTTTCTGCGTTTGTTTCTCAGACGTCATTTTGCAGGGAAACCAGTACTGGTGTCTTGAAATGTCGGCTGTTTTCTCAGGCTAACAAAAAATGTGAGGGGCTTTGTTTCAAAAGAAACTGTGGTATTGTGGTAGTGGAGAAGTAAAGCACTAAAGTTTGGTTTTATCAACTGACTCAGTGATAAATTGAAATTACTGGTACTATTGTAGCATGAAAAAGATTCAATGCTGATGTTTCAGGCACTAGCCCCTCCTGTGTTTATTCTGATGGTGGGCTAGCATTCACAATACCAGCTTCTGAATCTTTTTTATGTCCAGGCATTCCTAGTGGAGACTGTAGAAACTGTCGAAGTGTCAAAGCCATGCTTCATTTTGTGAAGAAAGACAAGAAGACACAGAGTTTCAGTTTCTTCTCTCACTTTTGTATTCCATTTTAACTGTAATTTCAGATTGACGATGATCTTACAGCAAGAATCAGCATGGCTGATTATAGATTTTCTTTTATGAACCTTAGCAAAATAGAAAGTCCAAACTGGATGGCTCCTGAGGGTGATTATTTTTTGTTTATTTTAATCAATTTCAAGAGCAGTGTTACAAGGTTAGAGGTTGATTACAGTAAAATTAATATTCATGAAATTTGATTTGGTGTCTGAGGTTGGGGGGGGGGGGGGGGGGTTGACGTGCCAAGCTATTGGTTGTTGGGCTCCATCTGTAGGTACCGAGGCACAGATTACATACATTCCTTTGTTTCTTTTCTGATGACAGTACCTGCAGAAAGACCTGGTTTTTGACTCGATTGTATGGTGTTTTGAAGTGAACCAGGTCATGTAGCTATGAAATAACAGATTTGATTTTAAAATACAAAGTAACAAAACAACTTATTAAGGTGGTATTGTCCATTTTTCCTTTCCCTGGTTAAGTGTAGTTTTAGTTCTGATATCAACATTTTCAACTTGATTAAGACAGTTTTCCAAAGATAAAATTTGTCTACAATAACAATGCCAGTTTAATTTTTTTTACCTAGAATACTCTGTAGCACATTTAAGCTAATCTTTTTAATCTCTTGTTTGTTTGCTGTTTTTTTTCAGTTTTACAAAAAAGCCCAGAAGAAGTGGACCAGCGGTCTGCCGATATGTGGAGTTATGCTATGATCCTCTGGGAGCTTTTGACAAGAGAAGTTCCATTTGGAAACCTGTCACCTATGGAAGTCGGCATGAAGGTTGGTGGAGCCATTTATATCTGAGAGTGATGAGCATCAAGATTCTCCTTGTGTCAATGTCAATGCTTAGGCAGTCAGTTTGTCATAAGAATCTAGGACATGATCATGCACAATAAGTTTAAGTTTTCCCTCTACGTCTATGAGACACATGATACTATTATTTGAGCAATAATGGAGAATTTCATTTTGATAACTAGGATTAAAGGTTTAAATAATTATTATTTTAAGGACCTGTTACATGGAAGTGGGAGACCCCCGGTAGGTGAGGTAACCTGCTTGTTCATATATTCTCTCATATGGTCACCCCACTTACCGGTAACATGATCAAAGTAAAATGAGATATCATATGGACAGGCAGGTTACCACACCTAAGTGGGTTACCTCACCTAACTGGGGTACCCCACCTCCATGTAAACAGGACGTAAAACTATCATTAATTAAAGAAATTTAGAATTACACTGAAAAAACTTCAAAAATGCCAGATTAATGTTGACAATTTCTCAAGCCAACAAAAACTGTCCAAAGTAATTCTTATGGATAAAACCAGTGAAGTTTGTGTAGAACTAATGACTAGTTTTTGAAGAGATAACTTGGTAACGTGGTTTAATTGAGGTTTGCCATTTGCCAAAACATGAGTTCTAAATCTCTCTATTGTCAAGCATCAGTTTTTGAATCCCTCCATGGTAATAATCAATTTTATTGACCTACATTTTGTCTTTTATTTTTCCATCTGTCTCCTCAGGTTGCTCTTGAAGGTTTGAGACCTTCTGTTCCTCCTGGTGCCTCTTCACGAATGTCAAAACTAGTCTCAATCTGCTGGAATAATGATCCAACCAAAAGACCACGATTTGATCAAATTATTCCAATTCTCGGCAAGATGGCACAATAAAAATTTACACAGCTACAGTATAGGCAAAAATATATATAATTATTACAGATAGTCACATCCTCTTCCCGAAAATCTTGATGTATACAACTGAAAGAGACATCCGAAATGCAGCTCCAGCCATTAGTATTCATAAAATACCCTAAACATGTGAGTCTTCTTGCAGGTTTGAGAAAACCATTCATGGTTAGTCACCTTGAGCAACCCTTTAATCATCAAGTGCCTTTTTCTTAACACCTTTTACAAATAATAAATATTTTCATAGGTTATGATATAGAAATAGATCACTGGCAACAACAGACAACCATTGAAAATAAAATTGGAACATGGGACATGAAACTTGAATGAACTATGTGCTGATTGTAAACATATCGACAGAGAAGCAGCTGTAACAAGCTAATAATAGATTAATGAGAACTTTCTCGAACATAGTATTTGAAACTTTACCAGGGCATTGGTTGTCTCCCACTCAGCCACTTTTGTCTTGTCATTCTTGGGAAGAATTGTTGAGTGACGAGACAAAAATGGCTGCGCGAGAGATTAGGGGATTTTAGTCAATGTTGAAAATTAAAGAATGTAATTTTGTGGTAAGTTTTGGATACAAAATTTACTGCAGTAAAACTTTAATATCAGACAATGATTTAAACCTACAGTCAACATTGTTAGGAAAACCTAAAAAATAATAGTGTTTTGGTCTAATATACAGTTTTGTAAAGAAAAATAAATCACTACAACTTTTAAACCATGTGAAGTTTTGTCTGGTTTCTACAGTGAATAACTGTTATAACGATGATGGTGGTGCCGATGATGATAATGATGATGATAAAAATAATGATAATTCTTAAATGGCAACGAACGACACGAAGATGGGTTCAAACTGCGACAGGAAAATACCGGAGGCAAAATCCGAAGGGTCCAAATTTTATCGGCTTTTTTGAAGAAAACATCCGACCCCCCCCCCCCCCCCCGCCCCCAACCCCTATTCGAAAACCTGTCATTCTTAGGGGGTGCGAATGAGAAATGGAACGTTCCACAGGACAATCGCTTCCTCTGCGAAACGACTTGTTTTGAAATTACGAGCCCCCTCCTAAGAGGGCCTCAAAAGTTGACCTGTTGCGTGCAGAGAGTGGGTTTCGAAAAAGGTAGCCATAGGCTATCGCCAATAATATGGCATTTTCTTCTTGTGTACAGTTTTCCGTACAAAAATTAATAGCGTGTGGTTTCACCGGTAGCCTGCGTGGCAGGCGTTAAAAGAGGAAAGGGAAGGGAGAATTTGGGCGCGCGAGGGAGAAAGGAAAGGAACTCTCCTCCCTCCCTCCCTCCTCCCCCCTCCCTCGCGCGTTACCTCGCGCGTGGCTCGCGCCCTGAATCCCTCCCCGTCCGTCTCTCTAAAAACATACAACACCCCAGAAATCCTTGCGCCATTACACTGTTGAAAAGCAATATGGCGTCTGAAAAGAACTGTAGGAAGGACGAATCTACTTCTTCAACAAGCATAGCTACAAAGGGTGAACATTCAGGCGCTCCAAGCGTCGTAAATACCTTTGCCAATGATGGTAGTTTTCTAGAACTTTTTAAAAAAAGGATGGAGGAGGAATCAAAGAAATCGAAAGCGAGTGAAAACTCAGTCTCGGAAGACAACGTCGAAAAGAAAGTCAAAGAAGACTTCGAACAGAACCAAACCGAGGGAAATGTTCCTGGATCCACGAAAATGTTAGCACAGCAGGTCTGGTTTAGTGCAAAAAAGAATGCTTATATTTTCCCTTTTTGCTGGGAAAGATTGAACGTGTAGTATGAAAAACAAAAAAAGTTCACAACTAGGTTTATAAACTTGTCGACGTCCTGAATTCTTTCAGCTTTTGAATTTTCAGTATAAACACACACTTATGGCATTGTTCAAGGAGAAAGAGAAAGCATAAGATTTCTGTACAGCCCCAGACATTTGTTTAATATGAGTGCAGCTATCTCGTACAATTTCACACAAACAGTTTATATGAAATATGAACAGAGTCAAAACATGTATGCTTGGTAAAATAATGTATGGGGCTGTGTTTCTTACCAAGTGTAAAACCTTAAGACTTATTTCTGTCAAACAATCAATTCTGACATTTGATGTGAAACTAAGATTAAAATGAAAATTAGAAACTGACGTATCAAAGTACCTAAAACTTTGTGCTTTTCAATAACACACAAACCCTGAAATTTAAAAGCCAGCTGACACTTGCATTTTTCGCTGCTGTCAATCAAAAATTACAATCACACAAGCAATGAACCTTGAAACACAGAAATACAAAAAACAGATTGAAATCCACAAATCACAAACCATGACCTTTTGAACTTCTTCAAGTCAACATCCATTTCCTAAGAGGTCTGCTAAGATAATATTATTGACAGCAACGAAGAATTGCATTTCAGATTTTGGTTGATTTTGAAAAGCGCAGTAAATTGACATCTTATCTAAACTTCATATACATGGTGGTCATTGAGGAATACAGGTCAGGAGGAGTTATCAACATCCTAAATAGCATGATGTTATCTTATGGTGTTAGTATTAATCTAAAAAATGTAGGGGAAGAGGACATTTGCAGTTGGAAAGATGGGTGGAGCTTCTAGGCAGATGCACGCAAAGAAAAAGAAACAAGAGAAAGAAGCAGCCGAGGCAGCCAAAAAAGCTGAGGAAGAGGTAAAAGTGAAATTTACAAACAATCTTAAGTGGCCAAAAATGTACCTCAGTTATTTGTATAGGTAATAGCATGATTAGTAGTGATATTTGGCATAAATACCACGAGTGATATTTCAAAATTGTTATACGTAATTTCACGAGCCGTCAGGCGAGTGAAATTTGAGACAATTTTGAAATATCACGAGTGGTATTTATGCTAAATATCACGTACAAATCATGCTATTATTTGTTTATACTACTACCCGTAAAAGGTTGTAATTTTCACATGTAGGTATTTCAAATTAAGCTGAAATACCACTGCTCTAAGCCAATCAAATTGCAGAAATTTCTCATGTAGTAGTATAAGAACATTAATATCCTGGTAGGACCCAGCATCCTTATTTTGAATAACCTGAGCTCAAGCCAAATTTTAGCAGCTGTCACACATTTTCTCTTACATAATCGTTACCCAATCTCAAGTTACAGTTATATTGTATGTGACTGGGTATCCTTTTTTGAGAGGAAAAGCAATTTTTTGACGGCTTGATTTTAGATTACTAACTTGAGAGTTTAGGCAGATTCCTGTCCTCCTCAACCTCTGCCGTCGTACTACACACTAAGTTACTGCATACTAAGTTTACCACTGAGTAGAGCATTTTCATTAGTAGAGGCTAGCAACCATAACTTAGTCTTGGAAGTTTGGGTCATCCCTCATTTAATGTTCAGCTGTATTTAATGGTCTCTTTTTTTCACCACTAGGCCGTGGGCAAGTCATCAGCATGGAAAGCTTACATGGATGAAGTTCAAAAATACAAAGAAATGAGTTGCTCAGATGACAGTGACAGAGTGCGGCCTCTTGTGAAGTAACCCTCAATGACACTTTAGGACGCTAACCTTTAGACCAATTCACCATTTTCTTATTGCCCATATAACACCTTATTTACCACCCCCCCCCCCCCCCCAAAAAAAAAAAAAAATTGGGACAAGCATTGTCTTCAGTTTCTTTTTGGACAATATTGTTATACCTGGAAGAAATTGAATACAATGGTCATGCAAAGTTCTGGGGGGTAAATAAGGTGTTTTATGGCCAACATAAAAGGGTGAATGCTGATTTTTGGAAATAATAGTATGTAAATAATCACAGCTTTCTTGCATGATGCTTCATTCTACAGTTTCAGTGAAATGTCTCTCTCCTAAACAGAGTCCTCTTTAAGTTATATGGAGGCTTGTGAGAGGGAAAAAGAGAGCAGGTGGTGCTATTTTTATTGGAATACCCACCCAGAGAAAACCTCTGTGAGGAGAGAGGTGGTGACATGCAAAAACAAGCATTAAAACTGTTCACTGTTGCATGCTATATCGTGTATTGCCTCGCTTAACTGTAAAACAGTCTTTATTTTTGTATATTCAAGTAGTCTCCCAAACAGTCAAACAAATGGTCTGGAGTGAGGCTGAAAACAGAGTGAGATTGCGGAGAGACACTAAAAATATGTTTCCTTTTTCTCTCTTTGTAAGGCTTATGCACTTCACACGTTTGAGACTCTTCTTCTAAACTGATTTTGAGAAAAAAGCCATCTGTTTTGCAGTCTATATCCTCACTTATTCATCCATCATTTTCCTCTAATGAAAAGTTCCCACACAGAAAGCCAAGATGGCCATAATAAGTTTGTATCCAATCTAAGGCAGAAAGTGTAGAATTTCAGAGAGTAACACAGACTGAGCCTTTAATATGAAAATCTTTTTGTTAGAGGGGGCAAAGAAGTAACCATTGTTTATTAAGTAGAGCTATGTTGTTTAAGTTTTTTAAGTTGGTTTGTACACTGATATAAGCCGAAAATGTAATACTTTGCAATACTGGTAATTTTGGAAGTTTGTAATTCCACTGTTCATTTATAAATAAGCCCATCTGCTAGGTTAGTGAAATAGATGTGGTCTGCTTGTTTTGGGAAATTCTCTATAAAATAGTATTTTTTCAATAATTCTTTACAGTTAAGACAAAAAGTGTTTGTGCAACTGCATTTGCATAACCACGAAATGTCGAACCAACAACGATAAATGCAGCTATTGCACTGGAATAACACAGCATCAGTAAAATAATTATACTTTGAATGCATTTTTGTTTGTTAATTGTAACACTGATTCAAAAGAAGTTACATTGGCAATGTTGCTAAGCTCTGTATGGTTTAAGGAGATTTTCCAATAATTTTATGGGCAGAGGTGAGCTACCACCAAGAAATCTGGGCTATTCTTTATGGCACTTAAAATGCACAATGCTAAAGATAGAGATACTCACTGTTTATGTGACTGCCATTTAACATTGTCATCCAAGCCATGAAAAGGTCTAGCTTTTTACAGGGCAAAGGCATAAGCTAAATTTCTCAGTTTTTTAACACCTTGAGTATTGGTCTCGCCCCAGGAATCAAACCCGCGACCCCCCTCTCTGCAGTCAAGCAGTCTGCCAACTGAGCTAGCCCTGCCACAGTTTAAATTACCTTTTAATGCTATCAGTTTTGTCTCTAAAGGCCTATGATTGTTATTATTATCTGAAAATAAACATGAAGAATTTCACCTCAGCAAGAACTGTTTAATTTTATTTCACTATTAATTCATTAGCTAGACAGATGAAATGGCCATCATCTGCTTGCACTATTTTGGAAGTCAGGGGGTAAAGGAATTTCAAGACTTGCTGTTTTAGAAGAAGGAGTGCTGTCCTTTTCATCGTCAAGTTTTCGTTTCCTTTGTCCTTTGGATGATCTTACAACACAACCTATTGCTTTCATGTGACTTGTTAATCTGCCAATCAAAAGAAATTCCTATTAACAGTGCACTGAGTCTACAAAATGCAAACACATGATACATGAAGCCTGTGTAGCTGGCAGTTTGTTTGGCGAGATGGAAAAAAGATGCAAAAACACACGTTTCCACCCCATTCCATTTCCCTCACAGCTTCACTGGTCATGCTCTTATCTTCCTTTACAAGGATTTTACCTGAAAGCAGGTGACTAACTCTATGCAGAATACTAAGGCTTATTGAGAGAGCAGGCTTCCACCAGGGGTTCTGAAGGCAACAAATACCATTGTGGGCGCCAAAACCGTTGCCTTGCTCTCTCCACTAAAGAGCCTCTCAAGGGCTGTCACCAAGATTTCACGTTGCTGGGTAAATACAACAAGTAGGCAGGGAATCAAATAGGTAGGGGTTTCTTTTAGCTCTACTTTTCTTGTATTTTCCTATGAAAGTACCCAGGGGCCATGTTCATAGTAGCAAGGGAAAATCTCTACCCCTGCCTCATGACAGTCCTGGGCTCTCACCAAGTATTCCATTAAAAATAGAATAACAAAAAAATAGTAAGCACACAGTGGATGGTGGGAGGAGAGAAATGGCCCTTTCCTTTCCTGCACTCTTTCCTTTCTCCGTCTCCTCCCAGCTGCCCTGTGACACAAAGAGACCCACTCTGCGGAGGAGAGATCTTCCCTTAGAACCGCCAGTAACACTCCATAGTGGGGTTTATGATGGGATATTTCCTAGTCCCATTCAGTTTGAAAGCACTCAACTGTGAAAATCTTTGCAAAAGAGTTGAATTTTAAAGTACCCTTTGAACAGCGTGTTCAAATTGTCAAAACACAAGACAATTGTTGACATGCAAGCTTATTTTCCATGCTTTCAGTACCCAATGTTGGTTTCATACCTTGAATCAGACATGCCAAGATCTTTCATGATCACATTGCATTCTAATGCATATTCATCAATCATCAATGCTAGCACTAATATGTAAGACACAAGTTTATCCTTGAGTCTTTTTGGAATTGCTCTGCAAAAATAAATAAATTAAAACAAAAATTCATTTAATCATGAAAATGAGGTTTGTGCTCACTAAAAAAATGCTTCAGCACAGAGTGTCAAAAGTTGCAATTTTCTAGTATCAAACTGCGAATGGAGAGAGCTCATGTACTGATTCAGATTCCATTGACTCATTAACAATCATTATTAATCCTACCTGAATTTTCCTTTCTGCAGTGAAAACATGGACAAGAGTTTCTTCTGTATAATGTCAGGCATTCCATACAGAGGATCTATAAAATGAGAAAAAATGAGCCTGGCTCATGAGGTTGCAGTCAACTGTTTTTGGCTGCAAGTGCAGTACACTAAACTTTGGGTGTCCTGTGTTTGCTTGGGTGTCCTGTTGCTATTTAGGGATTTCAATCTCAATTTTTGTTGGTAAGGATGATTCTTAGCAGAAATGGTCAGCAGTGACATCATGACTTATTTTCAAACACTCTTAATGCCTCATTCTAAATTTTGCCAAGTTTTACACATGGGGGACCTTTAGAGTCTAAGAAGACAAAGACTATCTAGTTGCTTTAAATTCTTTACTTAGTTAACGTGTTTATTTGTTATTTTTTCAATGTGTGTCATATGTAAACCGAGCTGAGTGAAATATATCTTCTTGTCTTCTTCTTCTTCTTCTCATGAAACTGTCACTAGTGTAAACATTCATTAGTTGTAACATATGCATATAGCATTTGTCCAAAAGCAGTAAAAAAAGTTTATGGGAAAAACACGTCACGGTGAAAAAAATAAAACTCAAACCAAATGCTCTCTCCAAAGAGCTATTTTTTTGTTTTGCAAGCACGTGGTTTTTGCTGGACATTCATTAAGTATGCTGTTGTCACTTGTCATGATGTGTCACAACAAAGTATCTACATCTCTTTTGATGGTTATTGAAGTACACTAACAGACTATTCATTGCCAGTAAGCGCATGTCCTCTCAGAAGAAAATTTTTTAGAATTTAAAATGCCAAAAAGCTATTAAGTTAAATCTCGTCCTGGTGGTCCTTGAATCTAAAGGTCTTTACTATGGTGCACGCAAACAGTCTCAAAATATTTTTATGACTGTAAACTGGCCACAAAAGACCCAAATCACAAGGAACTCACGATTGTATGACTATGTGACTTGTATTGTTCGGTCCAAAGCATTCACCTTTTTTCTTCAGATCCTGGTAGTTCAAGCCATATAATTTTATCATGTATGATAAATATAAGAGGCAACATGACTGGTGGAGACGCTGTGAAGGATTGACAGACATCACTTCTAAGTTCCGCAAAATATACTCTGGGAACCTACAAGTTAACATAAAAAGGCACAAGTAAATACCATTTCATGAGTAGGTTGAGGATGATCATCTGGGTAAACATAGTTTTGAATAAGACTGTTGTTGTTGACAGTGACCCGCATTTCGACAACCAGTGCGGTAGTCATCTTCAGAGTCAAAGTGAGTTGTATCACATTAGTTGATCCTGGTTATTATACTTTGGTTATTGACCTGACTGGTCAATTAAGTTGCAATGTTATTGGTTATCTGTCTGTTAAGCTTTGATGTTACAGTAAATAGTATGATGTAAATTCCACTGCTATATAATATTATGTTATACATCTTTGGCACACAAAATTTCCCAGGCTGCATTAGCTGCAAATATGCACTTCGTACCTTCTCTGATTTCTCCAAACGTTTATTGTATCTCTCTCTGCATTTTTAAGTTCCAGTGATTTTTTCTGCAAAACTTCATATTCCAAAGGAGTTATGACTTCAATAAGTCAAGGAATGTTGACAAGTTTTTTTAACTACAAAAAGTTGTGTTGATCTCAACATATATAAAATGCCCTTAATATTTTGCTGAAATGACACAAAGATCTGGTGCTAGAATTGCGCAGATGAATCAAGAGAAAGTTCACACTCACTCCAAGGCACTGTACGTTATCTAAGTTACATCATTCTATGGACAGTATCGGGACTAAGCTAACCACGATCATACCTCACTCAAACTAGAGTGTGTTTGGAATTCCCAACATAAGTTTGCCATGTACAGTCAAACCTCTTTAATATGGACACCGAAGGGAAGGAACCAAGTGTCTGCCTTACAGAGGTGCCTGTATTATTGACTGAGGTAGGGAATGTATGATTTTTGGCTTTTCTGGGACCAAACAAACTGTCCGTAATAGAGAGGTGTCCGTATTATAGAAGTGTCCATAAAGAGAGGTTAGATTGTATTCCAGACAGTAAAAGCAGCTTATCAGGCCAAAGCCAATAATGTTCTCTAATTAAAGAAAACAAATAATGGAGAATATGACTATAACAGACAATTTGTACATAACTTGAAATTTGAAAGGATACTATCATCTAGTTTGTAGACATCAGCAGGAGTTGCCGCACTAGCATTAAATGGTGGAATGGATGAGTACTGTTCTTCCATGCCATCTGCAATCAGTAAAAAATGGATAAAATCAGGGAAATCACCCCATGTATCAAGGGGAGCCGAATTCCAAAATCTGGGAAATTCTTGCTTAAATATGGAATCCATAATCTGAGAAAATTTTCTTGTGGAATCCAGAATCCTCAGGTTTGGAAGCTGTAATAATCAGCTCAAGGCACCTGTAATCCATGCCATAGAATCCAGAATGCAAGATGGTCTAGGATTTCCTTGCATGGGGTGATAAAAAGCTATAAAAAAGAATCTATGTATGCTGCAGTGCACAAGAAACCTTTTGACACCTTTTGCTAAATATAATTGCAAAAAAGATAATGTTTCAACATGACCACTTTAACAAACACTTCAAACTAAGTCATGAGCCCAATTAAAATTATTGCATTTATCATCTAGAAACTGTATTCATTCGGAACATCAAAATTTAGACCTGCTTTATCCATTGGTTCATTTGACAGAGTCTGTACAACTTCAGTCACTGTGTCATCCAGCCCTGTATTGTTAATTTTATTTCGCAGTCGAGATGCCATAGCTCTTTTTTTTTTACTGCTCCCAAATGCTTCTGTGAGAAGATCGTTCTGCAAAATAATAGTGAGCATATTATTACTGAAAGACAAAAATATATTTTGAATTTCAAGTAAGAAACAGCTTAGAGACACATGCTTTAGAGGTTAAAAAAGTGTTACACTTAAGAACAAAAATTATTGAACAGATTTTAACACAACATTTTGATGTCACCATGACATTACCAAGTGAGAAGATAAAAAACTAAAATCTGACATAATGCTATATAGACAAGTTAAAGTGACAAAAATGACTACAAAAAGTTATTGACATCTTGAATACGATATTAAGACAAGTTAAATTCCTATCTTTTTTATCCTTTTGAATCACTGTTTATTTACCTTTTCAATGTAAGAGAGTCCCATCTTATCGTCTTGTTCTCCTTCTGTGTGGTTTAACTCAGTATCAACTGCACCAATGCAAACAATATTAAGGAGACACAATATGCATGAGTACACATATGCACATATACTATAAAAAAAGCATTTTCCTGCTGAAGAAACTTTACAGAAAAAACAAAAAAGAGCCTTTTCCACAATAAGATGCAATTATCTACAAGTTGGAAAATACTACATACATTGGAATATTTTTTTCAAGCAGTTTTCTAGATATTACAATATTATTATAATGAATGCCAGAACAACTAGTACTTTCTAGAGTTCACTTCATATATTCTTATTCTCAAACATTGTCACTCAAACATATCTATTCAAAACATGCCAATTTCTTATTGATGAACTTCTCCCTCTATAGAGAGAAGTCTTTACATCACGTTACCATGGTAGCACAATTCTTGGATGACAACAAACTATAAAGCCACTTAAAAGTCTATTCGCACTATTTCGAACTTCACAGATCTCATCCAGTTTCATTTAATTTGGCAAATCTTGGCGAAATTTTCTTTGGGACCAAATCTATCGTTATCTAAGTTTTAGAAAAAGAAAGCGACAATTTTTGTGTTGTGCCATAAAGCGGGCTTGTGAAATTAGGAAATTTCCCGTCATGAGGTGCAACGATGGCAATGAAATGTACAAAATAGCATGATGCACGTGCAAAGTTGCAAATTATTTTTTGCCATTCTCCTTTTTTTTTCATGGGAATTATATACACAAATTTTGATAGAAATTGATAAGTTAGACACCTCTTTAAGATGGACAGTCAGGGCTGGTCCTGAAGGTTTCTCTCTTAGACAAAGTTGACTGTAGTCATACCCCTCACACCTGCACACCTACAAATCAAACCCTCTGCTAGTTTACCTAGAACTTTAGGCTGTAGTGTAATCATCTCAGTGTCATACATTTTCATGACCTCTGTGCTTGAATTGTAAACCCCAAGGACATATCTACAAATCAAACAAGCCCTCTGTTTATAAACAAACATTACATACACAGGTAGATATTTTTCATCTTAGTAAAAAAGAAAAAGCCTAGGTGACATTTCTCCTAAGAAGGATCACTACCACTGAACACTTATCTTTTTTAACAGGATAAAAATAAAGAAAGAAAATAAGAAATATATTAAAATAACAACATTCATTAATACTAGTACTCACTTGCACAATGTGTTAGATCTAGCAGATTCTCCAAAGTTTTGACCAACATACTCCATTTTGTCTGTCTGAGCAATCTAAAAATACAAAGCTAATAGTGAGCGTAGTTTCTGGACAAAGGGGGCCTTTTTAGCCTTTTTTTTTTTAGTTGAAAGAACTTAGCTATAAAACTGGAATTTCCAGAGGGGTTTCAGAGAAGTTTCTTTTTCTCTTGAACAGAACAAGAAAACAACAAAGGTGATGAGAATAATGATGATGATGATGATGATGATGATGAAGCTGAAGGCAGTGATGATGAGCAGAAGTATGATGATGACGATGACAATAACGATGACTATTAAGAAATTAGTATAATTAAATGATGATTATCGAAAATAGAGCGCTGTGATTGGCTAGGAGCTTCGCTTTATCCCGCTACATTGAAGGCTAGCAGTTTTCAAAATGGCAGCCAGATTTTTTTATGTTTCGGGGTCGGAAATTGATCAACAATTTTATTTTCTCGAATAAATATCAATGTAATTATACTAAAACAATTAGTCGCCTCAGGCGACGTGAATATTGGCGAATAGTCACCGAGACGAATTCGAGGTGACTATTCGCCGATATTCACATCGCCTTCGGCGACTAATTGTTAAATGATGATAACAATAACAAAGATGAAGATGATGAGGACAACAATGGTGATGGTGATGATAATGAGAGTGATGCTGATCATTATTAGCTGAGGCTTCTTATATGCAAGAGCTTCCTTTTGTAGCTCGGCCCTTTGCCCAATTTAAAATTATCTGGGAACAGTTTTTAGCAAAATGAAATGAGAAATGATAACTGAAAGAAAAGATTAAAAATTTCCAAGACCTTACACAAATAGTAAAGCATCAAAAAGGGAAACGAAACCACACACACATTTTACTTGGTTCCACTCACCAGAGTTCTTCTCTTCTTCTTCTTTTCATCAGTATGGTCGGCCCATCGATAACAAGCAAATTTGATTTTTTTGTTATCTTTCTTGCCAGATCTCAAGTTTGCATTTGTGAAATGTACTGCATAAAAGAATTAGAATCTATCGTCAATTGCAATTCAGCATGGGACAAGTGGCACAAACTTAGCACGTTTTATACAAAAGCTAAAAGAAAGCACAAAATTTAAACCACTATTTCTTGACAAAATTGTATCTAAAGGTTGCTCACAAATAAGTCTAACCTATAAAAGGCTTAACACCGCACGAAGAAGAATCACTTTGAACGTATTCCAGTCTTGCAGTCGCCATCTTGGATGTTTTCCATGAGTTTGGTCGATTTCTTACATACAATTTGATTGGTCACTCTTGCATATTTTAGCCAATCAGAAACTTGTCTTTTACATGTCATCAACCGCGGTGTGTATATTGCGGGCGTTTTTCAATTTCTTGTTTATCGTGTTAGCTTGTGTTTATAATTTATTATGTTCCGATGTAAGCCGCAAAACACAGGTTACTCTTGTGAATAGCATGAATTATTGATAGTCTGGATAGAGTACTTTCGGCTGTTTTACACTTGTTCGCAAAATGTGGCGACAAAACGATAGAAATTGAACTCACAGGACATGTCGATTGAGATTCAAACGACATCTGCGGTTGACGACGATTTTCTGGAGCTGAAAAGTCGTCTTGAGGTAACTTAGTTTAGCAATAGAATTCTTTGAATGTATTGTATAATTAATTTTATATTATCATTTCAGAAGAAGAAATCTCGGTAAGTTCGCTTAGGTTAAATATAAAGCTAAAGCTGAATGTCGTGTTTTTGGGGTTAATTCAGACACAAAGTTATCTTGTCAAATTTTTGTAAGATTTGTCAAATATCTTAGAAACAGGAAACTTAATTAACCTGAAGTTGTTCAACATATCACTTTGTTTCTTTTTTTTTTTTTCATTTTCTTGCAGCCGCTTTTTGACGCAGAGCCTTTAAAGGTATGCGAATAACTTATTTTTATCAAGCTTATATAATATATGCTTTATTCCCCGAAATATTTTCGAAATAAGATATTGCATCTAGATTACTGTTTTTATGCTTTCGCACTAAAGTAACTTAATATTATTATGTTACCTGTTGTCATTTCTTCAGTTCATTTGCATAATATTGACCAAGAACAAAAACTTTGTTAAAAAAAATTAATCTCCCATTGGAAATCCAAATTCTAGAAAACATGGTAAAATATTGTGTGTTGTTCCATAAAACCAAGCTTTTCACTGACATTTATCTATAAATTTTATTCTCTTTATGGCAGATAATTTAAGAATTGGTTTAAAAGAGATAACGTTAGGCTGGAAATGGACTGAGTCCGATATTATGTAAATATGTTTCTTATGTGCAGTTTACAATTGACTTTGTAAATTTGGTAATAGCTGAATATAAATCACTGTTTGTCACTTCAATAAAAAAGAACCAATGGAATTTTCATGCAGTAATTCAAAAATATCGTTATAGCAATTCTGCCTTCAATTGGCACACCTTAATAATGGTTGGAGTAAAAAATTCACTATCACTGCACTTTTCACAAACATGCAAATTTTGAAGTTCAAAAGCCAACTGAAGATTACGTTTTTCGCTGCCGTCAATCATCTTAACGGACCTCTTAGGAAACAAAACTTTACTTTAACAGGTTCAAAAGGTCGTAGTTTGTGATTTGGGATTGGTGGATTTTGATCTGTTTTGTGCATTTCTGTTTTTCAAGGTTCGTACGTTGCTTGTGATCGCAATTATGATTGACGGCAGCAAAACACGCAATTGTGAAGGCGGCTTTTGAACTTTAGAGTTTGCATGTTTGTGGAAAGTGCAGTAAGATATAAAAAGATAGCCGTTTTAAAAGAAATGGTTGTCCTCCAACCTCATTCCCAGGGCTTTTACCCTTAGATCCCACCTATCCCACTTTCCACTATAACTGTACTCTTAAGTCATACATTTATCATTTTAGGAGAAGTTGCATGGGTGGGGAGGGGTTATCCTGGGAGCAAGCTTTCCAGGGCGCTCTGGCAGCGGGCCGGGAAAAGGAAGTAGAGCTTACAACTACATCTCTGGAATTTGAATATCTGCATCAAAAAAGTCGATGCGAAATGCTGATTGGTGGAGATGACATTGGTGATGATGTCATTACCCTTGGCACATGTTTTTTAATGTTTTTTTACACTCACCCTCATTTAGTCCCTTACCTGCTCAGCTAAAATTTAGGGAGAACACTGTAAAAAATGCAGCCATACATGTTCATTTTTTAAAACCTAGGTTACCGGTATTTGCATGGCCCAGTAATTCCTGTTGTGGATGATGGGAATGACGGTCTAACATAGTGTTTTGAGTGAAATCGTTTATTAAAATGGGTATATACTTTGATCAAAATTATGTCAAGCATTAGCCAGTATATTAATATTCTAATCTTTTTGGTTTATTAGTCTGACTGAAAAAACTTTGATAACACAGGAGGTAGTGCTAAGTTTAATTGAGTGAGGAAAAAGCATACAAAACAGATATATTACTAATTTTATCTATAGGCTCAGAGTGATGCCTGCCTGAGGCGCTTTTTAAGGGCTTTTCAGGATGTTGATGAGGCATACAGTGCATTGATTAAGTACGTTGAATGGAGAGAGGAATATGGAGTAAACTGTCTGAGTAGAGGTGATGATGACATTGAAGAACAACTGGCCTTAGGAAAAGCAGAAGTGCTGGACTTTCCAGACCACAGGGGAAGGTCAGATTTGAACCACAACATAAATTTGCAATATATTTTAAGTTCAAAAGTGGGATTTTTTGCATAAGGAAAAAAATCCAATTCCCAATAAAAGTAACACAGATTCTTTTTTAATATGCTTACTTAGACCTATTGTCCTAGTGACTGTGAGAAATCATGATGCAAGAAGCAGAGATCTGAATGTACTCACCAAGTTTATTATTTATATCCTGGTAAGTGCTACACAAGTTAAAGATATAAAAATAATAATGGAGATATTCCTATGTTGAACAACTTAACTAATTGAGTACGTGTAATTGCTAAACTCATCACATACATTTTGACTGTTAGGAGGAGGCAACTAGAAAGTGTAACGAAGATGTTATTGACAACCTTTGCATTACTTTTGATTTAAAGGTATGAGGATTTAAACTAGGCATGGTAACTGTAACATACTCACAGTCTTATCTTTTTTGGAAGTCACTGAGATGCAAAGCATAAGTAGATAACCCAAACGACAGGATCATTTTTGAAATCTGAAATTAGTATAAAACCTTTTTTGTCTTGTTGTTCAAAAGTACATTATTTGGAGTATAACCCTAATTTGTTTTGTTGTTCCAGAGAAGGCCCAACCCTTCAACATTTAATGTCTTGGGGGGTGGGAGGTGAACTTCCACCAATCTCGCTTCCCTTGGGTCTTTCCCAGGCACCCAAGTAAACTAATAAAGTTGCCTATGGAACTGAACTGGTTCTGAACCTAACATCTCCAATTTTAACCTTGAGTCTTCATTCCTTTCCAGGGATTTTCATTAAGTAACATGGATTATGGTTTTGTGAAGCAGTTAATTTGGCTGCTCTCCAGGAGATATCCAGAGAGACTTGGAAAATGCCTGATTGTAAATTCTCCATTTATATTTACTGGATGTTGGGCCCTCATCAGACTGTGGTAAGTTCCAAGGTCATGCTCCAGCCTCTTGTGTAGATGTTCATTCAGTCTAAAAAGTCGTCTGTGTTGTTTAACTGTGACAAAACATAGATCGAAATGCGTGAGTCACTTTTGCAGTCTTCATAAAGACATAACCAATACTGACAGAAGACCTATAAAGTCCCAACATGATTGACCATTCAGGTGAATAACCAGAGTGTAATACTGTCAACATACATGTTTATAAGCCCTCTTTTCCACTATTACACTTGCCAATTGAAGACAAAAGAAAAACTTAAGATAACCACCTATATGGAATAACATTAACTTGACATAACTGGGGCTTGAAAAAAGTGCCATCTAGTTGTCCACGACAGCTGGTGGAATTTCCGACCATGCAAGTAACTTTTCCTTCACACTTGCCTGAAGAGCAAACACCCAGGCAGGTCATCTGCCAGCTTAATTGTTGAAAAAAGTAAATTAAGACTTCCCTACGGCAACCAAAATTTGAATAGCTACAAGCTGCTCATCCTTATGGCTGCATGTGTACACACTGGTAACTTTTCAAGCAATTCTACTTTTTTCGGTTCTAGGTTGCATGAAGTGACATCCAGCAAGATTGTTTTTATCAAGAGTAAAGACCATCTGGCAGAGTACATTCCTCTTAATGTTTTGCCAAATTCTCTTTTCTAAATAATTGGCACTTCATTTAATATCCTTTCTCTGCCATCTATAGGTTCAATACCCGATGCTCAGTTGAACTGAAATCTATTGTACATGCAAAATTCACAATACAATAATTAAGCTTGCTATTATTGGAAATATTCTTAACATGTACCAACAGGATGTTATTGTATTAATGGGTTATACTATTAAGACATTGATATTTACTGATTTCTTTAACACAAGCAATCCATTAACCTGTGAGTTTACGTAAATTATAGTGCCAATTACCTTCTAAGAAGAAATAGGCAAATAGCAATATTGGAAGTGTTTCATAAATTTTGGTTTTAATATTATCATAATTTTATTTGTTAATAAAATGCATCTTTCCAGTTTATTTGCACATATTATTTAAGTAGACATTATTATTTTAGTAAATTTGCAAGGGCTTTAGTTTGAAGTCTGTGGTCTGCCTTTAACAGCAAATGAAGTTACTGGTAGGAAAGCTAGTATTTATTTAAAAAAGGGAGTCTTCTCAGTGTTTAGTGGGAAATTCTAAAGGATTTATGTAGGAAGACAAATAGTTTCAAATAAGCTGTTTTTTTCTCCAACCTTTATGCATTATTATAGGAGCTTAACTGATTCTTGAAATCAGAACATTAACTCTATTGAAAACAGGTATTGATGGACATTCCATCATAATGAAATGCAGTTTTACTTACCCCATTTAAACTTAATTTCACAAGTCACTCTACTTTTAAAGAAACTTTTTTATTTATCAGTGTTTTCACTTTATTTCAACTATTAAAAATGTATCAGAATCAAGGGCCATGCTCAAGCAGTGCCCGGTGTCCCCTGGCACCTAACTTTTGCTCTTGTTCAATGAGGAAATCCAGGCTTAGCGTTTTCAAAGAAATCCTATCCTGGACACCCTGGATTTCTCAGGTTCAAAGCAACTGGCTACCTTCAATTTTTCTTAGACTATGGCCTTGGAATTGCTGCACTTAATCAATTAGACATGAAACATACAGAGTCAACACTGAGTGCACCTTTTAGCCAATTTCTTAGTAAACATTTTCATTTACTTATTTACCGGTAATTATTTATTCACTTTTTTATTTATTAGTTGCGAAAATGTGTGTAGTGAACTGTAGGTGGTTTTAAGCACACATTAAAAATAAATCCTCCTTTCACAGCCATACTCGCTGAGATATGAAGTCATTAGAAAGAGTAATATACAAAGTAGTTACAAATGATTGGCAAATAAAGATCCCTGAAACACTCTATAAACATCCCACCAACAGCTGGTTATAGATCCAGGGTGGATGACCAGCTTGACTGACACTCAAGGTTTTAATTTAACCACTCAGGAGGAAGTGCAACCTTTCAAATATCATACTCACTTCTGAGAAGGAAATCAGGGGACTAAAAATTACAAAAATCACACAACTTTAGGTCTCACAATATAAGATAAGAAAAGACAATTATTTATTTAATGCCAAATACACAGGGAGTGGTTGCTCAGTCTCCCAAGTGGGAGGCTCATGTGAAGTGCGTTTGACAGTTAATAAAAACAAAAAAAAAAGTTAGTTTACACAGACAATTAAGGCTTATTCTACAAAGATGGATCTTACTTTCGTTGATCAATTCAATGCAAAGGGGTTAATACAAAACTAGAAAATTGTTTTCAAAGTGATCTATACTAGTGTTGCAGCATTTCAAAACTGTATACACTAAACATCTCACATTAAAATATCATGTTTTAACAAACATTCTAAAATATTCAAACATCTATATTTCCTGTTTATCTAAATCTAAAATATATTGGTGAACAAGTTCATTGCTGGTATGAGCAGAAAGTATAGTGCTTACTAAAATCCCAGTCTCATGGTTTAAAAAAATTTAATCAAGAAACCTAACCTGTCTACCTCTTTTTTGAGGTGGTGGGTTCTTGTAATAATTACATGAATATTTTTGTTTCGTAGAAAGGGTAAGATGGATTTAAATCCTAGTATTATTTTTTGTTGTTTTCTATTTCCTACGATCTCAAACAAGGTTTTAAACTTACATTAACAAAACTTAAGTCAACTGGTTTAATTATATTTTGATCCATGGATAACCTATTCAGTGTAATCCAACAGTATTACAGTGTGACCAGGAAAACCATGAACACTCAAAATATCTCAGGAATGTTTATTGTGTTATGACTAATCACAAGAAAGATCAAGACATGCAAACTAGCCACAAAACCACAAACTAATTACCACTCTTGCTTGCGATTCAGTTTTCTCACACCTGATTGGCTTTTTTCTTGCAACACAGTAACGTTCCAGAAATATTTCTGGTGTTCACTGTATTCCCGGTTTGATTGTAACACTGCAGTTTCCATATATGGGTCAATGAAATCTCTCAGTTTTTATAGTGTTCCCACTGAATTCACCATCTACTATAGGATGTACAGTCCCATTCAAAATAGGAGTTGTCACAAACTCAACAAAACAAGTTTCATGAGATTCACAAGGAGCACCATCCAACTCCAATAACACAACACTGGCAGTTTTCTGCTTGAGTGATATCACATTTGCTGGTACAAACAATGTGATTTGTGGACCAATCACAGGCCAGTAACGACCCAAATTAAAGCCATTTACAAACACTTGCCCTTTACTCCATCCAGGCAGGTGAAGAAATGTGTCATACGAGGAATTTACATAGAATTCCCCATGAAAAAATGTAGGTGCAAAACTCTTGGTTAATAACTCCTTTTGGTGTCGCTCAATGTTAAGATAGCCATCTCTAGCTGAAAAGAGATTGTGTAAGTTTATAGGATATATCTTCCAATTCACAAGAACTGCACCATTTATTGTAACATTGCCATTGATCCCTTTAGGCTCAGCATAACCACCATTGACTCTTCCCATATTTTCCACCAAAATATCAAGCTGCAACTCATTCCCAATGATAAGAGATGCAGTCTGATCTTTAGGATCACGGTACATTGTTGCTTGACGAAGTTTTCCCACATACACAATGGCTCGGTCACGTGCTAAGCTAGTGATATTCAAGACCACTGTTGACTGAGCAAACTCTGCCGGAATTTGTGTTTGGTAAAGAATGAAGCCATAGCTTTGTCCAATTTGTTCCATGGTTAAAGGAAAGGTTGAATTCACAGGGCCTTGGGGAGTAGAAAGATTTGGCACAGCATCAAGGAAGGTTGAAAGTTCGGTCATTTGAACTTTACCATATGGAAACTTTGTAGTGTTTGGTGGTATGGGAATCTCAGGTATTTTCTCGTACTTGGCAATTGTCTCTCGCAGGACATGAAATTTTGTAGTTGTGTCACCAGCTTCTGTCAAAGGTGCATCATAATCATAACTCGTAATACTTGTCACTAAAGTTTGATGGTAATGTCCACCATTCATGAAACCAAAGTTAGTACCTCCCATGTACATGTAAAAAGCTACAGATACATTCATTGCCAGCATTTTGTCAAAGGTCTGATCAACTCTCTGTGCAGATCTGGTTTGGTGAGGTACACTCCATCGATCCAGCCACCCTGGGTAATACTCAGTGACTACCAAGGGTCCCCTAGGGGCAAACTTCCGCTTTGCTCCAAACGCCCTATCTAAATTAGTTCCAGCGCCAATGTCCAAAGTGGGATACAAAGAAGGGATAGTACCACACTTTAATAAAGACTCGCGGGCGCCATTGTTTGAAAAAAGAACAACATCATTGCCAAGGTATTTACGAAACAACTCTTCAAGAAACTTCAAATAGTTCAAATCACATGCCATGTAATACCCATACTCATTTTCAACTTGGACTGATATGATTGGTCCCCCATTAGAGTACAGCAATGGCTTCATCATGGGTAATAGCACGTTCAGCCAGGACTCTGCATAAGATAGATATTGCTTGTTCTCCGAGGTTCTTAAGGAAATCGATGAGTTCTTCTTCAACAACCATGAAGGATACCCGCCATTTTCCCACTCGGCGCAAATATAAGGTCCGGGTCTGAGAACAACCAGAAGTCCAACGCTGTTAGCGAGTTCAATAAAGCTCACAAGATCTGCATCGCCTTCGAAGTTGTATTGGCCATGAACTGGTTCGTGAATATTCCAAGCGACGTAAGTTTGGACTGAGTTTAAACCGCCTGCTTTCATTTTCATGAGCCTGTCTTTCCAGTACACGCGAGGAACCCTGAAATAGTGAAAGCATCCAGCGATGTAACGAAAAGGTTTGCCATCTTTGAGAAAGCAGTTGTTCTCGTAATCGATAACAAAAGATCTTGACTCGGTGTACTTGAGAGCACACAAGAAAATTAACACAACAATCAGCAGTCTCGACACTGTAGCCATTTTGCTGAGCTCTTTAGATGTTGCAAAACACATTCGGTGTTCTGTCCATCCAATATGTGCATAATCTCCGACACTTAAATAATGTCACAAGGGGGTCACATGAGTTGCATACCCGCCAAATCGTGTTGATTCTCAGTTTTCGTGTACGAGCCTCTTCTCTTGCTCTCCGGAAATCTCGTTGTTTCCATCAAAACACTGAAACATGATATCTCACGTTCTCAGTAGCCTCTAACCCAGGCCTGTTATCACTCAGTTACCACCTGTATTGACGTGCCCCTAGTCACGCCTTAGACACGCCTACCGCAAAGGCTTTTGTACAGCCCCCTCCCCTCAGGAGAAAGTCAGCTAAGGGGTTCTTCAGCCGTAGTTTTCCTCAGGGAAGAGAGGCTAGCGGGGCCGGGGGCATATATGGTACGGCACAGAAATCCCAGACCCAACAGTCGTTTGAAGGGAGTGTATGTCAATCAACAAAAATAGGTCTTGAGTTCTGCCTTTCAAAACATTTTAGGTCAAAATGACCCACCTTGCATCTTCCTTCTAGAGGTGTTAAATAAAGAGAGTGGGGTCACCAAATACTCCATATAAGTTTGGGGGATCTGTAAAAATGCAAATAGACAGCCAGAATCAAGGCTTTGAGAATTTAAATGACGATATTTTCACTGGGGAGCATGCCCCACGGCACTCCTACTTTATTACACTTTACAACAAAAACTTAAATCAGCGGTTAAGTCGCCTGTTATTGATGGCCTCTAACTGTCTAATTTTAAAATAATAAACAACTGGGATGATAACACTGTTAGCAGGGGTTTCTTTCCAGCATGGTTTTTGTCATCTGCAAAGTCATTCAAGCCATTAATATTCCTGTAGTTGACTTGTTCATGTTCCAATAAACAAGCCAACTATGTGAATATTGACCTGACTTCTTATTTTTCACTTTCTTCGTAAAATAGAAAAAAGGTCATCAAAACATAACATCAAAATTATTTAGGACTAAATAGTGGGATCACTTTATATCACAGGAGTGCCTTTCAAATCCCACCGGCTCTCCTCCTCCGCTTCCCCATAAAAAAAAAACAATGATACCTAGCACAGCTGTGTTTACACACTAAGCATTTTTCCTTGCTTGCAAAAACTTGTCAAGGAAACTTGCTTGGTTAAATAGGGCTTTCATAGAGGTAAAAATACTGAACATTTTTAATGGTAACCTTTAAATTGAATGTTTACACAAGTGACAACATGAATTCCACTATTACTTTATACTAATAACTAATCAAAACTAACCATTACTTTAGATGAATGCATAAAATTATAAAACAAAACAAAATAGTTCACCAAGTTCAAGAAATAACATACAACACAAAAATTTTCAAAACACAGCACATGTTCTGTAACATGATTTTTGAAAGGTCATGTCACATTATGCAAATATGTTATTCTACTAACAGTTAATAACACTAATGTTAAGTCTAGCTGATGATGATGATGATGACAATGTCTCTGTAATACAACTAAAAACAAAAGTAACCAAAAATATTGCAAAAACAGTTTTTTAATATCATGCTAGCAGAGTTTAGACTAAATGAGGACAAAGAAAAGAACAAAAATCTTTTTGTCAAGCTAGGATGGGATAAACTTTTCTACATACAGTCATCAGACCCACCACAACAATATATTTTACAACATTTCTTGTGTATGGCTCAATCTTTATGGAGAAATAAAAAACGTTTCAATGAAATTTACCATCTTTTATAGTGTTCACACTGAATTCACCATCTATAGGATGGACAGTCCCATTCAAAATAGGAGTTGTCACAAACTCAACAAAACAAGTTTCAGGAGATTCACAAGGAGCACCATCCAACTCCAATAACACAACACTGGCAGTTTTCTGCTTGAGAGACATCACATTTGCTGGTACAAACAATGTGATTTGTGGACCAATCACAGGCCAGTAACGACCCAAATTAAAGCCATTAACAAATGCTTGCCCTTTACTCCATCCAGGCAGGTGAAGAAATGTGTCGTATGAGGAATTTACTGGAAATTCTCCATAGAACAAAGTAGGTGCGAAGCTATTATCCATGGTAAATACATTTCTTCTGTTTCTGTCAGGCTTGGGAAGATAGCCAAGTGCATATGAAGCTGAAAAGAGATTGTCTAAGTTTATAGGATATATCTTCCAGTTCACAAGAACTGCACCATTTATTGAAACATTGCCAATGATTCCTTTCGGGTCAGCATAACCACCGTTGGCTCTTCCCATATTTTCCACCAAAATATCAAGCTGCAATTCATTCCCAATGATCAGAGGTGCAGTCTGATCTTTATGGTTATGGTACATTGTAGCTTGGCGAATTTTTCCCACATACACAATGGCTCGGTCACGGGCTAAGTTAGTGATATTCAAGACAACAGTTGAGTGAGCAAACTCTGAAGGAATTTGTGTTCGATAAAGAATGAATCCATAACTTTGACCAACTTGTTCCATGGTCAAAGGAAAAGCTGACTTCACAGGGCCATGGGGAGCAGAAAGCTTTGGTGCAGCATCAAGGAAGGTTGAAAGCTGGGTCATTTGAACTTTACCATATGCAAACTTTGTGGTGTTTGGTGGGATGGGAATCTCGGGTATTTTCTCATACTTGGCAATTGTCTCTCGCAGGATGTGAAACTTTGTAGTTGTATCCCCTGCTTCTGTCAAAGGCGCGTCATAATCATAACTTGTAATGCGTGGAGTTGACCCTCCTCCATTCATGAAACCAAAGTTTGTTCCACCCATGTACATGTAAAAGGCTACAGATACATTCATTGCCAGCATTTTGTCAAAAGTCTTAGCGATAACCTCTGCAGATCTGGTTTGGTGAGGTTTACTCCACTGATCCATCATCCCTGGATAATACTCACTAACTATCAGGGGTCCCCTGGGTTTTAATTCTCGCACCAATGCAAATGCTTTATCTAAATCGGTTCCAGATCCGAAGTCTAAAGTTGGATACAGAGAAGGGATAGTGCCGCTCTTGACTGCATACCAAACAGCTGCATTGTTTGAAAAAAGAATAACATCATTGCCAAGGTATTTACGAGACAACTCCTCAAGAAAATACAAATAACTGAGGTTTCTTTCATGCCTCCAGCCATACTCATTCTCCACTTGTACAGATATGATTGGTCCCCCATTAGAGTACAGCAATGGCTTCATTTTTGGCAAAAGCACGCTCAGCCAGGACTCTGCATACGATAGGTATTGCTTATTGTCCATGGTTCTTAAAGAAATCGAGGAGTTCTTCATCAGTAACCATGAAGGATACCCGCCAAACTCCCACTCGGCGCAAATATAAGGTCCAGGTCTGAGAATCACCAACAGTCCAACGCTGTTAGCGAGTTCTATAAAACTCACAAGATCTGCATCGCCCTCAAAGTTGTACTGGCCATGAACCGGTTCATGAATATTCCAAGCGACGTAAGTTTGGACTGAGTTTAAACCGCCTGCTTTCATTTTCATGAGCCTGTCTTTCCAGTAAAAACGAGGAACCCTAAAATAGTGAAAGCATCCAGCGATGTAACGAAAGGGTTTGCCATCTTTAAGAAAGCAGTTGTTCTCGTAATCAATAACAAAAGATCTTGAATCGGAGCATTTGAGAGCACACAAGAAAATTAACACAACAATCAGCAGTCTCGACACTGTAGCCATTTTGCTGAGCTCTTTACGTGTTTTCAAACACATTCGTCTTGTCCATCCAAGATATGCGTAATTTCCGACAACAGGAGTCCATCAGTTAATTGTAAAATGGACCCCTGTCGGATTAAATGTATCACAAGGGGGTCACATGAGTAACATCAGTTGCATACGCGCCAAATCGTATTGTAATATACTTCTCACCCGGAAAACCGCTAAGAGAAGGCAGAGAGCCAAATGAGCCAAAATGCATAAAAGTATTTTCCTGGGCCATGCTAAGAATTTTAGGAAGAGCATCGATGCTAATTTACGCTTTTGTGCGTGTTTGCCTTAGTGAGAATAGATTTTCAGTTTTTTTGTGCAAGACGGCTTCTTCTCATGCCCTCCGGAAATCTCGTTGATATGAAACCGGTCATTATAAAACAGGACTGCGGACTACGGACTGCGGACTGGGTATAAAATATGGACTAGGTATAAAACGCGGACTGGATAATACGGACTGGGTTTAAAACGCGGACTGCAGGCTGCGGTCTGGGTATAAGATAGGAATTCTTGGTGGAGGTTTGTGAATCAAGAGCCTGACAAAAATTTATCGTTTTCAATTCTAAATGAATAAGAACGAAATAGAAATATGCGATCGAATTTGAAATGCATTTGAAGAATTTTTTGTTTGCGCTCAAAAGAGAATGATCTACTGTTGTGCTCTAATCTGTAATATTTAATGATGTCATAATTTCTGCCTAATCAGGCCTAGGCTGTTCCGGGGTCCGAGATAGTTGGGTCCGCTGAATTGAGAAAGTGCCAAAATAAAACGGGAGGAAACTGGGTAGTCTCCTCCTTATATCTGAGAGCCTGGAACAGACTAAATTAGGCCAGGCCTGTAAATGAGTATGGATTTCAGAGATCAGGTCTGAAAATGGGCGTGGAAAATGACATTTTTTATTCTGAAATAGGGTAATGATTTAGAGAACCAGGAAGCAGAACCCCACCAAAAAATTCCTAGGAGTACCCCCTTCTGGATTTCAGGAGCGGGGTTGGATGATTCAAATTTCGGTTATTATTCACGTATCGTTGAGTAATCCCTCCCCACTAAATACTGCTTTTTTACTTCACGGAATGCCCCTATATTGACCTTCTCGTCTGAGTTCTTCATTTCCTCATATTCCCAAGGCTTTATTTGAAACGGAATAGATGCATCTTTAAGAATTTTACTCTGACTCGGCTAACACCAATACTATTCTTTTTATTCGGTGCTTCTCTGATTGGTTCTCTTCTAACTCCTTCTTTTGATAAAATTCAGGTTTAATTTCAGTTGCCTTGAGTAGCGGCATAACCTTCCTTGTCCGTGCAGTTCACTTTCCTTCTCCACATGAGGAGAATATAGATTGCATGACCAGCTTACGGAATGTTTTGTGTGAGGCAAGGAGCTGGAACTACTGTTTTATGCAAGCCCGCATTCTGTTTCTCTCAGTTTTAAGAGAACCAATCAGAGAAGCACCGAATAAAAAGAATAGTAATGGTGTTAACCGAGGCAGAGTAAAATTCTTAAAGATGACTCTACATTCCGTTTCAAATAAAGCCGAAATGAATCATCCAACCCAACGTTCTATTCTACACAATGATTATGATGACATGATTTACACCTTGCTCCTGAACCCCGGAAGGGGGTAGTGCTAGGAATTTTTTGGTGGGATTACGCCCCCTGGTTCTCTAAATCCTTACCCTATTTCAGAATAAAAAATGTCATTTTCCACACCCGTTTTCAGACCTGATATCTAAAATCTATACTCATTTTCAGACATGGCATAGCCTGGCCTTAGCCTTAGCCTGGCCTAGTTCCAGGCTCTCAGGAAAAGAGGAGACTATCCTCCCGTTTTATTTTCGCGCTTTCTCAATTCAGCAGACCCAACTATCTCGGAGCCTGGAACGGGCTCAGCCTGATTAGGCAGAAATTGTCATAATTATATATTATAACCGTGGCAGTGTTAGCTCAGTCGGTAGAGTGTGCCGACTGCAGAGCGGAAGGTCGCGAGTTCGATTCCCGGGGCCGGACCAATACTCAGGGTCTTAAAATAACTGAGAAGTGAAGTCACTCCCTTTGCAGTGCAGGCGGCAAGACCTTCGCGTGGCTCGGATGACCATGTAAAATGGCGGTCTCGTCTTCAGTTGGAGACGTAAAATACAGAGGGCCACTAGGGAGAATACTTCATAGTAATAGGTGTCACCCTCTTAAAATAAAGGTTATTTATTTTTTTATATATATATAGATTAGAGTGCAACAGTAGATCATTCTCTCTTGAGCGCAAACAAAAAATTCTTCAAATGCATTTCAAATTCGCATATTTCTATTTTGTTCTTATTCATTTAGACTGAAAATGATAAATACATTCGTACATGTACGCTCCCGTAGTTTCTTCGAAAACCATACCACCGACTAGACTCCAAACCAAAATGAAAACCAAAGTGTTTTCGGACCACCAAAATGACCCATAAGCCCTACCCTTTAGGGCGGCAAATACGTATATGGCTTATATAAGAGATTCCCCCCCCCCCCCCCCACCCGTGTCCTGACCACTTTCATGATTGTGAGAGACCGAGACCATGTCTAAAATGGGTGTAGAAAATAGCATTTTTATCAGGCTCTTGATTCAGAGAACCTCCACCAAGAATTTCTATTTTATACCCAGTCTGCAGTCTGCAGTCCGCATTTTATACCTAGTCCATGTATTATACCCAGTCCATATTTTCCAGTCCACGTTTTATATCGAGTCCGTATTTTATACCCAGTCCGCAGTCCGTAGTCCACAGTCCGCAATCCTTGTTTTATACAAACCAGTTGCCTCTTTGTACATCGTAAAAAAACCTGTACTGACAAGCCCCCAGCATGCCTTAGACATGCCTACCTCTCAAGCAGTTCAGCCAGCCAGGCTTAAACCTGTGTACAGCCCCCTCCCATCCGGAACAAAATTGGAAAAGGGGTCCTTTTCCCGATTTTTTCCTTTGGGAAAAGAGGCTAGCAGCGCCGTGGGCATCGTAGGGCACAGAAATCTTAGACCCATTGTGTTTCAGTTGGGTTCACTAGCAAGGAACACATAATTCAAACATGAAACTCACACGACGATCCGATGTACACAAAATCAAACCTGAAATCTGAGCATTCGTTACACGCCTGGTAACCGATTGCATAACAATATCCGACGATAAGTAATTAATCCCTTTGTTTTGAAAGTTCATTGTTCTCAAATAAAAAGATCAAAATCGAAATGTGCTTTTGCTGCATTGCTGGGTGGTCTCTCGCGGACTGGTCGTGTGGATACTTCCACCAGTTCTGCAGCCATTGAAGGTGCATGATTGTTGGGCATGTCTGGTCTGGCTTCTATTGATGGTTCTCCTGGCTCCTTGTCAGGTGTTACCGCTGGTTCAGGAGGCATCTCTGGGTTGGATGGACGTGGCTCACCAGTTTTCTGTGAGTTTTAACGGTTGCAGCAGTAAATACCTCCACCAGGGGTTTCAACCATGTATGATCTGCTGTCCAGCTGCTGTGTTACTGTTCCCTTGCGCCATTCACATTCGAAGTTATTTATTGGTTTCATCCGAACCACATTACTAATCTGTAGTTTGGGCAGGTCTTTAGCAGTCCTGTTGTAGTAACGGGACTGAGTTTCTTGTCGTTTGCACAGCAGGCATTGTTGTTCTTCCTGGTCTGGTGCTTGGGGCTGTAGAAGAGTTGCTGTTGTGGGACCAAGGTTCTGGTTCTTCGGCTCATAAGGCGCTGTGCCCAGCTTGTAGACATCCCTTGAGTACGTGTGTTTCGGTGGTCAAGGAGCGCCAACTTGAGGACACGTGATTTCCGCAAGAGCTGTTTAGCTGTTTTGACGGTTGTTTCTGCCTTGCCATTAGACTTGATGTTGCCAACGCTAATCGTACGGTGCTTGAATTTCCAGGTCTTTGAGAAGTGCGCAAACTCTCGGGGGAAAAACCGAGGACCATTGTCGCTAACAACAGTGCCCGGGCACCCATATCTGGTGAAGTGATTTTTCAGCTTGGTGATCACGGTTGTCGCACTAGTGCAAGCGAACTGGTCGATCTCCCATAAGTTGCTGTAGTAGTCCACCATGATGAGTCGACAAGTCGGTCGCAATTGTGCGCAATCATATTTCTGCATGTCACGCACGACTCCACTAGATGTTTCATTTCTGCAGACATACCAGGCCAAAAGATACACTTTCACGGGCGTCTAAGGCATGCTTCCATGCCAATGTGAGAAGAGTGGACTTTCTGTTTCATCTTTTCATGGAATTTGGCAGGTATGACCACACGTTCACCTCTGAAGATGATACCATTTTGAGCTGTCAACCCGTCTTGCTGGTTGTAAAACGGTAGAGCCAGAGCTGGTACAGATGACTTATCCTCCGGCCATCCTTGCAGGATCACCGTCATGAACACCTGCAAAGATTCTTCCCTTTAAGTTTCTAGTCTGATCTCTGTACCTTCAGGCTCGGCTTTCTCTGTCAAGTACGCTCTTGATAGCAAATCAGCCAGGAAGATACTCTTGCCACGTTCATATCGGCAGCCTACTGTGATGTCATCTTTGTAAGCCCATCATCATTCCCAGGTGATCTGTGACGTCACTGCGGGGGCCTGGGGAAAGAAATTTTAATGCCGTATCCCATACACCAAAGCTGACGAGAACAGATTGAATTGAATTGAATTGGTGCGCGCGTTGGTTTATGGGATACGGCATTAAAATTTCTTTCCCCAGGCCCCCGCAATGACGTCACAGATCACCTGGTCCCTGTAGACATACGCACGTCGAGGTGTGCTTGCTAGTGGTTTCTTGAGTACTCAAGTGGCTTGTGGTTGCTGTGCACTAGGACATATTGACCAAATGTGTACTGGTGGAACCGCTCTAGGGCATAAAACAATAATATTATTGCTAGGCACTCCTTTTCGATTTGAGCATACCGCTGCTCAGTCTGGGTCAACGATCGGCTGATATAATAGGGTGTCCGAGCTGTGGTAATGAGGCGCCTAGTCCTTTTTGGCTCGCGTCACACTGTACTTCAAGCTGACAGATTGGGTCGAAATATCTAAGAAATGGAGCTTTGGTCGGACGAAACCGTTTAAGCGTTGAGCACCTTCTACACTTTGGGGTTTAGGCATTACTCTGATGGCTTCAATCTTGTCAGGATCAGGCTCGAGGCCACTGTCCAGAAGTACATACCCCATGAACTTTACTCTCTGTACTCGTAGCTTGAGATTCTCTTTCTTTAATACTATGCCAAATTCTGCATCGTAGTATAAGAGTTTCGAGCTTTCTGTCGAGGTCTACATTAGCTTCAGTTTTCCTAAAGACTAAAGAACTAGAATACAAAGTGGAAAAGCTCAAGTACAAGAAGTTTTAGGTCATGCAGCCAAGGATCAGAATTGAATCTGAACTTCCAGTTGGTAAAAAACCATCCTGGATCGGTCCACACGAAGTTTAACAGTCGTGATTGATAAATAATTAAAGTCTATCATTAAATTTTATCTGTAAAAAAATAATAAGGGGTGGGGAGGGGGGGGGCTTATTAACTTTCCTACCCTGAAATTAATTAATAAAAATCTATATCGGAAATCAATCAAATTATCGGTATTAATCAATTTAATCTGCTCATTGATATCGATTACTATTGATTATTGGTTTATCAGTTACCTATGGGCGGCTTTCTTCAGTTCGTGTTCCCCACCGCAAAAATTCAGCACTGCTTTGAATTTCTATGAGGAAATTTCTCTGCCTTGTTTATCTGAGAAGTGTTAAAACGGGAATCGCGTGCAGACATTCACATGTCTTCGCTAACTTACACAATGCGGCCACAACGGCGTCTATAGATTCGTCTGATTCTTGATTTCTGCTACCTCTCCAATGGCAAACTTGTCTAGTTTCTCCATGATTTCCGACAAAACTAACCATTACTTAATGCAAAGAAATATAAAACAAAACAAAGAAGTTCAACAAGCTCAAGAAATAACATACAACACAAAAATGTTCAAAACACAGCACAAGTTAAGTAACATGAATTTTGAAAGGTCATGTCACATTATACAAATATGTTATTCTACTAACAGTTAATAACACTAATGTTAAGTCTAGCTGATGATGATGATATTGACAATGTTTCTGTAATATAACTAAAACAAAAAGCAACTAAAAATATTGCAAAAACAGTTTTTGAATATCATGCTAGCAGAGTTTAAACTAAATAAGTACAAAAAAAAAGAACAAAAATCTCTTTGTCAATAGCCTGCAGTGCAGGCATATTTTGGGTTGGCGAAACCTTGTTCGTGTTCGTAATATTGTTGTAGCGGCCATCTTTGATTTTATGACAGTGGAAGATTGGGGAGAGTAGAAATAGTAACCCTTTGACTCGCCCCATTTCCTCCTCTGCACTGCAGGCTACTTTGTCAAGGACGGGATAAACTTTTCTACTTAGAGTCATCAGACTAAACACAACAGTTTATCCACAAAATTTCTTGTGTATGGCTCAATCTTTAAGGAGAAATAAAAAATGTTTCAATGAAATTTACCATCTTTTATAGTGTTCACACTGAATTCACCATCTATAGGATGTACAGTCCCATTCAAAATAGGACTTGTCACAAACTCAACAAAACAAGTTTCAGGAGATTCACAAGGAGCACCATCCAACTCCAATAACACAACACTTGCAGTTTTCTGCTTGAGGGATATCACATTTGCTGGTACAAACAATGTGATTTGTGGACCAATCACAGGCCAGTAACGACCCAAATTAAAGCCATTAACAAATGCTTGCCCTTTACTCCATCCAGGCAGGTGAAGAAATGTGTCATATGAGGAATTTACAGGAAATTCTCCGTAGAACAAAGTAGGTGCGAAGCTTTTATCCATGGTAAATACCTTTCTTCTGTTTCCGTCAGGCTTGGAAGGATAGCCAAGTGCATCTGAAGCTGAAAAGAGATTGTCAAAGTTTAAAGGATATATCTTCCAGTTCGCAAGAACTGCACCATTTATTGAAACATTGCCAATGATTCCTTTCGGGTCAGCATAACCACCGTTGGCTCTTCCCATATTTTCCACGAAAATATTAAGCTGCAACTCATTCCCAATGACCAGAGGTGCAGTTTGATCTTTATGGTTATGGTACATTGTAGCTTGGCGAAATTTTCCCACAGACACAATGGCTCGGTCACGGGCTAAGTTAGTGATATTCAAGATGACAGTTGAATGAGCAAACTCTGCAGGAATTTGTGTTCGGTAAAGAATGAATCCATAGCTTTGACCAATTTGTTCCATGGTCAAAGGAAAAGCTGACTTCACAGGGCCATGGGGAGCAGAAAGATTTGGTGCAGCATCAAGGAAGGTTGAAAGTTGGGTCATTTGAACTTTACCATATGCAAACTTTGTGGTGTTTGGTGGGATGGGAATCTCGGGTATTTTCTCATACTTGGCAATTGTCTCTCGCAGGATGTGAAACTTTGTAGTTGTATCACCAGCTTCTGTCAAAGGTGCATCATAGTCATAACTTGTAATTTTCGGTGTTGACCCTCCTCCATTCATGAAACCAAAGTTTGTTCCTCCCATGTACATGTAAAAGTTCACAGATACATTCATCGCCAGCATTTTGTCAAAAGTCTTAGCGACAACCTCTGCAGATCTGGTTTGGTGAGGTATGCTCCACTGATCCAGCCACCCTGGGTAATACTCACTAGCTACCAGGGGTCCCCTGGGTTTTAACTCTCGCACCAATGCAAATGCTTTATCTAAAACATAGGCACGTTAAACGTGCATGAGCTATTTTGAATGCTTCAGTGTAACTTTAATGCTTCGGTGTAACCTTACCAAGAGTGACGAATCTACCTCTTTCATCCTAAATGTAGATTGGGTTTTTGTGCGAAATTGCGTATTGCGGTACATAAATGAAAACGTGAAACGCTCAGCTGAATCGATCCTCAAGCTATATATTCATTTTCTTCTGTCTTTCCCTGTTACAATTGGTGCAAGTTGAACAAATCGTTCAAGTGAAATAAATTTCTACTCACCAAACGTTGATTAGAAGGAAAACTCTAAGGTTTCCTCGGAGTTTCTTGAGCCAAGATGTGAATCATCGAATACTGAATAGTTACGAAATACCAGGATTTTTATCATTGTGGTAGATTGTTGCATCATCATAATTCACGAGGTTTTCACGTGCGATTCTACTAAGTGAAAGAGTCTTTAACTCCGACAACTTATTTCTTCACGTTTTAAAAGCTATTCCTTCTCAGAAGACAAGAGCCTTTTTTAAGGATTTGGTTGCAAAAGGAAACAGGATTTCATACGTCCAAGTTACTATTTATCATTGTGAAAAGCCAATCCGCATGACATGTACATTCACACAGCTGGCACGTGAAAGTGTTGGACTTTGCCCCCTTTCGACGTTCGTACGTGAGGAATTCGAGTTATCACACAGTCAACTAGTAAATAGAATTCTAAAAATAACTCACGCACACAATTTGCACATGAAGATGTTGGTCTTTCGCCTTTTACAATTCGTACGCAAAAAAAGGCAAATTGTTTTACTACAAAATTTTCTCAAACGATTTTAAGAAATCATTTCGGCTCCATTATAAACATCTGCAATTAAATTATGTTTCATGCAACGTCAAGGTTGATAACCTAACATTTATTAACATTTGTGAAACAGTGTTTAACACCGACAACTTATTTCGTCATATTTAAAAAGCCATCGCTTCTTAAAAGACAAGAGCCTTTTTTAAGGCATTGGTTACTAAACGAAACACGTCTTCATACGTCCGAGTTACTATTATTATTGTGAAAAGCCAATCTGCATGAGATGTACAGTCACACAGCTGGCACGTGAAAGTGTTGGACTTTGCCCCCTTTCGTCGTTCGTACGTGAGGGAATTCGAGTTATCACGCAGTAATCTAGTAAATAGAATTCTAAAAATAACTCATGCACACAATTTGCATGTGAAGATGTTGGTCTTTGAACCTTTCACAATTCGTACGTAAAAAAGAGGCAAATTGTTTTACTACAAAATTTTCTCAAACGATTTTAAGAAATCACCTCGGCTTTATTACAACATCTGCAATTAAATTATGTTTCATGCAACGTCAAGGTTGATAGCCTAACATTTATTAACTTCCAAGAAAATTATCAAACCGCCGAAATATATTTCTACTTATATCAAGTTACTCCACTCAATATAACAGTATGTAATTATTTTGTCAACTAGCTTCTTCCAATTTTATTCCCTAACGCTACTGCTTCTACTTAAGTTACGCATCTTTACTAAATAGAACGAAAAAGGTCGGTTTGTAAGCGAGAGAATAATATTTTTAAAGCTTGTCTACGGGATTAACAATACTCGATACAGCTTTCAGAAAAAGCTGCCTTTTAAACTTCTAAAACCACATTTCATAGGGCGCATACTTTCGAATTAAAGTCTATATCTAAACATCAATTATATTGTTGCTTTACTTTAAGAGATTTGAACATAGATGATCTTTTATACTCTACCCAGTTGTAGCAGGTGAAACAGAACTCATACTGACGTGCGTTGTACCGATAGCCGAATTAGGTCAGAAATGCTCCGAAGCCGCAACCACACTTAAATATGAACCCTTAAACAGCAGCATCACTGTTCACAGCGTTTGAATACTGAAGATATTTTATGTAATGCTTCCAAACACCTGTACCCGTAATAAAAGACGAAAAAATTGTAAACGATAAAGATGGCGGTCTCACAAGTGCCCTTGTTCGACCTTTAACAATGCCATGTTTAAATAGATGCCAAGATCTCATTGGTTCCTAAGCATCAACTCATAGTACCTTCAACCTTATTGGCTCTTGCAACAAACATCCCAACATACAAAGCCACAAAGCCACAAAGCCACAAAGCCACAGAGCCACAAAGATACATACGCTTGCACCACTGACATATGAGCTATTTTTTCAAAATAGCTCAAAAATCAGTTCCAGGTCCGAAGTCTAAAGTTGGATACAGAGAAGGGATAGTGCCACTCTTAACTGCAGACTCAGCAGCTCCATTGTTTGAAAAAAGAATAACATCATTGCCAAGGAATTTACGAGACAACTCTTCAAGAAAATACAAATAACTGAGGTTTTTTTCATGCCTCCAGCCATACTCATTCTCCACTTGTACAGATATGATTGGTCCCCCATTAGAGTACAGCAATGGCTTCATTTTTGGCAAAAGCACGCTCAGCCAGGACTCTGCATACGATAGGTATTGCTTATTGTCCATGGTTCTTAAAGAAATCGATGAGTTCTTCATCAGTAACCATGAAGGATACCCGCCAAACTCCCACTCGGCGCAAATATAAGGTCCAGGTCTGAGAATCACCAACAGTCCAACGCTGTTAGCGAGTTCTATAAAACTCACAAGATCTGCATCGCCCTCAAAGTTGTACTGGCCATGAACCGGTTCATGAATATTCCAAGCGACGTAAGTTTGGACTGAGTTTAAACCGCCTGCTTTCATTTTCATGAGCCTGTCTTTCCAGTAAAAACGAGGAACCCTAAAATAGTGAAAGCATCCAGAAATGTAACGAAAGGGTTTGCCATCCTTGAGAAAACAGTTGTTCTCGTAATCGATAACGAAAGATCGTGCCTCGGAGTACTCAAAAATACACAAAAAAGATAAAAGAAGAAGAAACGCTTTCAACTCTGTAGCCATTGTTGTTGAATTCACAGGTAGCCCAAGCTCGAAATATGAGCATCAGCGAGCATCGGCATTGTTGCGTAACATTCAAAATATAAGGATTTGTATGGGAAAAAAACCTACAGTTTCTGTAACCTACGAAAATGAAATGATTTCAATAAAAAACAGCTTACCTTGCTTAAAATGTGTGTTATGCCTCTCCTGTGTGGTCCACGGGCCAAATTATGGCCGTTTTATGGGTTTTTATTAAACGGCCATAATTAGGCCCTTGGACCACACAGGAGAGACATAACACACATTTTAAGTAAGGTAAGCTGTTTTTTATTGAAATCCTTTCATTTTCGTAGGTTACAGAAACTGTAAGTTTTTTTCCATACAAATCCTTATATTTTGAATGTTACGCAACAATATGCCGATGCTCGCTGATGCTCATATTTCGAGCTTGGGCTACCTGTGTTGAATTCTACTTCTTCACTATGCGCACCACAGGTTGCGCAAAGTCGATGTTGTTACGTAACCTTCAAAATTTCTAGTCTGCAAAAACGTCCGTTTCTTCCTCGCTCTTCGCCGCTGGGCACGTTCCGCGCGGAGGCGAAGAACGAGGAGAAACGGATGTTTTCGCAGGCTACAAAATGTCAGTAAAAGGTTTTGTGTGGGGAAAAACGATTATTCCAGGTGTTGTAGGCGTTCAATAGAAAACGGCTTATCTCATTTAAAGGTGTGAAACTTCTTTCTTGTGTGGTCCGCGATCTGGTTTACGGTCATTTTTACGTAAGAGATAAATGTCGGGACAACAACTACATTCAAAGCTAAGGCTAACAAAGTATCCCCATCAGGACTTCTAAAAACACAGGAGTACCCAACGGAGCCGCTCGACAAAATACCCGCTCTTCATACAGAATTTGAGCTAGCTGGGAAAAATTGTATTGGCTAATTAGCTGGCTGGGAAACTTAAATGAGCGCCTCGCTAATTAAAAATATGGAAAATTTATGCCGTTTCTGGCTGGATAAAAAGGTATATTTTTTTCATGGATATTAGAGTGAGCGAAGCAAGTAAGTGCGCGTGAAAATCACCCCACGCGAGCTGTCGAAATGACACCTTTTGCCAGTACAAACGGAAATTTGTTTGGGTGCGTCAGCAAAACGTCCTGCTGTGAATGCCTTGTAAAAGATGCAAGTAGTGAGAAAATGACACGGTTGAGTCAAGCACCGCTCACCGCTTTGGTTTTAGTCGTTTCGCTGTCGATCCTTTATGGAAAACACTTGTGTGTTCGAGTTTTAATATGTCTGTCTAGATATCAGCTACTGGCGTACGTCCTATTTTAAAACTGATTTTAAGGCAGCCAAAAGGTAAGCAAAATAATTTATGTTTCTATGTTAGGTCGCCGTACATGTGTAGATCGAGCTTAATTGTTATGTTGTTTATTCTTAAACTTTATTTCTTCTCAGTCGATAATCGTTGTAAAATATGCATTGGTCCCAAGCCTTTGCGGTGATCACTTTTTTTAAGTGTTATCGTGTTATGGACAAAGTTCGGGATCTTCCGGGTTAGCTTTTAATCGTTTATCTGGCAAAAACTCAGGATTCCTCAAGTCCATTGGTTCCAAAACTGTAAGTACCGCTGAAAGTCTATATTTGTTATATCATTATCATGTAATAATTAGGGATAAGGAATAATATATACTAAACAAATATACTGATCTTTTCCCTGTATCTCCAAAAAAACCCACAGCTAGATAAAAGGGTGAAACAGGTTAAATACGCCATAACTTGCTTATGCTACCGCTGGCTGGCAACTTCCAACTTCCGTTTCACGCTGGCTGGGATTGCGTAATTTTTAGTTTTTTTAACCGTGCTGGCTGGCAAAAAACCGTCGAACATGATTGCTGGCTGGAATTTTTATTTTCTGAAAGTCTTGCTGGCTAGAAGTGAAGAGCGGGTATTTTTTTCCCAGGAAAGTTAAATATTAACATAGGTTGGCGTAATAGCACTCTGCTAGTGTTAACGACATGGTATAATCAATTTTGCGAAAAAAGGTCGTTGGGTTCTCCTGAAAACAGCAAGATGGGACCCGATCAACTGCTAAAATTCCTAAATGTTATCACAGAACCACACAGTCATTTTCAACAATGTTCATCTTGGTCTGATGGAGATTCAATTTTCTTTCGCTCAGTTTAATGCAAAGAGAAGGGGTGAGAGCACTGGTTTGTTTGATTGCAAGGGAAACTGAACACTTAATGTTGCCCTTAATGACAAGGGAAACAGTGAGTTTTGTTCCCCTAACCTATGATCAGATGTTCTTCTTAATAGGGAATGCCTGATCGCTGGTCATGTTTCCAACGTTCCTATCAAATTAATTAACTTTTTCGAGTAGGGAAGTATATCAAACTAGCCTGAATTTCGTCCGATTACTTCGAGTCGTTATTACTCCCTCAGTTGTTGAGAGGTGAAAACGACTCGAAGCAATCGGATGAATTTCAGGCCAATAGCAAACACGTTTGACTTAGACTGCTAGCAGTCCCTCAGTATGGTCACGCGAGGGAGGAAATCGAGCCAAGCGAGCGGAAGCTGGGGGGGAGGCGGGAAACAGCAAGCTTGTGCTTCTGTCAGACCGCCAAGTACGCTCAGACAAACGTTCAGGTAAAATACTTTCTTTGGCAGCCGAATCCATCTTGTCAACTCGTTCTGATCAAAACATGCTGGCTATTTAGGTGCATCATGTTACATTAGAATTTCATAATGACAACGCGCTGATAGCATCCTATTGTTTATGAACCAGTCCAATTCTCCAAGGCTGGGGCTTATGTTGCAGTCTCTCTTCTTCCCACCTCTCTCGCACTTCAATCGACTAAAGCTGTGTGGTGAGCCACGACATAAAGACCAGCAACCTAATCAGCTTACTGGCCAGCCTTCCAGTTTACCACTGCAGAGACCTCATATTCCTCCTCGCTATGTTCCGGATCCGGATGAGACTGATATCATGTATGCAGAAGAGACTGAAGCTGACGGGAATGAGACATTAGCAAGAGCTGAGGAAGAGGATTCCACAGACAGGGTTCGCACGCGCCTTGAAAGGCCTTAAAAGTCCTTGAATTTTAAAATAAAAATTCAAGGCTTTGAAAGTCCTTGAAAATTGCGGTCGGTGCTGGAAAGTCCTTGAATCTCGGTGCTAACTTTAAGTAGAACTCCAAAGGAAAAGGAGCAAACACAATTACAATTACCTATGTTGTGGAAGAACTAAAAAAAGACATAAAATTAAGGCTCTTTTTGAATTGAATAGAGTCCTTGAAATATGGGAAATGTGTCCTTGAATTTTTTGTTCAAAAACGGGTACGAACCCTGCGTAGAGGCAGAGGTGCCAGCTCCAGAAGTAGTAATTGAAGTAGTGCTTCCCCCTGTCATAGAAGTAGTGCTTCCCCCTGTCATAGACAGACCAAGGAGAGAAGTTCATGCTCCTGCTTGGATGAGAGACTTTGTTTCTTAAGTTTTGAATGAACTTTGATTAATTTTCTTACTGTAGCTGCAATCAGAGTTGATATTTGTTATAGTGGCTGTATACGCAGTGATTTCTATTTGCTTTAAAAGAATCCAGTAGTTTTCGTTTTCTTTGTTGCATGGCATGGGGACATGCCCTTTTCTAAGGGAGGGATAGTGTAGTGAAGTTAACCCTTTAAGCCCCAGTATCCACATACAAATTCTCCAAACTGATCTCCACACAATTCCTTAAAGAATTAGTTGAGAGAATTTGTTCAAAGATCAAAGTATTTTCTCTTGGGTGATCATTTTATTGATTCTCATAACTTATTTCTTTACAGTGTATGGATAATTGTAAGGAGAAGATTGATCTTGGACACTATTGGGACTTCTTCAAGGGTTAAAGAATTCATGACAATGAATCATGGCTTGTTAATCTTGAGTGAACAATAGATCAATTACTAGCTTGATGGGAACTGGAAATATGATCCCTATTGTGTAGGCAAGCGTGCAAACATGTGAATCTGATGAGGACTTGAGTGTGTGCAAGTCTCTTAGAGTACTGATAGCCCGAAACCGGCCAGGGCCGGGTTGTTCGAAGCTAGGTTAAGTTAACCCAGTGTTGGTGCGAAATTTGAACTCAGATATGGGAGCTTAAAAAGCAAATTCAGTTTAATTCTCTTTGCCTACAATTTGATGACTCGATACTTTAAAAATAACAGAGAAAATTATCCATGATAGTGCTTTTGATATAAAGAAAAAGAAACCCGGGTTAAGATTTAATCCCGGGTTAGCGCTAACCCGCGTTCA
Organism: Porites divaricata; assembly: GCA_038088405.1. Lineage (NCBI taxonomy): Eukaryota > Metazoa > Cnidaria > Anthozoa > Scleractinia > Poritidae > Porites > Porites divaricata. The sequence goes on along the minus strand of JBBMOI010000005.1, from coordinate 1,618,691 downwards.
AACAACTGGGCCCAGGTCTAGAGATACTCAAGCAGTCGATACTTATCTGTTAGCCACGAAATCAACTCCTGTTTACAACACTTCCATATATACTGCATAGACGTTCCCAATCTAGAACCTGAGAAACCAGTCAACATTTGGCGACACTGACTGGTTTCCCCACTAAATGACGTCATTTCGCAGGGAAACCAGAATGTCAGCTGTTTTCTCAGGCTACCCAATCTACAGCTCTCCCATCATTGACCATATGACAAATCAATGACACATAAACAACAGTAATCCTGGTTTAATGCTAGCATTCAGACAAAAACGTGTTACAGATGTTATGAAAAGTAAGTGTTAGAACTATACTATTCAGATATGGCAGCAATGAAGTTTGCTAACAGTGTGTTGTTGCACAGTAAGACCAGTTGGAGAGTGTCCGGTCAGCCTGTGAACAGACTCCTGTGGCAAGCAGAGACTGAGAAGAGGGATACCAGCAGGACAAGGGACCCTTTCTTATCTGTCTCACTTGGTCAGCAGTCGTTAACATCCGTCGAAAGGCCCTTGGACACCTCATGAAGCTTACACAAGGTAGATTAAAGTACACATAGCACCAACCCCTACCCAAAAAAGGAACCTAACCAGTTTCGAAACAGTGCTTAACCTTAATCAGTAAAGGAAGTGCTTAACCCTAATGCTTAACCGGCTAATCCAAAACGATACGGAATACTACATTGTGTAAACTTCATAAGGTGTCCAAGGGCCTTTCAACAGGTGTTAAAAAGTGCTGACTGTCTCACTCACCTATTTTTCATCCCATACCAAGAACCTAGACAAAGTCTAGGATTTCATATTAAGGCCGCAGTTGTTAACTCCCTATTCCCTGCTCATGCACATTGTCTTGCTAGACATGGGGCTGTAAATCACAGACTTTGGATGTTTCTTGGTGTTGCAAAAACTATTGTTGATTAGCTATTGTTTTGTGGTGTGGGGATTGTTTAGTGTCTTTTCAATCTCTTGCATTGCATCATCTAGTGATTGCTAAACCCCCGAGGGCTGGATTTAAAAAGTTTACATTAATTTTCTGACAAGCATCCCCGCACCTTTTACTTAAGTCTCCAAGGGTTATTAGCAATTATTTATATTAATTAAATTTGCACTTACCTAACCCAACCCATTACAAATAATTTAGTAATATTATTATATTAATTTAGTTACTCTCAGTAAATTACTGTGATGGTGATATTATTTCAATGAACCCACTTCTTTTCATAAATATATTGCAGTGCACTATTTTACTTCAACATTCACAATATTATTGTACCTGACAATAATTTTAGAGGGGTACTGAGTTATTTACATATTTTACTTTTTTATTTATGAGTAGGTACATATTTACTTTTTACCTTTTTGAAAATTAATTTAACAACTACATGAAGAATTTACTACTTTAGTTTCATATCTCTGTTGATGCGCTGTTCCAGAAGATATCAGGTATCCCAGGTGAGTTTGCCTTATGCACCTACTCCACCCCTCAGTGATTTTGTTACAAATAGTTATGGTGAGTCCTGGGATTAATCTTGAGAAAAATTGTGAGTCCAAGTCCAGAACCAATAAGTCCCAGTAAAAAAAAAACTAGTCCAAAATTGAAAATGCTTGGGCCTTTATGTAACCAGACAGTTTGTCTGAAGACAGACTCAAAAAATCTGTATTAGAGTATACTGAAATTAAAATATAGTCCTTCTATTTTAAAGCACAACAAAGGCTAAAAGAAATATGCATCGTTAAACAACAGCCATGATAATAACTGCCACAGAAATTACATGAATGGGATATTTCTACAAATACACATGTTAAGAACGATTGATCAATCTTTACGTCCTATGGGATGTATGCCACGAATTATTTTGCGTCTTTGGGTATTTTTATCCATCAGGGATGCAAGACATTGAGGTAACAAAATCACTGACCCCTCGACCCCTCTGAAAAGTTCACCTTATTTAGTTTCAAACGTGCAGTCTACTTCCCTCCCCAACACAACCCCCTGTCAGAAATACAGATATTTTCTGGAATCACATAACTTCTAAAGTTATTACACCTGGAGTGAACAAAGAATTCTTGATATGTTTTCCAGCAATCTGAGAAGTTGATTCAACAAACTACATTAGTTAAGGACTAATGATGTAAAAGTTTATATTTGTGCGCTTGAACACAGCAAGTGGAATTGATTGAATATACATTATTGACAGTGACATTAATAAAGCTTTTACTTACTTACTTACTTTTTTAGAAATTCAACATTTTTTAGCTGCTTTAAAAAGAGAAATCTTCCTGACGAATGTTAATTAATTAGCCTGAGAACTGCATTTACACACGAAACACAGCTGAGTGTACTAAACCAAAGCTAACTTAAGCCTCACTCCCACAGGGAACTACCCTTTGTAGCTTGCCATCACAAAACCTTCCCTATGCAAAAATATTAGCCTGAAATTCATCCGATTGCTTTGAGTTGTTTTCTCCTCTCTGAGGGAGTAATAACGAACTCAAAGTAATCGGATAAAATTCAGGCTACAAAAATATGGGATACAACTTAAATAATATCACGGATGAAAAAGCATGAGGAAATAACTCAAAAGAACAATTTAGAGGTGTCTGTGGAGACATTAAAAAGATGTTGGGACATCTAGCAAATTATAAGAATTTGTATAGAAAAAACTGCCTGACCAAAGGCATAATAAATTATTGCAGTATTGTAGCATCTTCATTAACAGTATTCAAACTGCTTTAAAATCTCATTGCTGAGATTATAAAACCTTAAAATTGTCAGAAACTCTATTTTTTATGTTCTTTCTATCTCTAACATGTTTAAAGTTGTATCAAGCCCTAGGGGTACTCCGGATTTCAAGTGATGGGAATGATCGAATGGGGGCAAAAATCAAAACTAAAAAAATCCCTAGGGCATCAGATTGTTTTGAATACTCCAAAAAATCCCCACTTAAATCAAGCCAACAAAATACTTGCCAAATTTTCCTACCCAAAAAAATCATGCAATTGAAAATTTAAATCCCAAAAAAATCTATTGATCATCCCTGTTACTTGAAATCCAGAGCACCCCCTGGGGTATAAAGTAACTTTGGCAAGAGAAAGATCATGTTGGCTCTGGCTGCAAGAAATAGTAGTGAGGAGACAGTTTGGCGAAATAACTTATATGGAAAAACTATACGCAAATATGGAAACACACAACATTACAACTCTTCAAAATGCTAATTTACCTTTATGTACATACTAGATACTAACTACTTGTTAAAACATGACCACTCATCATTAACTTGACTGAGTCCTGCAGTGATGAACAAATGTTTCTACTTTTTAAGGAGAAATAATGAAAATAAAAGTTATCTGTGCAATCGAAGAATACACACTGCACGATCATATTCAAATAAACTCTGTTACAGCCAAAATATATATTACATCTTATATGCAGTCAAACCCCATTAACACGGACACTAAGGGGGCCTTAGAAAGTGTTCGCTGTCGTATTAAAGGGGTGTTCATATTAAGCAGGTTGAATTTAGAGAAAATGTAAGGGCTTTCTTTCCCCAGGGACAAGGCAAACTGTTCTTAACAATGTGGTGTCCATATTAAATGGCTGTCCGTAAAGTGGGGATTGACTGTAATTGACTTTAAAACAAACTCTCACTGCACTGACGGTGACGCATAGTTAAAAGCGAATGGAAATTTAATTGACAGTAGCTCATACAACTAAAATTAACATTACAGCTGTTCACTGCAGCACTCATTCTAATAAATAGGCAATAAGTTCATTCACTAAACAAAAAGCTAAAATTATATTGATGATATTCCAGTATCAAAATAAAAGCCATGTTTAATAAATTAATAACAGTAAATATTTAATGCTTTGTTCAAAAAATAGAATTGGCTACTTTATTCTATCATGTATTTACCACCCTTTTCATCAACTGAAAACGTTATCATCAAGGTAATTAATAAGCTCTACTTTTCACCAGTTCCATACAAGGTCAAAGTCCACTTTGTTACCCTACCGGCATTGGCATTCTTTGAATCTTCTTCATCTTCTTCTTTTAGTAGACTGTCTAACTCACCTTCGTCCTGGGAAACTGGAAAAACTTGATCACGCATGTAGTCTTCACCAAAGCGCCCATGATGAATTTCATCATGATAATTGTTGTAGTCGTCTACAATTTCATCTCGGCGTGCTTTCAAAAGGTCGTGCTGAATCTCAACTTTTTCTCGCTCTTCAATGTCATTGCCTTGCTTGTTGAGCCTTTGGGTAATATCTTGTTTTTTGTGATGAAATTGCAGTTTCCAAGTTCCCCTTGGTGACTCATCCCATAGATGCACTGTCATGAACTCCCAGTCAGTCAGCCCAAAGGAGTCTTTGTCCAGGCGGCGAACAGAGAGCAAGGTGCTTTTTGTATTGCCCGGGGAGATGACATCAATGCTAATATCACCACGGAATGCCTTGGACAACCTAAAACTGACTGTGACTTGAACATGTTCCAATTTTCTGACATACTTGTTGGTGCCTCTACAACCGTCTGTTTGAAGAGTAAGCTCTAAAGTGCCACTAAGTGGAATGATGTCGCCATTATCAAATGAGCCATTTACGACACATTTATGCTGCTCCCCAACTGACTTCCATTTTAGTGCCTCACTAACCAACTTGCTAGCACTCAAACGACCATAACCAAACTTGTGGTTAAACCACAAACCAGCAGCATTTTTGATCCAGCCGTCATCTTCTGGACTGGTCTTCACCGCTGTTTTTACCACTAGGTGCTGCAGATCTCGCCAGGTCAGATCTCGGTTTGCTTCAAGAACCAAAGCAAAAATTCCCGAGGCCAAAGGTGCTGCTGATGATGTGCCACGAAACCTTGCAGTGCATTTGTGATGGAGATCAGTAGTAACCAGGTCTGCTTCACTGGACCCGCCACGATGAGTGTCTCCTGTAAAAGTTACTGCCATGGTAGAAGAACACTGCTCATCATAATACGTGGAAAGGCCATATCGACTGACAGCACCAATTGAAATGGTGTAAATACTTGAAGTGTAACCATCTGCATTGCAGTCATCATCGGCTAGGCCTCCATTACCAGTTGCCCACACATAAATTGAACCCTTTCCTGAACAGAAGATGGAACACAAATTAGTAATAAAAAAAAAGATCGGCAAGCGAGGCGAGCCTAGCGGTGGAGTGGAGTAAACAAACCAAACAGTTAAAGAAAAGAACTGTGACGCATTGTTCAATACAAGCTACTTCTCGGCATTATTGGCAATCCACCAGCTGGGTTTTACTTTCCCCACTAACCTTGCGCAAATGTTTATACTTTTACAGAGAAAGCTTTCATGAATAAACCCCCTCAGATGTTAACCAAAGAAATGACCATTGCTACAGCTGGTAAACTGTGGGAATAATGCTTGAAAGCAAAACCTTCAAGTGGATTTTGTCCAAAGAGGGGGGTATTTTGGTATTGTCGAAATAACTTCAAGATAAGGAAAAGAATACACATAGTGTGATGAATAAACAACCACAAAAACATTTAATTATCATTTTTTGCATCTTAAAATCACTTAACTGTTGATGGAAACTTTTTAAGGCTCAGAATTTTGGGGGTTCCAGTTGACTTCTGGTCCAGGGATTTTTGGGGAGGTTTTGATGGAAGTTTGAGAGATTTTTCGGGGGCTTTGATTTCTACGCCCTTTGGATCATCCCCCTGGGATTCATAAAACATCCTTAAAATGTATTTTCCACTTTTAAAATCTAATTCGGGATTCCTTTAACAATGAAGCTCGAAAAGTATATGAACTAGTTGAGTATAAAAATTAATTTGTATTGGATACCACGGATAATATAATTAAACATTAGGCGAACTTCGTCCGTTATATAATACACTCGAAACAGATTTAGGGAGTATTTTCTCCATAGTGCTATCTAACTGCGATGAAATTACCACAAAACCAAACAAAAGTTAAAAACAAGAGTGGGAAAATTTACGACATCAAATACGTCAAAGAATTTTAATAGAGAATCCCACTCAAATGTAAATAAGGAAAAAATTTCCTGTTACAATTTTAAATTTCTGAAAAAAAAGACACCAAATAAATTCGTAAGGCTTCTTGATCTTTTTTTCAAGGTTTCATTTCTTGCAAAAAAGTCACTAGTATTTATGTCACAGCCAGAGCAAATTTTTACTTTTTTAGGATAAAAAATTAGCCTTTAAATTATGAATGAACTAAAGACCGCTGTTTCCGAATACTAAGAGGGACACTGATTTGGCGTATGAATACTTAAGACAGATCAAAATGTGATCAGGGCAACCTCCTTCATTTTAGTAATACAATTTTATGCCCGATTCCCCCCAATTGGACATTCATAAAAAAAAAAAACTTCAAGAAATACAAGTTCATAAGACATATTTAGATAAAAAACTTACCTTCACGGCCCTTCTCCGCGCCATGTTCGAAAGCTCTTCGACCAAGCGGTCCCGGTCTACCGAACGTTCTTCCATCGTCTTTTGGACCCCAACAATTACTGTAGATATCAATATAGTCAGATTTAAAGCTCAAAGCACTAGCTTCAAGTTCATCCGTTGCTGTTCCGTCAAGCATACGAACGCCCCCAAGATTAACGTTGAAAGCGACTCCGACTCCGCATATTCCATTATCTTCTTGCGCTCCAACTTCACCGCCGCATTTAGTTCCGTGAGCGTTGTAAGGGTCGCTGTCGTTTGGAAATGGATCGTCATCCTTGTCATTAAAGTCATAACTTGCGTTTTTATCGTAGTTTCTTTTCAAATCAGGATGCGTGTGATCTAATCCGTCGTCAAGAATACTCACAACAATTCCCTTTCCAGTGAAACCGCGACGCCAAACGTCTAAGACTTCTATATCAGCGCCTACCAAATGTTCATCATTCTGTCCCCAGTTTAGTAAATACCATTGCTTTTCCCACCCAGGATCGTTGAAAATCCTCTTATACTTCTCCTCGCGAACCTTTCTCTCTAATTCTTTTTCTCGCAAGTATTCGTGCGTTAGATAATCTCGCTTGGTCCTCTCGAGTACGCGTTGTTGTTCAGCCCATTTCACTCTTGGGTGATCTGTCAGTTGCTGCGTTCTTTCAAGAGATCTCTTTTTTAATCGGGGATTCGTGCCTTCATGTACAAATCCGAAAACTCCTGGCATATTACCGATTCTTCCATTGTGTGTAAGATCAAAACTTTTCGCTATTTTAGCGGCAAGATCATCGTCATCGGCGTCAAGCTTCACTGCCCAAATGTTCGTGTACACTGGCTTGCCTTGTTCGAGAAGCTCTCCGATATGATCGCTTCGATATTCTTCTTCATCATTTTCATTCTGGTGAGCTGTTACCGTTAAAACTGCTACAAAAAGTAGTAGTCTTAACATCAGTGTTCTGAGAATCATTTGAGAGAAGCTCACACGACACCCTCCGTTCCTAACTTTTGAAAACGCCAAACGCTTCGAAGTCGACCTCTTATATCCCTCGCGAGGAAAGTTGTTTATTATGCTGAATGGCTGTCCAACGCCCGCACACCAAATTCGCCAGGGGTGGGAGAGTAGCAGATATGCTTTGCAGCAAAAATTGCTTTCCTTTTGGTAAAGATGGTAAATTGCCTTCACGGTATCGTTTGAAACTAATATTTCACCCAATAAAAAGAAAATTTGTCAAAGCTACAAAAGGATTTAAAATATATGGCTTGCGTAAATTGCTTTTATTGCAAATCCTAAGTTTTTCGTTCTTTGATCTGATTGGTAGATACGGACTTCAATTTAAAACCAGTGGGTGCTAAAAAATTATTAGATCCGGAAAACTTATCGGGAAAATGCAAATAGGGAAAAGCAAAGATTGCTCATCAGCTGTGTAGAGGGCCATCAGGAATAATTGAAACTTCAAAGTTTTAAGAAAAAACACGGCACATGCAATAAAAATATATAAATTTATGTTTTAATCTTGCCTTCTTTTTCGATGAAAACACCCCTTGTTTCTATTCAAAGTATTCGATTACAGAAGGTACAATTTAAATGTAAACTCAGTTGAAAAACAGAAAAACGGTTTCGATCAGTTGAACGTATCTCAGAACTAATCAACTCGAAGAAATAACTCAATATTCGGATAAGGAATTAAAGGATAGTTTCAGAATGTTCTCCAAAGTTTACAATTCCATGGCATTAAAATTGATATATTTTTTACTCAGTAAAATATAAATTCAAGCAGAAAAAAAACATAGGTCGTGGCAGATGTTCCGTTTCACGATTGTTCAAACAATCAATCACGTTTATGCGACATGGAGACAAAGGTTATTTTGGACGACGATTGCCGCAAAAGAAACGAATTCATATTCAGACTCTTCGTATCAAAATTCCTGATAAGAAAACCAAGTTTCTTTCGTCTTCATTTTCCGGGGCCTTTTTTCTGGCTGGAATTTTCGAAAAGGTAACTTTGATCCCTATAATTTTCAAATCACTAGACTTTCAGCTAGGAAATCCGAACAGATGAAAAATTTTTAGGGGATAAAAATATGCCTATATCTACCGTTTAAATACTAAAATACATTCAACAATGCTATGTTTAAGTGGTTTTGAATTATTTTCTCGTTGGGTGCCCCTGCCTGTTCAACGGAGAGGAAATGTACGAGCAGACGGTGATTTAAATAAAAGAAGGATTTACGATTTAAGCGAGCTATTTTGTGCTCCACTAGCCTCCGAACTGCAGACGTATTTCCGGTCGTCCGGAAATACGTCTGCGGTTCGCAAGCTAGTGCCCCACAAGTTCGGTACACTTTATTTTAGACAATGATTCAAATGACGCACCATACACAGGGTCCAGAGATGTGTTTATTAGAATATCAAAACCCGTCGAAAACCTCTGAAGAAATGGGTTATTTTAATCGCGTTACAGTTTCGTTACACATTCTATAAACCGCTAACCAAGACACTGAGAGCTCGCAAGATCGGCTTACAGTATAAAATACGGAAAGGGGCGAAACAAATTTGGGGGCCGATTTTCGAATCTTTGAAACTCAAATGAAATTCAATGAAATCGCCTGATTTGACTAACCTGATCTAGAATTCTTATGTATTTGCGAAATACTGTAGGAAAACGGCATAAAGAAGAGTTCAAATTCATTTTCGGCGACCGAAATTTACGCCTTCGAGATACACCGTATTCACAAATGGCGGACACGCGGGAAAAAACTGGTGCCTAGTCATGAAAGCGAGGCGTTGGAGGATAAACAAAAATTGCAAATAAAGACTTTCAGTGCAATCCGTGCTAAACACTCTGCTAGTTCACCTAAAATAACTTTGCACGGACTTCTTTTTAAATACAATTACGTGGGATGTCTTCTGCTTTTAATGTTTAGTACTGATTTGCTGTTTGCAATCAAAAGGGACGCGTATATCTTCAAAGAAACAGGATGTTTTTGTAGGTTTCCGAAGCATCAGAAGCTCGACGGCAAGTGGGCGATAGCTGCAGAAAAGCGGCATTTTCGCCCAAACTTCACATTAAAACCGAGTACGAACGCCAGCTCACTGCAATTCGGTAAAACAGAAATGTAAACAAATCTTGGAGGCAAGAAAAAAAAGAAATAAGTGACGGATATATGGCTTACGGACGTCTGCCATTGAACAAAACAGTTCAAGTCAAGATGGAAAAAAGGAAGACAGGAAAGAAGAGGTGACTGAGGTTTCGATGAAGTTATGTTTGGTTTTTGCTTGCCAGGACGTTATTCTCTGGTCTTTAGCGATGAAGGACATCAATTAGAACTATTTTTTAGTATAAATGCAGGAGCGATTGAGTGGAGTACGCTCAAAATTTCAACCGGCCACATAATTATCATTTCTGCAAGTAATTTTCGTATTTCTTATCTTTGGCTGTTAAGAGTTTTAACTCCATGTTCCATAATATTTTAAAGTTGAAGAATACATAAATAAATAAAATGATGGTCTTCTTAAACGGATCCAGACTCGAATTTAATTATTCGAAACAGAAGCTTACCGTGTTCAGTCCTGACTTAAACATTGCCTTAAAAGTTTAACCTAGTAAAATGTGAGCTTTATACCACTTTTTTTACCAAGAGGTCTCTGAGATAATGCCCCAAAAGGAGACCAGGCAAATAGCAAGCCATAAGATTTACACACTACAGCTTCTAATTTTGACAAACTTATTTTATTTCGCAATGGCAAACAAATCATGAGATTTTTTCTAAGCTCTGCCAACGTACCTCTAACAATTAGGAAAACAAGATTTGCTATGTTTTAGGTGACTGGAATCTAGACTTAATCAACCACCATTGTCACGATTCAACTGGAGAATTGTTAGAAACTATGTACTCAAGAATGTTTTTTCCATTGATCACACGTCCGACAAGAATAACTTCCAACACGGCTACGCTAATTGATAATATTTTCACGAATAATTTAAATAACTTATCTGTTAGCGGGCTAATGTTTTGTGATATATCTGATCATCTTCCGATTTTCACAATGCTTGTTGATCAAAACATGAACTTAAGGGTGCGTTCGATTGGGAAATCCGGATTTAGATTTTGAAAATCTAAATCCGGATTTCCCAATCGAACGTGAAATCCGAAAACGGATTTCACCTCCGAGAAATCCGTCCTCAGGGTGGATTTCAATTAAGAAATCCAAATCCGGATTTTTTGGATTTCCTTTTTACCGTTCGATTGGGAAATCCGAAAAAGGATTTGCAAAACTGTTCTCGTGAACAGCGGCCTTCTTTTTGCTAATTATGCGTGCGCGTGCAAGACCGCTGTTCTTAAGAACAGTTTTTCAAATCCTTTTTCGGATTTCCCAATCGAACGGTAAAAATGAAAATCCAAAAACAGATATCTTAGCGTTGAAATCCGTTTTTGGATTTCGCGTTCGATTGGAAATCCGAAATCCGGATTTTGAAAATCTAAATCCGGATTTCCCAATCGAACGCACCCTAAATAAAACTTCTTGGCTTTCTTTTCGTGACAAAAGTGGAAATAATGTCGCTAAGTTTAAAGATAGGCTTATATACAAGCGTTCATTGGGATGAATTATCTGAATGAAAAGATGCTGATTGCGCTTATCGGTGTTTTCTCGATAAATACACTACCATTTACAATGACTGCTTTTCTCTCAAAAAAGTCAAAGTAAAGAATGTTACTTTGAGCAAACCATGGATAACGAAAGGTCTTCTTAAATCAATAAGAAAAAAGAATTTATTATACAAGCGTTTTCTTGCTAACCCAACTTCATACCGTGAGAAACTTTACAAGAGTTATAAAAACAAATTGACACTTTCCCTTCGCGTTGCCAAACGTCTCTACTACAATAAAAAGTTAGATGAATATAAATCAAATGCAAAATCAACTTGGAAATTACTTAACGATATTATTAACAGAAAGAAAATTAAGTGCAAGTTGCCTTCCTTCTTCAAATCTAATGAAGAAGGAATATTTAATCCTACTCATATAGCAAACCGTTTTTGCGAGTATTTTACGAATATTGGGCCTAACTTAGCTAAATCAATTCCGGCGTCTGACAAATCTGGTCGTTCTTTTCTGAATGAAGGCTTTATTAATTCATTTTTCTTCAATCGGCTTCAGAACAAGAAGTCACTGAGATTTGTAGCAGCTTTCGATCCGGTACTGCTCCAGGACATGATAGTATCTCAATGAATGTTGTTAAAGAGTCTTTTAACTTAATCTGCGCACCATTGACGTATATAATTAACTTGTCTCTTAATTCTGGACTTGTACCCCTAGAAATGAAAATTGCACGAGTTATTCCATTGTTTAAATCTGGTGATAAATCTTTGTTCACAAATTACAGACCCGTATCAGTGTTACCAGTTTTCTCTAAATTCCTAGAGAGAATCGTCTATAATCGCCTTATTAATTTTTTAAATAAAAATGATATTCTTTCCCGGAATCAGTATGGATTCAGAAAAAATTATTCTACTGCACATGCTTTAATCCAATTATATGATAAGATCTCAAATGCACTTGATAATAAAAGGGTAACTTTAGGCCTATTCATTGACCTATCTAAGGCCTTTGATACAGTAAATCATGAAATTTTGCTCGACAAATTAGAACATTATGGAGTACGTGGTATTGCTTTACAATGGTTTGAAAGTTACCTTTCTTGTCGAAAACAATTTGTGCAATATAATGATTACAAATCTTCATCATTAGATATCACTTGCGAAGTCCCTCAGGGATCTATCTTAGGTCCCCTGTTATTCTTAGTATATATAAATGATCTTTGTAATGTGTCAAAGGTCTTAGAAATGATACTATTTGCTGATGACACAAATATCTTCTATTCGCATTCTGATGCTTCCTATCTTATGGAAGTTGTAAATTTAGAATTGAAGAAGATAACGTGTTGGTTTTATACAAATAAGCTTTCTGTTAATGTTAAGAAAACTAATTTTATCATATTCAGTCCGAGACAAAACAGGCAACCACTTGATCTAGCTTTTAATATTAGTAATTATTCGATTGATCGTGTCAAAGAAGCTACCTTTCTTGGTGTAATATTGGATGAACACTTAACATGGAAATCACATATTCATAGTGTTGCTCGGAAAGTGTCTAAAGCCATAGGTATAATTTATAAATCAAGTTTTTGCCTTAATAATTCCTCCTTACGGATGCTTTATTTTAGCCTTATCTACCCTTACTTATTCTACTGCGTGAGTGTCTGGGCATCGACCTACCCATCAAAACTCAGAAGATTAATCACGCTTCAAAAACGGGTCGTAAGAATAATATCAAGGAGTGCTTTCGATGCTCACACTGACACCTTATTTAAAAATTTAAAAATTCTGAATTTTGAGGATATCTACAACTCCGGTCTCATTCACTTCCGTCAACGAAAAATGCGGTTCGCAACGAACTAAGTCACGTGGTACAAGTATCCTCCCTTATCCTTTTTTTTACTCGCCACTTCGCGCTTCGGTCGCCCTTCGGCCTGAATAATGACTAAGTGCAATTTGTCTTAAACAATTGTGAAATACTGCATTCTGTCCAAGGTCTGTATGATAAATAGTACTGTTTCACCTCAGATGTGATGTGTAACAAGTATAAAAGGTTGGTTTACACATCCCCGGATTTGTTTTGCAAGATTTTGTAAAGTAAACTTGTCGAAAGCAAAAAATTCGGCCTGATTTGTTTTCCAAGAATTTGTTTTCCAGGTATAATCCACTGTGATCAAGAGCCATTACGGCTCTTGAATGTGATCGAAAATGATTGCTATTTTTGGGTGTTTTATATGGCTATCAACTCGATGTAAGATGTTTCACTCTAAAATCACTTAACCTTTCCCTCAAAAGTCATATAAAATTCCCCTTAAGTTAACTGATTTGTGGATTACAAGTTTATTCTTTGATTTAAACAATAAATTTATTAATGGGAGCTTCGCTTTTAGCCCTGGCTAAATCTATATATTATAGTATTGAGAAAATCTCGTACTCGTTTTAGAATCTGAAGGTCTCTCTAAAGTCGGCTGATTGAACCCCTACTGCGCTGCACCCATGACTACCCTGGCTTTGTTCCGTCTGCTCCGTTCTCGAAATACCTAGGATGAAATAAACCGTGCTCGACTGAGAAAAAAAAACCTCTGGCACCCACCCAGGATAGCTTACAGAGTGCTTATTGAGGGTATTTAATTGGTGCCTATTCCGTTCACAGTGCGAAGTGCGCTCATAGTCAGGGCACTTATGTTACAATCATAATGCGTTGCAAGTGATCTTCGACTTTCATGTTCCACATTTTTCATTCCAAAACTTACCGCGTCCGTTTTGTATATTTTCCACAAATCTCTTAACCTGGAAAACTGCTTCAGAAGTCCAATAAGGTTAGCGATCACAACAGAGGCTAAAATGGCCTAGTATAGAGAGTAGAAGAAATGACATGAGAAAGAGTTAGGCCTTAGTTTTATGTTTTTTCGCACATGGTAGACAAAATTCCTTCTTTTATGATTGACACTTATTCCTTAAAGTGCAGGGAAAGTTTTGAACCTGAACGAAATTCTCCATTTATATAATATTGTGATTGCTACATAAGTTCAGTAACATCTGTAAACCTGAAGAAGGCTGGTATGGCCAGCCGAAATATTGTTATACAAAACAATATACGTTGTTTTAAATCAGCTTTGCAGTAGTCTTTGGACTTCTTGTGTTTTTGTTCTTTATATTTTGGCTGATTTTATCTCTTTTCTAGAGATCCAACGTTTACAACTAACAGCATCTTCGTCCACGGTTTTTGCAGCTAATTTAATCCTTTAATTTTACCGCAGCTACTGGGGCGCTACTAAGCGTTGCTATAACGTTACTGACATAAAAGGCTCTGCCGGTTCAAAAAGAAAGGAAATGCCGGCAGCGGTTTTAAAAAACAATGGTAAGAAATAGTCAACGAAGGAAAAGCGCATAGGCATTTTATTAAAGACTACTTATTATGACCTTAAAAATAATAATTAATATATATTTTTGTCGATCAAGGTCTAGGGAACGAAAGTAATTAGCAGAGTGCTTGCAATTCGCTTTCAATTCCCCGCCGAACTGGCATTCTTTACAGTTAATATATAAAATTCGTAATCTTTGCTGTAACTCCAACCGTGTAAATTTAAATATTCGATAGCCGTCAGCTACATTTGAAAAATTAAAGTGTAACTATGACTTTCATAAAAACTGTTCCGAATATAATTTACTTTGAATTTCGCGATGGTACAATCATGATTATAGTTTTAAAGTGATAATTCGAATAGAAAACGTATTTTTTTCTATCAAACTGACTCGTATCGTCGAAGAATCATTTCCAAGAAAGATCCCGGCTTGCGATTCGGCTTTCACACCAGCAGCATTTGATATCAGTGCTTCTAATGCAGGGAGCAGCCCTCTTTATACAGAAGGAAAAATTTTCAACCCTTGAGTTAGAGCCAAAATTAACGGAACAAAAGTATTACAATCAGCTCAATATTTAGCTACTCTATCTGATCATGTAAGCAATTTAAGCGAAGTACTCCGTTACTTTTCTTTTGTGTGAGTTAGTGTCGTATCCTGAGAGAAATTAGTCGATTTGCCGGCAAGAAAAAAGAAAACAATCCACACCCTGCCCCCTTCCGTTTCAATTAAGGATTTATAAGGTGGATATTGGAACAAAGCTTTCAAAGCCGTTCGGTAAACAGCAGTTTGAGTTTATTAAACCCGACAAACAGCCTTAAGTGATACAAACACGTCATGAAGTAGTTTTTAATGTTATGTTAAATAACCAGATGGGATAGGTTTGTTTTTGCAGTTACAACAACTGTGCTAGATTGTTTTCACAGAGGTTCATTAGGCTGTTGGCTTCCAGTGTTTTTTTTGTAAAGTTGTGAGTCTTGACGTACACATGTCCCGGAAACAAGACAAGGAGGCGGAAGGAAAAGTCTACTCGTTTGTTTTCGGGTAAAAATCAGAACCGACAACTGAGCTTACTTTAAAGAGAGACGAACAAAGTGCTTCTGAATATTTTTATTATAACCTTTCTTCCTTCATGTTCAGCTTTCTAGCCCAAGGTGTTTTTACTGTTTTACACGACAAGTATAACGGGAGCCATAATCGGCCTAATCCCCCATGGCTCTTGATTATGGAGCAACACTGAGTAGGTTAGTCTACTGCCAGTCATGTACTACAATTTGTATCCATACTCCCAAATAAACCTTCTTACTTAAAAACCAAATATGTGGATTTTCTTTTTCGGTAGAAAGTTTATTTAGAAATTTTCTGGGGCTCGGAGTATTTTATATTCACAGGGAAATATTTAGCCCAATTGCTTAACGGTTTCCTTAAAAAAGAGGAAGTTCTGAGTTACAGATCGCCTAGAGTCATCTGTGTAACACGATCTAGGGTTGTTTCTTGTTGGTGTTGAGAGCAAACTGTGGACCGGCAATTCATTGGTTAGGCCTGTTTCAAACGTCGTGCTACTGCCGTGCTAAGCTGGCTCGACTGTAGCTCGACTGTAACACGACACTAGCACGACTTGGTTTCAGACGTCGAATTTAATTCAGTCGAATAGAACGGTTGTTGCCGAAAACAAAACACAAAAATAAAGAAACGGTTTAGGAAACTTTTGAATGTATTCTAATGTAAGGGGGGCATTGGGATTTTCGGTTTTGCGGTTTTGGCTATTTTTCAGATCGGTTTTTCGGTTTTTCGGTTCTGGTGGTCATTGCGGTTTGCGGATTTTTCGTTTTTTAGCATCTGGTTTTCGGTTTTCGTAAAAAATACTAGCGGTTTTTCGGTTTTGGTACCTGATGTGGTTTTTGGTTTTTCCTATTTTGTCCTATTTTGGGTTCCGGTTTCTGTTCGATTTGAGCAGCACTTGATCTCGAATAGCCGCGAAACGCCAAAGTTATTTAGAGGAATACGTGACAAAATAAATGTCATGGTAGGGGAAACTACAATGGCTAAGCACGGAACATTGCCAGAGTATCTTTATCAACGCTATCTCGAAGTTGGTGATAAGGTTAATCTGAACTTCGGAGTTGATGAAGATGAAGGACCCCATGAAGATCTGAACGAGCGTGAAGTGAGTGAGGAAGCTAGTGTCTCTAGCGAAGGCCAGCAAGAATTTGATGAAAGTAGTGACGAAGAAGTTGAAGTCAGTGCAGATGACAACAATTCTCAGGGCCAGCAAGATGAATTAGGAGCATCGACGAATTTTCTCTTTGGTGCAAGGTCGCGATATGACCGATATGGAAGGGCAGTGAGGTTCAATAATCGACTGCTGTTTTGAGTATCTGTTTATTACCACATTAAACCTTAGAGCAAATTCCTGCTGCCATGTAAAACTGTAAAGGAACTAATTGTACCGGTTAGCTTCCTCAGTGTAGACTCAGCTCAGTGCAATCGCATGTTAGACAATCGAGTCTCCAAACTTTCAGGTGTTAGTTATCAAATGGAAATGTTCGATTAGAGATTTTCGATTGAAGTTTCCAGAGCTATAGCTTTTTGAGACTGCAAAATTGCAATTCTAAAGAGGACTTGTTCGGAACTTGTGTGCAAATTCTCCTAAGTTAACTAGGCTCCATAACTAGCGGCTTTTCGGAAATTGAGCCGCAAAGTTTGGGCTCGAGAGAGCGGCAGAAACAAAGCCTATGATTTAAGCAGACACAAAAAGATACGAAGGCTTCAGACAAAGTCCATGACATTCACAAATACTTTGGTGAAATTAGTGTTAGTTTAGGTTGCTCTGTATGCCCCACTTGTCACCATTGTGTCGGTTTTTGACGGTTTTGTATGCGGTTTTCGGTTTTGGCCGATTTTTTTGCGGTTTTGCGGTTTTGATGATTTTTTTCTTCGGTTTTGCGGTTTCTAATATACCCCAGTGCCCACCTCTAATGTATTTATAATTTATGAATTTAGTTCGGCACGGCAGTAGCGCGACGTTTGAAACCAAGTCGTGCCTCTGCCGTGCTAAAGTCGAATTTAACTCGATCAATTTAGTTCGGCACGGCAGTAGCACGACGTTTGAAACGGGGCTTAGTCCGCTCAGTCTCTATATATATAGAGCGATTTTCGTATGACCTTGAAAAATAGTTTTGGTAAGTGTTCGTTGTTTGTTTTATCAGCCAATGGATAAAAAGATCAAAACATGGACTCTTCGTTTTCCCTCCAAAGAAAACCCTAATATGAAGAAGGCATCGTTCGATTGGCAAATCGTGTTGCAGTAATGACGTCAAAGCAAATTGTCGATTGATTTCTAGAAAGTTTTCTACCACTTCAAGAAACATCGAAGGAGGCCCTCCGCTCTCACTCCCTCCCCCTTGCTGTTCTTCCTGCACCCATCTTCTTGTTTGTTTGTTTGTTTTTCAAGCTAACTAAAGATTATGTTCTATTTAAAAGTCGGTAAAACTGTAACACCACCTCAGAACGGTAACCGATCTGGGCAATGGTTTGTCCGAATTAACGAGTTCGGACTGTTAATAAATCCAGTAAACAAGAAACTTCTTCCTGACTTTATTTTAATAGCCTTTTAACTGGCACGACCTCCTTCCCTGGTTAACATTGCGAAATAATTGTCAAACTAAGCAGTACCATACGTGACTATAGACCACTCAGTGACGCAACCCGCGACATCCCCATTCACGTTTTCCGACGGGGTACATCCGGGCTCATCACCTTTAACGTTGTTTGGTTCACTTGAATCCGCTTGTAACTTCATATAATCGTCCTTGAATCGTCCGTGATTTAGTTCCTGCTGAAAGGTGGAAGGTTCGTCTCCCTTCTGGAAAAACTCATTTTCTGGCGTCATATAATCTTCTTTGAAGCGTCCATGCGTGAGGTCGTTTTGAACCATGGGCTCGTTATCGGCCAGTCTGGATGTTTCCTCGTCAAATTGGCTGTCTTGTTGCTTTCTGGGAGAAAAGCTGTTCTGTGACTAACAGAGAAAGAGGTTGTTAACGAAATGATATAAATGTATTACTTCAGTAGTCTTAAGTCAAAAAGAGATGTAAAAAAAAAAACTTTCACGAAATCCGCACCCATGCATGGGGTGTCAAAACAGGTGCGGTTTTTGTGAATTTTCTTGTACCAAGAACGGAGATACACCTCTAAATGCCATCGCGTTTTGTTTTTCTTTTCTCCACAGAAAACACTATCACATATTGTTTTTCCGTCTGTTAAATAAATCAAGCTGTGGGACTTACGCGCGATTTTCCCTTAATTATTCATGGCCGCGTTTAATCGAGAAAATACGGTTTTATCCAAGTCAGACCATATTTGTTTATTTAGTTATTTACTGACAACTTGAACTGAATTCTCTACCTGTTGATCAAGAATCTTCAGGGTCCACTGCCCGTTGGGATTTTCTCCCCAGAATTGCACAGAAGTGAAAGGCCATCGGTCAAGACCGTAGGTAGAATCATCATTCGGCCTCGTAGCCAGCAGCTGAGAAGTTGTCCCCTGAGGAGAGGTGAGCTCTATTGACATGTCTCCCCTTCGACGATGGAGGACTGAGAACACAAGCTGCACGTGCTCTAGCTTTCTTATAGTTCTGTCATCATTGGTGAGCTATTTTTGGAGAAAATTAACAAGAGCTGTTAGAAAGGTGAAAAAGCCAAGCTAAAGAAATTCAAACAAATCTGCAGCGCCTCGAGCCTACTAAAAAAAGAAGAAAAAAAAAGGAACTGTCCAAGAGATTTGTAGTGATTTACCTTCAAAGTCAATATTCCATTGGATGGTATCTTTCTGGTTTCACGAGTAAGGTGACCTGGGACCTCATGTGTTAGTTGTTCATCGACTTGTTGCCAGTCCTTCGCTTTGTTGATTAAGTCCATTGCGTTCAAAACTCCAAAACCATAGCAAAGACTGTAATCGTGTCCAGCGGCGTTCTAAAAATGCACAACGGTGCACAAATCTGTTAAACTAGTACATACAGTCGTTGTTAAGATTTAGATTAATTTCTCCTTTTAGAATCAGTCTCGTCCTCAGAGCCTAGAATATACTTTTTCAGCGAAATGGGCAACTGATCCCAGCTCAGCTGACCAAGAGTCTCGCAGCTGGGGTGTGATCGGTTTGTAGGAAATCCGATTAAAGCGAGCGCTTTGAAATCCAACATTACCAGGTGAGTCTTAAGTCTTTGCAAACAGTTATTTACAACTGGCTGGTCGTCTCCTATTTCGCTCTTTATTTATGAATTGCGCGGAAAAAAATGCGTTGCCCGTAAATTCTATTTCATTTTTAAGTGTTTTTTTTGGTGGTCTTACCGTCTTCCATGAATGTCCATCAGGATCATTTTTTCTGGCTGTTTGCACAACCAGGTGCTGCATATCTCGCCAGGTAAGGTCGGGATTTGCTTCTAAGACCAGCGCGAAAATACCCGCAGCAAGCGGGGCGGCGCATGATGTCCCAGAAAACGAATCCACACAGCTACCTTTCGGCGATGTGGTCACGAGATTGGCATATCTTTCTCTTTTGCCTGCACCGACATCCCCAGTATAAACGACAGCCATGGTAGAAGGACATTTTTCGTCGTAAAACGTGCAGAACCCTCCAGGGCTAATGGAACCCACAGATAATGTGTATATACTTGACGTGTATCCATCGCAGTTGCAGTTGTCTAGGTTATAGCCGCCGTTCCCATTTGCCCATACAAAAATAGTTCCTTTACCTTGAGAAAAATAAAGAATACTTCTTATTGACTGGGAAACCGTTTATGAAAAATAAAGCGCAAATTCATAGACGTAGCTTCTTCAACCTGGTTCCCAGGGCTTTTTCCTGCCTCCCAGGGGTAGGGTGGGGGTACTTCCTAGTAATAGGCGACCGGATTGACTATTATGGGTGTAATGTACCCGGAATTTGTAGTTTGTAATGTACCAAGAAATCGTATAACGAACGCAAAGAACTCAACAATATTTTACTTCAAGTCTGTAAGCACATGGCAAGAAGACCTACTGCGCATGCACGAAGCGCATAAGGATTCATGGGATATGACAATGGGGTTGCATTTTTATAAGAGTTACGAGAATGGGGTTGCACATTTTCAGGATTTGGGGGGTCAAAACACGAATTCGGGTATGTAGGGATTTAAAAATAGAACGATTTACACCACATTAATTAACAACATTGAAAATGTGTCACTTCATTTCAGGGTGATTACATTAAAAGGCTTTATAAGGTTGATGCACAATCAAAAAGTGACTAAGTTGGGATTGCGAAAATTAGGTGTTCTGAGAGGCCAGTGGCACATACCAAGCAAAACGTAAACCAAGTACGATACCCCCGGGTTCCCACCCTCTCATTTTGTAAGGGAAAGAAATGTAGCCTGAAAAAAACAGCCTTCTCTCCCCTCTCCTCGCCGCTAGGGACGTTTCGCCAGAAGGGTAGCTGCTATTCCCGCAAACCGTACACTCCTTCGAGAATAGCCGGAGAACGAATACCGTAAAATTCCGAAAATAAGCCCCGGGGCTTATATTTTTCAAAGGCCCTTTTTGAGGGGCTTATTTTTGGAGGGACTTATATTCAGAGGGGCTTATCTACTGAAGGAAATTTTCGTTTCAAAATCGATTGGGCTAGCCTTATA
Source organism: Porites divaricata (assembly GCA_038088405.1). Classification (NCBI taxonomy): domain Eukaryota; kingdom Metazoa; phylum Cnidaria; class Anthozoa; order Scleractinia; family Poritidae; genus Porites; species Porites divaricata. Next base: position 1,597,590 of record JBBMOI010000005.1, on the reverse strand, counting down.
GTTGGAAGTAAATTTGCCGTTTTTGCTTTGTTTTGCTTGGTCTTTGAAGGCAATTTTCCAAGTACAATCTCCCGGGGGGCTTTTTTTGGAGGGGCGTATACATGGAGGGGGTTATTTCGAAGACTGCAGACGCTCCTGGGAGCGCCCAGCAGCAACGTTTAATGACCAGCTAGAGAGAGAAACCATTCTTGTCAAGCAAGACCTACCATATCGGCTGTCATAATGGGACAGACTCATCACATCAACGCGTGTGCGCGCGAAGAAGATAGATATTTACTTTTACTTTTTGGTGGCAAGGTAGATGAGATGTTCCGCTCAGATCGAGATCAGTCTAATTTTGAGTACTAACCAGCCAAATTTCAACACGCTTTGAATTTCTCTAACAGTCCTAACCCGCCATCAGGACAAATTTTAGTTGTTATCACACATTTTCTCTTACGTAGTCGCGCAAAAAAAAAGCCCCTGCCGGATCGAATTTCGTTTAGCAAGACTGGACTTGGGTTAGACCTATTATAGCCCACAAATTCATGACTACAGGAAAAAGACATTTTTAATACATGTAGGTTTGAAGTATTAAGGAATTGAATGAACGAATCCAATGCGGTTTTCAAGTTTACCTCAGTTCGCAAATAACAACTGAATAAGGGCTAAAGACTTTAATTTGTCAGTTCTTTCCCTTACAGAGATTTCACGGCAAGTACTGACCGTAATGGCGGCTATCTCCTTCTCGGCATTAACCCAAGGGGAAGGAATATGATGGAAATCAGATTAATAACGAAGCGTCTCGACTGATGAGAATGAGGACAGTGGGTTTAAAGTTATTAAAAATAAACAAGGAAAAGGTGTATAAAAATATCTTAACACAAAAATTAAGAGAAATTTCACTAAAATATAATTTTCGTGCGGTAATTTTAAAACTCATCATTTGGCGCCATCCTCTCTTCAAACGCCCGCCTATTCTCTAATTTTCTTCCTGATCAAAATTCAACCTGTTACTTGCAGAGTCCCGAGAGAAAGTGGGAAATTTCAAGGTAGTTCGTTTTGATAGGAACACTAAAACAACATCCGTCATTGATGACGAAGAATTAAACAAGAGCTAAGTATATCTTTTCCATCAAAAAGACACTTCTTTTTGCTATCAAATTCACTCTTCCTGTCACAGGAGCATTCAAATATTATGCACAGTTTTCCATGCACCTGGTTGCAATGATATCTCAACTCTAAATGTGAAAGCGTTGTGCTTCTCGTATTTCCTAGTATTATACTTTGTAGAAACTCTAGAAAAGCCATTGATTTGTTTCTCTTTTTCTTTATACGATTGTAAGCTGAGCTGAAAATAGCTAGGTATTTAGATTCAGCCGAGCATAAAGTAATTGAATCGTTGATGAAAAAAGCTGTTGTTTTGACAACTTGATCAATAAGGATAAAAGTCAACTATGCGCATATTTTACTTTATCGATCGGAGAAGATCTAACCTTGGATAAAGGAAAAATTAACCGGGCACCTGAATAGCTGATACAAATTTGCGCTTAATACACCTAATTAGAATTAACCTTATCTTTCCTCTGTTAGTTTAATACTTGAGAGAATAATACATGAACACAAACCTTGTCTGCTGTGCAAAGCGCAGTTTTTAATGGCTTCCGCTGTAAGTGCTTCCGGTTTGCCAAATGTTTTACCATCATCTTTAGGTCCCCAAGACGAACTTTTGATATGAATATAATCACATTTTAAGCCCAGTGCCTGCGCTTCACTAACGTCCGTGATGTCTCCGTCAAGGAATCGTATTCCGCCAATGGAAGCTTTATGCGCAACTCCAACTCCACAAATCTCATTATTCGCGGCTGCAGCCACTTCTCCGCCACATTTTGTACCATGGGAATTTTCAAAAACTTTCGCTGGTGTCGACATATCCGGTGTGGGATCATCGTCGTTCCCGTTTATATCCCAGCTTGCTTGTGGATCGTAATTTTCCCTTAAATCCGGATGTCTATGATCCAAGCCATCATCGACAGTAGTAACAACTACACCTTTCCCAGTATAACCTCGCTTATTGGCTTCCAAAACTCCCAAGTTTCCGCTTGCTCCCTTAAATCCACTATCGTAAAGATACCATTGCTTTGGCCATTCTGGATCATCAAAGTATTTCCTGTTTTGTTGTTCGCGTCTAACACGCGCAAGAGTTTGCTCTATGGCCTCGAACCCTCGCTTGTATCGAAAAAGCAGGGTTTGTTGTTTAGCCCATCTGACCCGAGGGTGTTTTAGTAAGGGCTGAGTGTGATGGTCCGCACTGCGTTTTTGACGACTTCCAGTTTTTCCATGAACAAAGTGAAAATGTCCAGCTAAATTTGCCACCGCACCGCGGTTTTCAAAACCTAAGCTCCTCGCCACATCGTCCGCCACCGATTTCTCGTGCGTATCAAGTTGAACGGCCCAAGAGTTTGTGTAAATTTTGTCACCTGTTTTATCTTCCTCTAAGCTTTGATCAAGATGTGTTGTTGCTATTAAGAGTAAGCCATACAAGAGGCAACGGAGCGTCATAATTTACGCCGCGAATATTAAACTGTCTGATAGTTTCGTTTGCCAGTCCTCCTACTAGCTAAATACATTGTACCAAGACAACCAACTCCAGCTGAAAACTTCAAACAACTATGCATAATCTCCAGGTTGTTTTAACGTAGCATAATCACTGTCAAATTTACAAGTTAAATGCGAATTGCCTCATTTTAGTAAGGTGTTTGCATGACAAGTTTACCCGATAATGGCGTTAAAAAGGGAAAAAATTGTTATTTTAAATATCTTATATCGACCAAGGTTGAATAAAAATGGAGGAAATTTTTATAGTTAACTGCAACGTTGGAGTTTGTACGATTAATGTCATTAATAGAAGGATCTATTTCTCACCTTTAAATTATTTTGTGATGTATTATTATTGGACAAATAGATTGATCACTTGGATAAAGGGGACAAACGTTCAAAGACAAAAATTGAATATTATTTTGTCATAGGTAAAGTGAAAACATTCCAAACAGTAAAAATAAACTTCAGCTATCTACAAAGAAAACATCTCCTAAAATCAACAAAAATATTTCGCGTGACACTCTGTTCAACAACTGGTAAAGGAGAATTTGTTCAACTCGGGATATTTTATTTCTATTAAACTTTTCCTTCATTTATTCTTTTGACTAACTGTTTTTAATGTTAAAAAGAATACATTAGGAAATAAATATTCAATTTTTTATTCATGATCGGTGCTGCACAAGTTAAATTACTAAAAAGGAACTATAGAGCGATTTTCATATGACCTTGAAAAAAGGTTTCGGTAAGTGTTCGTTCTTTGTTTCATCAGCCAATGGATGAAAAGATCAAAACATGGCCTCTTTGTTTTCCCGCCAAAGAAACCCTAACATGGAGAGGGCATTGTTCGATTGGCCAATCGTGTTGTAGTATGACGTCAAAGCGAAGTATCGGTTGATTTCTAGAAAGTTCTCGGGCATGAAGTTTTTTCACCTGAGCGTTCGCTTAACCAATGAAAAGCCAGACACGTTTGTCTTTCCGTTCGATAAACCAATCAAATCGCTCTATTTCCGTTCGTTCGTCATTTCTGTTTTGTTCGCGCGCTTTCATTTCAAGGTCATACGAAAATCGCTCTAACACAGGTGCTCAAAAAAGCACTACTCTCTAAATTATTTTTGCGTGGGTGCACGATATTTTAAAAATCGCGTATTTTAGCCAAATTCTGCCATTACAAACTGGCTATCACTAAACTAAACAAAATATGAAAAGCCATCCTTAAAAAGAGAGGGAATATTTAAATAACAGGCAAATACAAAAGAGGACTCACGGATAAATGAAATTAAAAGATTAAAACGAATTAAAATTTTGAAAACCGTAATATGTCTTAGAAAGCTGTTCAAATTGATGTTTTTGAAATTTTATGTCTGCCAGTTGAAACCGTTTTGATTATAAGGTTGACAATCGGGAGTCATAAATATTCTTCTATATTGCCAAAAATAAACAAAGTAGCCAGATGTATTAACTTAGATGAAAACTATACCGTATGTATACACAGTTTAACAGACCATATATCTTACATTTATCACAAACGCAGACTGACTGTCAAATAAAAAGAGATCAATTTCCTCATGTTAAAAAAAGGAAAGGAGGGCGATTTTTTCACCCGCTTCATTTGATTCATATCGGAGAAAAAGAGTAACGAGAAACTGTAATTTCCTTCATATATGACACTGTTGTGCCCCCGCACACATAGAATTAGGTCAATTTGTAGAAAGTAGTCCGTAGCCTGAATTTCATCCGATTGTTTCGAGTCGTTTTATCTTCTCAGGAGGGGAGAAAACCTCTCTGAGGGAGTAAAAACGACTCGAAGTAATCGTCTGAAATACAGGCTAGAGAGTCTGGTGACCGATAAATGTCTTGACGCAAGAGGTGGTTAAGTGTGCCTTCTTATTGAATACTAGCAGGTGAAAAATCCAGATTTTAATCTCACTCGACCATAGGGGAGGGTCGTCTACAGGATTGATTCATTAGATAACGAAGCCACTCCAAGCCTAGAAGTGGCCTCCCAGCTCTCCCTGGCCGATACAGGCGGCCACGTCAACCCCAGCTTTAGACCCAAGAATAGAATAAATCCCATGAATCCCGGCGCAACTTTAGGGACCACTCAACAGCACAAATTGTGCTACTGTTGTTGGTTAAAATCACGGCTTTGTTTTATCTCCAACTTCGATTTAAAAAAGGAGATCATTAGTAAAGAAACTGTCCAATTTATTTATCATATTCTATACACGCGATTTTCCCCATAACTCAGTTTAATTTTTAGCCCCTCTTGCCGCTCTATTAAGCGGCGGCAAAAGCCCTGGGAAGAGGTTGAAGAAATGGTCCCTCGATAGAGGTTTTGTTTTCAGTATATTAAAAGCATTTTTTTGTTCGTCGGGACTTTCGTAACTGGCCGCTAATTTAAGTGATGCCGCCTGAAATACAGAATTCGATTGTAATCTAAGTTGAGGTGAGTCGACCGGTTAGGCTGTTCCATAAATGACTATAGACCATTCAGTCAGGCAGCCCGCTATATCCCCCTGTAAGTCTTCTGACGGTGTACATGCGGATTCATCACTTTCAACGTTGATTGGCTCCCTTGAATCCCCTTTTAACTTCATATAATCCTCTTTGAACCGTCCGTGAACTAATTCGCGCTGAAAACTGAGTTCATCTGCTAGTTTCGTGGAATCTTCTTTGAAACCGTAAGTGAAGTCATTGACACTGTTAGGGGCATTTTTCAAATTCTCGTCGTTCGTTGACTGTGGGAGACAGAAAAAACGTATAGGTTAACATGCGGGCAATCTCTCCATTCGGACATCGCTAGAGTTAAAGATATAAAAAACCCTAGCCTGAAATTCATCCGATTGCTTCGAGTCGTTTTCTCCTCTGAGGGAGTAATAACGACTCGAAGTAATCGGATGAAATTCGGGCTAAAAAAACCCTTGACCAGTCGCGATTACCAAAATGGAGAGCTTGCTCTCAGGCTGTTTGTCATTCGAACTCCTGCACTGAAGTGTTAATTTCAGTGAAAGTAATCATGAAAAAGAAAAATTACCAGGTCATCTTTAATTGCAGGCTCATCAAAAGCAACGCTTTTCGTTTCGCTTGAATCCGCCTTTGACTCCATGTAATCTTCCTTGAACCGTCCGTGAGCTAGCTCATGCTGGAGATAGGGTTCATCGCTGAGCTGAAAACCCTCTGGCTCTTCATTATCTCTGAAGAAACCGTCCGTGAACAAGTCATTGACATCATTAGCCTTATTTGTTATTTCATCTCTGATTTTCTCGTCGAATAATTTTTTGCCTTCGTTCCTTGGCGAGAGACTGTTCTTTGACTAGGAGGAAAAAAAAACAACCTGTTGGAGACCGCTTTTGACAAAATTATTTTTTCTAAATTCTAGTGAATCCCCAGTTTAAGAAGAAATTTATTCCCGGCAAAACTGGTTCAGTTTTGCAACCTCCCTCGATCGACCCAACCTTCACGCTGGTTCAAACGGTATTCACCGATCACTTGCCTTTTGGTGAATCTAGAAAAAGCTGAACAAGTTTTCCTTACGTCAACGACCTTAAATATTTTCTAAACTGCTGTTGCTATTTCTTAGTTATAACCCTCACATGTTTACTTCAGGGCAAGGCAAATAATAATAATAATGTCACAAAATGGAGCTTGTTAAAAAAATTACTACTTCCTCCAAAACAGCCTGGCCGCAGGGGCGAAACGCTTTTCCTTTTTTTCCGAAAAGAGATTTAGACGAACTACCTTACCTTAGCATCCCGGATCTTCACAGTCCAATCCCCCTGAGGATTTTCGCCCCAGAATTCCACGGAAGTGAAAGGCCATTTGTCAAGCCCTCTGGTAGAGTCATCATGAGGTCTTTTGGCTAGAAGTTGCGAAGTTGTTCCCTGGGGGGAGGTGAGCTCAATCACCATGTCGCCACGACGACGATGCCTTACTGAAAGCACCAACTGTACATGTTCCAATGTACGTACAGTTTCGTCATCATTTCGTAGCTACGTTTAGAAAGAAATCACATAACACGATTTTGAGTCAATACTTTTTGAACATCGTTCATGGTTTTATGATTTGACTTAAACTAGCTTGCTCGCGTAGCTAGACTTACACCTATAAGACTGATAATCCAATTCAGAGTTTCACCAGGCCGACCACCTGGCCTCTTTATCAAAACAAAGTTGTACCCAGGGAGTTTGGGTGGAGGAAGAGAGAATCTGGTAGCGACGTTGCTTATGCACAGCCAGTTCGTACGAAAATAACTTTAACTGGCGTGTAATAAAAATTTTATTTTTATATGAAAGGACAAGCGCAATGACTTGCTTGGAAAAAGCGACAGTTGTTATAGAGTGATACCCTCATGAAGATAGTGCCTTGGATCTGAGAATAAACAGATGTATTTAGTATTTTTACTTTTTTGTGTTCTCCGCGTTCTCTGTCGGTATAGGGGGCTGTTATAACCCCAACTGGCATGGAAACGAATACAGGTTACTTTCCTCTGCCAGGGTAAGTGATTGTTACCTTTAAAGTCAATATTCCATTGGATGGTATCTTCCTGGTTTCACGAGTCAGGTGACCTGAGAGCTCATGTGTTAGTTGTTCATCGACTTGGTTCCAGTCCTTCGCTTTGTTTATTAAGTCCATTGCGTTCAAAACTCCAAAACCATAGCAAAGACTGTAACTGTGCCCAGCGGCATTCTAAAAAACACGCAAGCGCAGGTTAGAATGCCTCTACCCAGGAGGACTTCGTAAACTATTATGTAGATCATTCTCATTTTAACGAAACGCCAAACGAAAAATAGTAACGGTTTCAACGACAATACCCACAATTCATGTATCCAACTCTTCCAAGGTCAATTATGAAGTCGAGAACTGGCACTAGATTAACCCACATCATAAAAAGCTTTCTAACAAAAGAGTGGTAGTGAGCGTGGGACCAGAGTTGTTTTTTAGACATAATTTAGATGCGGATCATTTTATGACAGCTCACGTAAGCAATACTGGTAAAAAGCTTGACTTACTGTCTTCCACGACATGCCATCAGGATCATTTTTTCTTGCTGTTCTCACGACTAGGTGCTGCATATCTCGCCAGGTAAGGTTAGGGTTTGCCTGTAAAACCAGCGCAAAAATGCCAGCTGCGAGCGGGGCAGCGCACGATGTCCCGGAAAATCTATCCACACATTCACCAAACAACGACGTAGTAACAAGATTGCGATAGCTTTCTCTCTTGCCTAAACCGACATCCCCAGTATAAACAACAGCCATGGTAGACGGACATTTCTCGTCGTAGCTTGTGCAGTATCCTCCAGGACTAATAGAACCTACAGATAATGTGTGTATACTTGACGTGTATCCGTCGCAGCTACAATCATCAAGGGCCCGACCGCCGTTCCCGGTTGCCCATACATAAATCGTTCCTTTTCCTGCACGGGAAAGATAATATGTATTGAAAACAAACGATAATTGTCATGTCATGGTGAAGGGGGGTGGGGGGGGGGGGGGGGGGGGGTGCTGGACGTAAACCAGTGCAGTTTAATTTGGCCTTTAACGACCAGCTGGGCTGAGTTGCTCAAAGCATAATTAGCTTTAACCATTGGTTAAACAGTATCAAAACCAATACGTTGTCAAGGTATTAAACGCTGGTTAACGCTAACCATGCTTCGAGCAACTGGGCCCAGGAAAAGTTTTTGAGAAGGATCATTTTTTGGGCACCTCTCAGACTCGGCTCTGACCGGAATATTGCCTTGTTTAGTTAATCCCTTGGAATCATGGAAAGGGAATTCATTCCTATTTTAGTTCTTTGCTCGTCACAATCGCGGCTTCGCCGCTCAATTTTCACAGCAAACAACAGGAAAAAAACACTCTGGCACCCAAGGTACACCAAAATAAGTTTTATAACATTTCTGCATCAATTATGTAACTGCTCAGTCCCTAAATAACAAAAATAATTAAAAAATAATCCAGGTTAAGGTGGCTGAACACAGTTTTGGCAGTTTCTGAGTATATGTCATTTGCCAACTTATGGCAAGAGAAGGGTTGCAGCTCACAAGCTGAAACTTGGCAAGTGGAAAATATATTAATGAAAGATTTTGATTCACAGGTAAAATTCGACATTTTCGTAGTTTCCATGGCAACATGAACGATTGAATACAACCTTAAAATTTCACTTTTGCTCAGTTTACAGAAAATTCACTCATTAGATTTTCCTATAAAATTGCACACAGCTTACTATAATTAATCATTACCATTTGAAACTTATTTGACCAAATTTTAACAGAGGGGTTTTTAGATAATCAATAATATAATTGTGCTGTAATTATTAAATGTGTCACAAAAATCGTCTATTCAAATTCCATTTTAAAGTTCTCATTATTTAAAACACCATAAAAGTAAAAATTCTGCCAAATATTACAAAATTTTAATGATTAGATTTTGAGAAATCGTCTTCTGTGTACCATTGCTTTTTCGCCGCCATGTTTGTTTGTCTAAGTTAAAACACTTGCCGTCACGCGAGTTACCGCTGACCGCCCGCAATACTGTGTTCAGCCACCTTAAACAGCGTTTGTTCATGGAGTTTTCCTTACGTGACAAGGAAAAACTAAAGCGGAATCTACGCATCAAAGTAGAGGATGAACTTTTGAATCAGCGCAGGCAGCAGCGTCAGGAATGACGAAACCATTGGCATCCAAGAAAAAGCTGGTCTCTTTAAAATCATATGATACACTGGTCACTTTGCCAAAGAAAATCTACTATGAAATTACTCTTTAAAAAACGAGGATCTAGCTAATATTCATAAATGTTTAACATAAGAATGCAGCTAACAGTAAAAAAGAGGTCAATTGAATACTAACCTTGTCTGCCTTGTAGAATGCAATTCTTCATCGCCTCACTGGCGAGTTCGCTCGGAAGGCCAAATGTTTTGCCATCGTCTTTTGGACCCCAGGACGCACTTTTGATATCAATATAATCACATTTGTAACCAAGGGCTTCTGCTTCGATAACATCAGTAACGGTTCCGTCAAGCATTCTAATTCCGCCGAGGGAAGCGTTATAAGCAACTCCCACACCACAAATCCCATTTCCAGCAGCTGCCGCCACCTCCCCGCCACATTCCGTTCCGTGAGCGTTGCCAAGTTTAGAATCATCTGGAGTAGGATCGTCATCATTATCGTTCACGTCTCTGCTGGCCTCTGGGTCGTAATTTGAGCTTAAATCCGGATGTCTATGATCCAAGCCATCATCGACAATAGTAACAACTACACCTTTCCCAGTATAACCTCGCTTAGTAGCTTCCAGCACTCCCAGGTTCCCGTTTGGCTCCTCGCCATTATCGTAAAGATACCACTGCTTTGGCCATTCTGGATCATCAAAATATCTCCGGTTTTCCTGTGTACGACGAATACGCGCACGAGTTTGCTCTGAAGCCTCGAACCCCCTCTTATACCTGAAAAGCAGAGTTTGTTGTTTAGCCCATCTGACCCGGGGGTGCTTTAGTAAGGGCTGGGTGTGATGGTCCGCACTGCGCTTTTGACGACTACCAGTTTGTCCATGAACAAAGTGAAAATATCCAGCTAAATTTGCAATCGCACCGCGGTTTTCAAAACCAAAGCTCCTCGCCACTCCATCCGCCACTGATTGCTCGTGCGTATCAAGTTGAACGCCCCAAGAGTTTGTGTAAACTTTGCCGTCTATTTCATCGTTCTCGAGGCTATGATCACCTTGAGTTAGTACCCATAGAAGTACACAATTCAATATGGAATGAAGAGTCATTGAACGCATTTTGCGTGAATGACTTTCTCTCCTTTGAGCTGATTGTCCGTTATCGCAGGACAAGCTCTTTGGTAGCTATGCAAATTTTAAACCATTTATTAAATTTACAAGTTCAATTTGCATTTTTTAATCTTTTACGCCAGTTATGCCATCCCACACACATAACGGGACATAACTGAAGACAAGTGAATGCGGATTCGATAAATTACGAAGAAGTAAATTATCATTGCATTGCTTTTAAAGGAATAAACCAGCAAAACTAAGGGGTGTCTTTGGGTGTCATAGTAACTTCTGAAGAACACTTGCATTCGTGTTAAGTGAAGTAATTTATTCTTTGAAGACACTAAGTACACAACTTCATTTAACGCGCCGAAAGTCAATAAATGCAATGTTTAATGCAAATTAAATTCCTACCTATTCAAATGGAAAAACCACGACAATGTTTACAATAATACACAAACGACAGTAAGATAAAAAGGCGAGTTTACACTCCGCCTCTCTTTCCATGAGAAAACTGAATGTTAGAGTGTCTAAAAACGATATATCGAAAAGAAAAAAAATGGTCATGATATAATCGGCCGAATGGTTTTATTCGTGACATTACAAGCGGTTAACATCCCACTTCAAAGCATTCAAAATCTGACAACTTAACAATAAACACTATTACGTCTATATATAAAACCGTTCTATTGAGGCCTTGAACTGCTGTTTAAAAAGTAAAAACTAAAATCCAAGCTTTCGCAGATCAACAGCATCATCATCATCGTCCCTGATGATGCCGTTGACCGGCGAAAATTTGTATTTTAGTTTTTACTTTTTAAACAGCAGTTCAAGGCCTCAATAGAACAGTTTTATATATTTTCATTATGCTGCTGAAGGAAAACATGAACAGATTAGTATTACGTCTATAGAGAATAGTAGAAAATAAGCAGGTTCAAGTACACATAGGAACAAAAACACAAAAAAGGGTGAGCGAAAACATAGTAGGATTGGCTGTTAGAAACAAGAACCATTCCGCTTCCATGTTTTTTCTTTTTAGGATGGAGAACAAGAAATTTCTTGGAGCCAAGCAGCCTACGTGGCAGGCATTTGAAAGGGAAAGAGAAGAGGATTCCAGGCGCGTGAGAAGAGAGAAAGGCGAACGAGGAGTCTGGCGCCCAAATTCCTTTCCCCTTCCTTATCAAACGCCTGAAACGAACCTACTTATCAAACAGGAGAGAGGCCTACAAATGGTGGCTGGATCTGCTCTGCTTTCAGGAAGTTTACGTTTCGTTTTCTTTCCTGCACGTGGCCTTGTGCATTCCGCCGAAGACTGCAATTTCTTCTATTGATGCTCTTCATCTGGTGTTGAAAGTTCTAAGATTCTCAGAACACCAAGACCGCACCCGCTGGTCTATGGCAGGGAACAGAACAGCCCAGCACTCAATTAGACAGGTCTTGTTAGGTTTAACTAAACCCGCTAAGAGCACTTAACATACTAACTTTGTTCGCGGTGATTACAGTACCGTAAAATTCCGAAAAAAAGCCCCTCCTAGTATAAGCCCCCCCCCAAACCAGAGACGCAAAAAACCCTCCGTTAAATCGCCCCTCCAAATATAAGCCCCCCGGGGGCTTGTACTTAGAAAATTGTCCTCAAATACAAAGTAAAACAAAGCAAAAACGGTAGCCCCTCCGAATATAAGCCCCTCCAAAAGGGCATTTTCTCACAACCTATTTGTTTTCTACTTCTAGGGGTTTCTCACTCGCCCGGTCAACATTATAGAGAGAAAACGAGAAACCTCTTTTGGTATGGTAATCAAACCTGTACAATGTTCTAACCATTTTCTGACTAAATTATTTGAAACCCATGACTTTACAGCTGACAACATATCTTAAACTTAAAGCTAACAATTATTGTTATATACAATTTGTACATGTTAATTCGATGAACACTGAAGTCACTGGGTACAACCGGTTTAACCAAATTGACTAGAAGACAAATCGGTTAAAAGGTGTGGTAAAGCCCGGGCCACTACCGCAATTCCCGGGGGGACCCCGGTTGTTGTCATCGTCGTCATCAGGTGGCTGATAGCTGTGTGACCAAGCCTTTCGTTTAGCAGCGTTGATCATCTGGCGTTCTTGCTCCTGTAAACAAGAGAGGTACATTACACTCAAAAAGCTTTTTTTAACGTATCCTCTACTTTTTGGCTCTCATTTAGCCTCGTTTGCTCCATCACGTGAAAGCCTAGAGAACCATAGCCTGCGGTACTTATTATTACTTAACGCATCAATCTTCTTCCTAATGTTTATCTATGTGCTAGTTAATAACAGGAAAGGTTTTTAAGTTGGGTGATAAATAAGCTCGAAATTTCAAAGTCGTACTCGAAGCCAAATCTAAAAAGTCACTTCTACGATCTTCGTAATATGTGCGAGCTCTTCTGTTCTGAAGAATGACATGTTACTTAGTCTCAACAAAAACGGTAAATGACTTACCTGCAGATATAAAAGGTTGTCACGATTAACAATATCAGCCAGCTCCGGACTGATTTCCTTACAAATCAAGTTGTACTGTGAAGCATCACTGCTGCTCTCGACTGGGGTGACTGTGGCACCACCAACACGCTTGTATATCAAAACATAAGGAGTGTCCTTTGGGAAACGCTTAGATACGTCAGCAAACGCACTATACGCCGAATAAGACACACGACTGTCATTAAAGAGAAACCAAGTGTGCTGATCATCTGTTCTACAAGTAGCAGCGCCATCGCCTCTTTCTCCTTCCTCCAACAGATGCGACGATGAACGAGCATAGCAATAGTAATGGCCACTTTCTGAGGAAGTCCCCGAGTGAACAATCACTGAACACAGAGAGTATACTATATCTGACGAAGGTTTCTCTTCAAAAGATGTTATCACGCTATCACCATCAGCATTGACGTCCAAGACTTTATGTTCTTGTTTGGTCCTCTTCGATCTAAAGCATGTCTCATTAATGCCTTCTCTTTTTTCTTCAAGAACACTTGTGGTTAAATCATGAGCTTCCGAGTGCTTTGCTTCTCTTGTACTAAGACTTTTCTTCAAATGCGCCTGCGGGAGCCTCAAAATAAGCGGGTATGAAACACCTTGTAATATTTTAGATCTTTGCTGTGTCCGGACATTGTAGGCAAACCTCTTTAGCGTTAACACTAAGAAATCCGACGCTTTGGAAATTGTGACAGTTCTCTCTGCATCTTGTAAACTATGGCACTGCTCGCAATGATATTGATTGGAACCTTCCAAAATCTCAGGTTCAAAAAAGTACTCTAGCAGCTCAGTGATTGATATCTCTGGGTTATCGCTCCGTAAACTTGATTCGTGAAACTTTGTCGCCAAGGTTGTCCCCGAACTAAATGACACTGAGTTGTCTGATGTTGAGGTGCCCGCCACAGCTTCGTTCTCTTCAACAGTCTTTGCAGCTAACTCAGGTGTGCAAGTTGTATGGCTGATGTCGCCTCCTTTAAGACTTCTTTCTGAGCAAGCAGCTGAGCTTGCAGAGGCTGTTACATCTGCATGTTCAACAGGTTCTTTACCTGATAAAGAATTCTCATTTTCCACTGAATCCACCCTTCCTTCCAGTTCACCAGCTTGAGGAAATGCGAGGGGCAAATCCGTGAAGACCTCTTCCCTGCAGGAAGTGTTGTTACAACCGCGACAGCAGAGACAAACTAAGAGCTTCCCTGCGAACGTCTCGTCAATGAGTGGTGTTTTTAGCGAATCACCCTCGTTACTTTCATTGAGGGATTTGTCTTCTTCACTGACCCTGTCCAGAAGAAACTTCAGGAACTCGGAGCAGTCTTGCTGGGTCCCTGGAGCAAACCATGGCGGCCTGGCAACTTGAAGGAACTTGGAAGGGGCAATGGCTGATCTCTTTCAAAATAATCATAACAAAAGAAAAATAAATAAATTACCCATCATTTCTGTTGTACAACTGCATTTATTACTGGTCAATAACTTGATTACCCCGGAGGAAGCATGACTGAGAATTTGTAATTTAAAGGTGTTTGACAAATGTCCCCCCCCCCCACCCTAGTGGTACTCAGAACATTTTGTGGGGAGTGGTGTGCTGATGGCTCTCTGAGTACGTTCAGGCCACCCCATAACACTAATGTCCAAGCATCAGTTCCTACTCTGCACTAAAGTCCTCTTACCCCTGACCAGTTTTGCTGCAGTAAATGAAAAGTCCTAGATCCGTTCCTTCGTATCAGCACCCTCATAAAGCTTACTAGTAATAGTTGAGACTACAGCTGCCCCCGCTCTGTATATTGTCGGTCAATAGTATTCTTGCTCGTTGTGTAGCTCTTTGAAATATACCGATTCATAATGAAGATTTTCACACATATTCCACACAGTAGGTGAGATAAATACGGGAAACGCAAGGTTCCATACACAGTTTCAGTTCGATTTACGCAGCTTTGATCAAAACATTCTTAGTTTCGAGAATAGTTTGTTATAAACCATAAGAAAAAATTTAATTAGAAGTTGAATTTTTCGCTATTTCTCTTTCACTTTTTACATTCAGGTCATTGTATTTGCCGGGAAGTAAGCCTTAGAAATTAAAAGGACGTTTGATCAATTCACGCTCGCGCATTCTAGTCTTATTTTAAACTTTATAGTGGAAGGACATCTGTGAGCAGGGAATAAGTGAGCAGGGAATAATTCAGCACAGAATTTGATTGTCGGCGAATTTCTTTAATCGTCCATCGTTCTGCTGGTGATAAGCTAGCCGTTGTTCACTCGTCTTGCTTGTTTGGGGCTGAGTCTTATTGGGATATTCCGGTCAAAGAGAGAGAAAGAGTGTCTGGAAAGGTTTCCACCAAAGATTTGTGAACTCGTGTCTGACAAACTCTCCAAGTGTTTATATACAGCAATTTCGAGAAAGGTTGTCGGAAAAAGTGCACGCGACAATCCCGAAAGGCATTGTGGGTGGTTTTGAGTTCACTGTTCTTCAGAGAAATTTGAAAGAATTGGCACGAAAGGACATGAAAATGTGTTTGCGAGTGCTAACCGAAAGCAACAAAAGTAGGTTCTACAGCTACAGTCGTCAGGAACAGGGTATCGATCATATCCCATATTACCTTTCGGGATTGTCGCGTGCACATTTTTTCCGACAACCTTTCTCGAAATAGCTGTATATACAGTTAAATGCACCTTATAACTTCATCTGCGTTTAACGAGTGTCTTTTGGTCCATAACTTTCGAAACAACTGTTCCACAGAATGTCACTGATAACACGTAACGCAAAAGAGTATCGAAGTATGATTGCACAATACGTGTCACAAAATCTACTTTAGTAATCGTCCGTTCGGGATTTTCTGTCTTTACGTCATCCTAACCATCTCGTACTTGCAGGCGCAAACAATAGAAGCGTCATCATTACCTACCGATACCTCGCGGCTTCCGTTCAAGCAAATCGAGATTTTTTCTGGCATACTGACTGTATATTTCAACTGTAAATACTTTCCTTAATTTACGCGCGAGTTACTAGAGTGCCTCCTCGGAATTTCGCGTTCTGGGCGAGATCTCTGCGGGGGCAATTATTAATTCCCCAAGGAGGAATTTATTGTGATGAAAGTACCTGTGACAGAGCCAGAAATGCAAACACTTCCTGAAGGTGATGTAGCAGTGGCTGGCTAGTGTTAGAATGACGTCCAAATATTATGTAACGGAACCTGCAATATTGATAGTAGTCTTTCAGTTTCTGACATATGCTTTAGAAGGAAGGCAACTGAATCAAACAAACGATCAAAGGAAAAATTTTATGGGCTAAAAATTCTTATAATTGCCATCACTGTAAATCATGCCATCAAAAAACAGACAACACTTTATGGCACCACTATTGTTTCCCCCTGCGAAAGGCCATCTGACGAGCAACTGCAGATATTTTATGCTGATAACATGTCACTACCCATATTTGGGCGGTGTTCCAGATTGGTTGTGCCGAGGGGTTTCAAAATGTTTTGAAGTAGGCGGCTGACTCAGGAAAAGAAGGCGGCTGTGACAATCGAGATTGTTTGTCACAAGATGATTGTTATGACAAGAGTAGCTGGCATCATACAATCAAGTAGCTGGCAGAACTCCAGTGGTCGCCAGCTTGTTTTCAAACCACTGTGTGCTGTGTGGGAAATTTGCATCATCCAATCAGATGCCTATACCCATAATCTGGGTGGTGACATGCCATACACAGGAATAGGAATGACTTCTTGCCTAGTTTTAGATAATGTATGTATATATTGTATAATTACATTTTACTGTTTATTACCTAGCTTTTTTACAAATTCATAATTCAGATTTATGTTAATTTCCTCATTTTACTTTTATATCAGGTGAAGAGCCATACCATGGATGTAATGATATTAAACCGTTATTATTATTATTATTAATTTCTGCATTTGTTTCTCAGACATCATTTTGAGGGAAAACCAGTGATGGCATTGCAAAATGTCAGCTGTTTTCTCAAGCCATGTTATCCAGTGTCACTGCACTCTGCTGGTGGGAGGGTTACAGCCAAAATAAGTAAAAATAAAATAAGATACAAATGATAACTCACTCCTCTAGCATGTATAGAGCCTGTATTACGCTGTTCATGTAACAAGTGTTACCCAAGTTGACTACACCAGTTTTTCCAGTTTCTGATTTCGGAGTGAAACCAGTCAATGGAATGCTACCAGAGCGGGCTGACCAAGCACTCTGGGCAAGCCACTTGCGAATCATTACTTCTGAGGGTTTAGGCAAATCCTTTAACAAAACATGAATGAAATTTAGCAGATTTACCAGGGCTCAAAAAAGTCTTGTCTGGTCATCCAGAACAAGTTGACTCTCTTGCTGGGCAAGTAATGAGCAATGGTCAAAGCAAGTCATTTTCAAACTAAATCATTAACTAAGGGCGCTTTCCAAAAGTCAGAACTGGCTGGACGGACCATGGCCGCACCTGTCATTTTGAAAATGAAATAGGCTTTTTCCAAGAGTTTTGATGAAAAACGATTTCCTTCGTGCATACTATTTAGCATTTGACTGATCTGGCTGGACAGCTTTGATTAAAAGTAAAATTCTCATTACGAATGGAAAGTCCGGGTTGGTCAGTTCTGACAAATGGAAAGCGCCCTAAGACAAGCAAGAAGTGGCCCCAGGGCAAGCAACATGTGAGAATTCCTTGCCCAAAGGACAAGCTGGAATTTAAGTTTTTTTTCTAGCCCTGATTTACATTCACTATCACAACCACTAGTTTCTAGATCCAAATATTAATAACATCCTCTGCTACCTGAAGACAATCAAGAATCGGACCATACAGCTCAGGGAAGCCTGTGTGTTGATACATGAGGCAGTGCATAAGTTCTGCCAACGTTTGTAAAGCACACTGTGAAGATACAGAATTTTCTTTTCTTAGATTCTGTACAAGGCTTGGTACATGCTCCACAATCTAGAAAAAAAAAAACAGAAATGAAATGAGCTAGATTTATCAAAAAATGTTTTTCCTTACCAAGAGGAATACAATTTTTCTGAATATGTTTATATCACAACTTCCATACTGTACATCAGGTTTGATCTTGCATTTCACGGAAGGTGTAAAAATACTGATCTGCCAAAATTACAATCCAAGTAAAAACAGTTTACCACGATTAACATTTTGCAAAAGCATTTCCACACATGTGAGAGAAGTCACAAATTCTTCCCTCTTACTTCATATACTACAAAAGAAGCTAGGGGCAAGTTAGAAAATAATGACCCACACGGGTAGGCAGAACCTAACAACATTTTGAAGCACAAACATCATCATGTTCCTTCTCTAAGTTACAATATATTAGTCAGTGCTCAAACTTCATTCTACAATGCTCCGACATTGTTTGGTGTTGGCAGGGTCCACATTATCTAGTTCTTCCATTTACGTAGAGTAAAGAAGCTTGGTTGAGGCAATTTGAATATGATATACAGTCAAACTTTCACATGCAAGCACATCTAATAAGCTGCTAGCCCTCAAAAGTAACCACTGCATATAAATGACTACCAACTCTGGGCATTTGAGGTTGTTGCTTATGCATCTCCTGGATATGGTGAATGATATTAAATTCATCATCATTATTCTACAGAAGACAACTTAAAAAAATTACCTCATGAAAAGCTAGTGGCGAATGTTGAAAGCTGAGTAGCATGTGGGATAAAACAACCATTGTGCTCTCACGAACTATGGGGAATAACAATCGACTAAAGACCTATCAATAAGAGGAAAGAAAAGAAAACAGATTACCATTACAGAATTTGGTCATCAACAAAACAAAAAACACTCTAAAGCGGGAATTAAAAATTTCTCTCCCCCTTTGAGGTCACTTTGACTCCTCCACAAATATTGGGAGTCATCTTTGGAAATGTCAAGATGAAGTATGTGGGCGAGGGAGAACTGCTGACCAAAAAGAGTTACAATAATTAAAAATGGAAGACTGCCAGCTTGTTTGATTTTACATTGTTTCTTTAAGAATTTTACAAGTTTCAGCATTTTGGTTGACAGAAAACAAAATTCTGCTGAACATTTGGGAAATCTTCAATGGACTCAAAGTAACTCCTTGTGGGAATAATAATTTGAAGAGACAGAGAAATTTTTGGGTTATTTCTAATCCTTGCAAAACGAACTATAATTATTTTCAAAGGAAGATGGCTCAGAAAAGCTATTTGTTCTTAGGGTAACGTGTGACGTCATTGAAACTGTATGAAAATTTAGCAAGATGCATTTGCTATTCCTCTATTCTGACATTTAAATCAGTTGTGCTCATGGATACAGTTGAAAAGTTTGGTGGACTTTTTCACACGGTGGTCCCTAGTGCCTCTCTGTGTCTTTTACCTCTGGTTGACTGAAAAATCTTAGTTTTTTTATAGAAATCATATACTGGGCACCCTGGATTTCACAGGTTCAGAGCTTTGGGCTCCTTTTGGTTGTTTTTTTTAGAGCGCAGCCTTGGGACAGCATATATCTATAGGACTACCTTACAATGTTACTGATAGCCAGTCACTTCATTTCATGGTCAGATCATTCCAAGCCAGATCGTTCAACTTAATAGTCAGATTGCTCCACAATATACGGTAGTCAGAACTTTCATAAGTCTTGGAGCCACCAGTTACTCATGTGTATTTCTCAATCTTTAAGCCAAGAAGCCAAAAAAGTGCACTTCATATAGAGTTATACACTGAAACTGTGGGATGACCTGACTACAAAATGAAATGATCTGGCTTGCAACAATCTGACCATAAAACAAAGTGACTGTAAACCTCATTAACCATGTTACCCCTACCTGTGCGACTTCCTTGAGAGTAACAAAAATGAGGATCGAATGTTTTTTAGCACTTGCCAAAGCCTTTAAAAAGCCAATAATCCACTGGTCCACCTTTTTAACTCCAGGCCATGAAAGCCAATTAATCATACGACACAGTGAAAGAGACAGATTTTCATCTGAAACTGATGGATTAGAGGCAGCAAGACTTGTTGCAGTGTCAATAATGTCAGTAGAAAAGTACTGTACTACAGAAGCAACGGCTACAGAAGGATTGGGACCTACATTTGAAATAATCTTAAAAATTTCAGTTAAGACAGGAAACAACAGGGTTTGATTTTTCACCCACATCTTATTCAACAGAGCAGCAATCATTGCACAATTCTGAAGACAAGCTTTCATTTCTTCCTTTGATGTTTTGGGAAGTTCTGTTCTACTCAAAGCTTTGATCAAAGACAAGTTACACTGGAGCAAATTTTCCCCAACTGGCCAGCAGTGATCATACTCGATCAAAAGCCTTGCCACAGCCGCACAAAAGTCTATATCTGAATTCTTTTCCACCCAAATATGAGCTCTATGACGCACAGCCGTGTACAAGGAGAATATCTGTGAGTTGTGCTGCATTAAGTCAAAGCAGGTCCGTAGATATTCAACACAGTTGAGAGACATTTTCTCGCGTTCGGCGAGGAAGGAAAGAAGATATCCCTCAGTAAAATACTTTTGAAAGACGTCTTTTTGTCGTTTTGCCCACGTTGTAAGGACAAGTTTTCCACTGTCATTGAGAAAGACTGATCCGTCTTTAATCATCCACTCGGTCCCAATTTCAAACAGAGCTCTGCTCTGATCATCAGCAACATTACCGCCAGCTTTCGAGACAAGTTGTTGAATTAAGGACTTTTTGACGTTTTCAGGGTGATCTGAAGCCACAATTCCTCTTAAAATTTGGTCCATGACAATGTAAAGACTGTAAAACCTTACTGCACCATCGTTCAGATTGTTCAACTGTTTTACATACCCGGATGTTTGATGATAACTGAAAGGGCCTGGGACAGGGAGCGGAGGGTGGGGGATGGTGTGACGAATACAGGTATACCCTAAAATAAAAAACACTCCCCAGCTGCACCTAATCTTTTAGACGTTATAATAGATTTACTTTTAAAGCAGTAGCCGATTCCCGCTCATTTTTGTTAAACTGAACATTTAACGAACGCCATACTATAATCTATCCAAAAAGCCGGCAAAACGCCGGGCCAGGCATAAAGTTTACGAACGGAAAAGTCTATGTATTCAACCTGGCTGGACAGATCATAATGTTTTCTGAATCTTTTCCCAAGATAGTATGTCATTCAAGTTTATCCAGAGGGATAAGGGATGAGGGGGATTTGAACAGTTTTGTTTGTTAAACATCCAAGCTACACTCCCTTTAAAGAACACTATTTTATCACGGAGATCGAGGTTGAAATTTGCCAAATTTTATGAATAAACCTAAGGCTAAGAGTTTTAAAAGGACTAAATTTTGTGTTTAAAATCTGTAAATACAGTACAATGATATCATTGTGTTTTCAACTTAACCGATAGAATAATTATTCCTTTCACTAAACGGCAAAACAGAACACAAAACTGGCGACTGAAATCCAGTCATTCTAAATAAAAGCGGAAATACCATAAGCTATAATTTAAGAACAATTCAAGAATAATTTTAGCCTAAAAGCCACAGAAAAATAAGAATATTCAGCCTGGGCCGGAAAAACAACATTCTTGTAGATAAAAAAAGAGTGTATTTGCTCGGCATGTTTGCATTCCTTTTATTCTAGGATACCGAAAGAAAGTGTCGTGAACTCCGAGACACGTTTCTCGGTGTTAAGTGGACGCCTTGTGTCACAAATTCGTTAATCCTGATTTCTGAACAGTTGCCACCATTTTCGACTGATTAAAAAAAATTAAGAAAATTTTATTTGAAAGGAAGGAGCTTATCAGATCAGTAGCTAATAAGATCGGCTTAGTGTTCAAAGTCGAATAATGTTATCATGTTCAAACTGACAGTATGTTCTTCCGGATGATTCCGGAGCACAGTGACTCTTTTAAAAGCAGGTATCTCTTTCTGCGACTGGATTGTTTACAGATTTTGCTCGAATTCTGTTTTTTGCTTCTGTAACGTGACTTTACAGTTTACAGAAAAGTTCCGCATTTATATGAGGCTTCTTAGTTCCGGTGGAATTCTGGACTGATTTCCTAAAGTACCCCAGCCTTAAATATTTTGTAAAGTCACCCCGCGAAACCCGCGGAAATCCTGGGTGACCGTAAATCAGTCAAATTGCCTGACGTGAGTGTTTGGTTTTAGAAGAGGACATCAAACAAAAATTTTTACAAACATTTTTAGGAGAAAATTGTCCTGTTATTTTGTTTACATAAGTTACAATTCAAAGAAATGTTGAACATTTTCTTCCAGGTAAAATTAGAATATAAACCAATGCAAAAGGACAGTAATTTTGCGTGAACTTCTTACATACCATACTAAGTGACATGAAGTCAAATTTTCTAATATCATTTATGGCGCCAGTATAACGCGACGAACAAAGTCTTCAATGACAAAATTATAAATCATATCAATTTAAATAAAGAGCTCCTTAAGTGTACCCTTAAAAATCATTCTTCTCGTAACAACTTGCCTGTATGTCTTGCCATTCACTTGGTTATAGTAATTATCTTTTGATTTACTTTAGCTAAACAGAACTGTAGATGATCCTTTCTTAAACAAAAAAAACTTCAAACAGAGGGTTTAATCAAATATTTACAAATAACCGCCCTTAAAAGGTTGTTGTGTTACATTGTTGTTCTTGCTGTATGAGCCAATCAGATCACTTGTTGTGAAATTAAACTTTTCAATCAGGGTGTACGATTTCTGTTAACACATGCAATTACAAACCCCCAAGCTGAAATATCGCTCTTGTAAGAACGGTCTTTCTTCCATTCTCCTCGCCAAGAGATTTAGTAGGACAGTATTAATTGGGTAACAAAGAGCCAAGTTTATCAATTTTGAGCTCATTTAGCGACGCTAAACAGCTCTAATCCTTGTGAAACATGCCGGGGGCACATGACGAGCAATAGGGCAGAACCCAAATATCAACAAATCATATGAACGTGTCAAATTTCACAATGCATTTCATCTCCCTTGGGACGCGTCGGTTCTCAACCGTCGATCCGCGTGCGAGGTATTTTAGATCGCTGGCACTACAATTTTCTGGTTTTGCTCTGAAGGGCAGAAAAATGGTTGGAATTCTTTAACAGTCAGCGTTCTTCTGAGTTCAACCGAGAACCGAAGCATGGCACAGAATGGTCGTCATTCTCGGCCGTTCTACTGTCGTGAATGGGTGTTCGAAAAAATCCAAGCTTGCCTTGAGCGAAGACAACGAAAAGAAGATACAAAGACTAAAGGAGCATTTGTTCTTGGTGGTCCTGGTACGGGCAAAACCACCATTTTACGTGAGCTTGTGTCTCCGAGAACTAAAGAGGACATTCAGATAAAGCTTGCGACGAAGGTTGTTATTTCTCATTTTTGCCAAGCCCAAAACGCGCTCTCTGTTTCGGTTGCTGATTTCATTTCAAATTTTGCCCAACAACTTGCTAAAGCAGAACCACTCAAGTCTTACGCTGCTAAATTTAATGAACCGGAAATTCAAAATCACCTCACAACTGAACAGTGCGTAAGAAACCCGGACCGATCTTTCAAAGAAGGAGTTCTGCTTCCATTGAATTCACTGCCACCTCCTCCAGAAGTGTTTCTAGTTGTCGTGGACGCCATAGATGAATCTTTCCTGCATTCTTTTGATTCCGGCGTTTCATCTGGAAGCAGAACTGTTGCTGAATTAATGGCTACCCATCACGATCTTTTCCCTCCTTGGCTATTCCTCGTTGTCAGTGCGAGAAAACAGTCCAAAACAGTAACAAGGATGTTTACAGGATTTCGAAAATTAACTTTAGATGATCTTCGAAAGGCACATGTGGTCAAAGACATTCAACAGTACATTTTAAATCGCTTGGATGATGAACCAAATTTGAGAAAGCATTTGACAAGGGAGACTGCTGAAGCTTTTAATCAGCTTCACATCAAAAGCAATGGCTGCCTTCTTTACCTTGAAAAATTGTTGGATGGAGTTGTGGATGAATTTTTTACCCTGGATGAAACACAAGAGATTCCAGGTTCATTATCTGGTCTGTACATGTGGCTTTGTAACAGGCTATTCACAGAGGAACAAATTGAGAAAATTCGTTCAGTTCTGAATGTGATATTGGCTGCACAAAGACCTCTTAATGATTCAGAAATGTTTGAAGCAGTTTGGACAAAAGACACAGAACTAACCATGGAAGAATTTCTGGAAACTCTGGATCTTATGTCGCATCACATCCTAAGTGAAAAGAATGGTTCAAAGAGCATCTCTCATTTATCCTTTGCTGAGTGGTTGCTTGACATAAAGCACTGCACACCAAAGTTTCTCTGCAGTCCGGCAGATGGACACGCAATGTTAGCATTGTATTATACTCAGCTCTCTCAAAGACAGCAACTTACAAATCCTCATGAACTTGCCTTTCATTTGAGCCGGGCATCTTTTAGGGAATTTTTTTCACAAGATCATCTTGCTTTGTGGCTGTTATGGAGCGGAACGCAAATTGCTGACTTGCAGCTCGATACAGACGCTTTGAATCAGGAAGTGGTTCAGCTTCTGGTAAATGCTGGAGCCAAAGTGAAGGAGCTTGAAGAACAGGAATCTGCCTTTGCACCCGAGACAGCAGAGTCTATTAAAGCTCTGTTAGAAAAGGGGACATCGGTTGATCGTGTTGACAGTTCTGGGCGTACATTGTTGTGCAATGCCGCATTTAATGGAAATGTTGAAGTCGTGAGGCTTCTTATCAAGCATGGTGCAAATGTGAACTTCTCAGACACATCTGGACAATCACCTCTTATGCTAGCATCCAGGCAAGGCCATAATGAAATTGTGTACCTTCTAGTCAACTGTGGTGCAAAAGTTAATCACTGCGCTGATGATGGATGCACTGCATTGAGAGCAGCTGCCTCTGGAGGGCATTCCGATGTTGTTTCTGTTCTTTTGAACAATTCAGCAGAAGTGGATCTTGCAGATGATGATCAACGCACTGCTCTCCGTGGAGCAGCATGGGGTGGACATGCTGATGTTGTTTTACAGCTTCTTCAACATGGAGCTGATCCAAACCTTGCTGACAAGGAAGGCAGAACTGCTCTTATTGCTGCAGCCTACATGGGTCATAGGAAAGTTGTTGAAATACTTCTTGATAACAAGGCTGAAATTAACCATGCAGACAATGATGGGAGAACTGCTTTAGCAGTGACTGTTCTTTGTGTATCGTCAAGTGAGAATCATGAAGCTGTAGTGGGTCTTCTTTTGAAACGTGGTGCAGAGGTAGACCATCCTGATTTTGATGGTATATCACCTCTTTGCGTCTCAGCACTGGAGGGTTACTGCAATGTAGCAAAGTTGTTGATTAGCGCAGGAGCAGACACTGGCCACTGGGACAGAAATGGAAGGACACCTTTGTTTGCTGCTGCTGCTAATGGCCACAAGGATATTGTTGATTTGCTTTTATCAAAGGCAGAAGGTTTGTATTACAGTAGGGTGATTAATGAAACTAAATGCATATTTCTAGTAAAAAAAGGTAGTCAACAGCTTTCATTTTTTTAGTGCTAACTCTTTCGGACCCTTTTACTATATCTCTAGTTGAACAAAAAACTTAAACCATGTAATGCTTTCTGTTTCATTGCATGATCACTTCTTCACTTTTTTGTCGAGGAACAAAACTATGTTCTGTGAACAGGACATGGTTTAAGTTTTGATTATAGAATTTCCCAAACATAGAGATAGAATAAAACTGACAAAGTTAGATTAAAAATCAGTACATGTGTGTCTGTATTGTTAGAAAACAGAGAGAGAGAGAGAAACCCTGATGATACTAAAACTGAAATTCCTCTCTGCCTTTAACACTTATGGAATGTTGTTTTTTTAAACTTTTTTTTCATCTCTTTTTTTTCAGAGGGGAAGCCTGATCCTTCTGGCTGGACATCACCAAAGTTTTCCATGTTTCGTCCTGATCACAATGGATGGAATCCATTGATGGTGGCCGCACATCAAGGTACTAAAGATCCTTGGCCAGATTTCTTAAGTGCTTTGAAAATACAGTAGAGGTGTGCGTGGCCGAACAGTTGATGCCTTGAACTCCAGATCTGGAGGTCTGGGTTCAAGCCTCGCCTGTTGCATTGTTTCCTTAGACATGGAACTTTACTCCACACTGTCTTTCTTCACCCATGTGTATAAATGGGTACCGGCGACATACTGCGAGGGAGGGGGGGGGGGTAACCCTGTGATGGACTAGCATCCTGTCCAGTGGGGGGTTGCAATACCCCTAGGCATGATTTGTAGGAAACCTGGGATAAGCTCTGACCATTTGGGTTTTTGTTCACCTCTTCCTTCACCCTTACCTTATGTTGAATCAAACTTTCAAAAGTTGTGTAAGGAGTTGCGGTTTGGGTGTAGTACTAATTGGGAAATTTATTGGTGGAGATTTGCTATTGGAAGAGACATGATAAAAAAGTAGTGGAAGTAAAATTACTGCATGTACAGGGGGTTCATTAAGGGCCGGGCACCGGGCAAATTGACCGGCTGTGAACACAACTTTGCCCGGCTGCTTTACATCTCAAAGAACTTCTTTTTAATACAAGGAGCGATCAAAAACAGTAACAATTGTGCCCTTTTCTTGATGAGTCTCGAGTGTGAAACATACTTTGCCGTGCAATTTCCACTGTATTACACGCGGCATCAAATCCCCTCGTTCGTTATGTGTTAAAAACAAGAATCGCCCCATAACACATTGCGAAAAGAACTGTGCTTCATAAACGACCACCTGAAATGTATCAGTGTTGCGAGCACGTGAGCATGACTGCCCAATAGAACGCATTCAATAGCGGATTATGTTTCGGCTTCACCCAAAGGGCCTCCAGTACAGAAAAGGCCAAGAGGTAGTAGACTTCTTTGTGATTTAACCTTTCACTTGCCTGTATATAGTGAATGGCTTAATCATCATGTTCAGCGAAGCGAAGGGTGATTTTTTATTCGTCTTATGGTTTACGCCAATGAATTAATTTTCGGTGCATTCACGTTAAACCAGTGGTGGGTATTGGTATCAAATCATGATTAAATTGTTTAGAAAAGTTATCTTTTTTTGGTTGTTGAAAGTCATTGTCTGCAGCTTCAAAATGCAGGAAAACACATCCCTGCGACTATAGAATTTCAAAATTTTCCGGGGGAGCATGCCCCCGGACCCCCCTAGGTGGCAAGGCCCGGAGGGCCTTGCAAATTCTTTGCCCGGGTGTCAAACTCAGTTGCCCTCCTGTTCAAAACCTTAATGAACCCCCTGCATGTAATTATTATTGTTATTGGATTGTATTTGTTGATTCTGTGAGGATTTCAAGGAGTGGTAATTTACAAGTGTATGGGTGTTTGACAATGACCCACCTTGACTAGGGGTGAGCTGTGGAGGACTCTTCAAGATACCATCCATCTGAGCAGCCTGATAGATATAATTCTTAAGCCAGGCCCTCAAAATTTGAACTGAAGCTTGCATTACCAGACAAACAGCTCAGGGGCTTGTTCGTCTGCTGGTAGAAGGTGGGTATGCAAATGAGACCATTAATAGGGAGCTTAAGAAATGATGGCAGCGATGGCAGCGAGAGTGGCGAAAAAGGAATACTGTAGGTTTAGATTAGCAAAGCAACAACTTTGCATGTTCATCATGCTATTTTGTACATTTCTTTGCCATCACTGCACAACTATGACGGGAAACTTTCTTAATTTCATGTTTTATGGAGGACGTGAATGCAAGACAAGGATTTTCTTTTTCTCTTTTTTGAACTTAAATACATTCCTTTAGAATTCAACAGTGTAAATTCACTTCCATCACCGTCGTCATTGTTTAAGCTCCCTAATGTCTGAAGGGGCAAGGTGAGTGGAGCTTCTGGTCCCATCTTTGCACAATAATTTTGAAAATAACCTGTGATCAGGTGTCCTTCTTCCTTTTTTCCTTAAAAAGCCTGACTGCAGGTTATTTTAAAAACTTCTGTTAATGATGAGCTAAAATTAATTTATGTAATGACAGGGCACAAGAATACAGTTTTGTCACTCATTGAAGCAAATGTTGATATCAATGTACTGGACCCTGATGGTAGATCAGCCCTGATGCTGGCTGCTCAAGAAGGCCATGATGATGTTGTGTCAGCACTGATAGAACATGGAGCTCCCATTGAACAAGCGTCTTCTGATGGCCGCACAGCTCTGCATTTTGCTGCCATGGAGGGGCATGAGGGCTGTGTCCAACACCTTGTCAGTCTTGGCGGTGATGCAAATCATCAAGACAGCCTTGGACGCACTCCTCTGTTTGCTGTCTCCATCGAAGAAAACAAGTCAATGATTGAACTTCTATTAGATCTGGGAGGTTTTGTTGACAGCAAAGACACTGAAGGAAGAAGTCCTCTGCATGCTGTTGCTTGGAAAGGTTCGTATGAACTAGTGGAGTTGTTGCTTGACAAAGGTGCGTCAGTGAATCATGCGGATTGTGAAGGTCGTACAGCACTGATGTCAGCAGCCTGGAAAGGTCATGTGTCTACAGTGCAGCTATTAATTCAACGTGGTGCCAAGGTGGATAAGATGTCTAATGAGGGTGCTACAGCACTTTGTATTGCTTCACAAGAAGGACATGATGAAGTGGTGCAGATTTTATTAGAACATGAAGCCAACATGAATCATGCAGACAAGCTTGGAAGAACTCCAATGCAAGTCGCTTATGAAGCAGGTAAATAGACTTCTTTCAATGTGCTTTCTTAACATTGCTTCATGAGCAAACTTTTGTCTACAATTTTTCCCTCGTTTGCAGATGCTTTTCATTTTCTAATGAATTTACAAAAATTTCAATTCTCAATATTCTGTGAACAAAGCACAGTTAACTCTTTCTGAATTGTTGTCTGTAGTGAAAACAACTGTTAATTTTATGAAGAATGTATGGGCTCATTAACAAACTCACCACCCAGAACTTTTGTTTACTCTGGCCCTGATGGTTGACATTTGAGGGGCTGTTTATTTGATACTGGACTTTCATTCTGGAATGAGTTTTGTCCAGAATGAAGTTCGAACTGCAATCACATAAAATAATCAACTGGCTCAGCGTAAGGAGGCTTAAGATGTTTTTGCTCACAAGGTTTTTGTGCCAGATCAGATATGAATGCACCCATTTTCCCATACCACAGGATTTCCAATTTTTAATCCAGAACGAATTTTGTTTTCAGAGTTTGTTGTCAGTTTATAAATTTCATACCAGAGTGAGAATTTCATTTGAATTGAAAATCAGAATGAACCACAATATTTGTTTATCTCTGTCTCTTGCACATGAGTTTCCAAGAAACTTTATCAGAAATGGACGTTAAAAACTGTCAGTGTTGTTGAAAAACAAGTAGAAATTGCAATTTTCCCGACTCATTTAGGCATAGAAGTGACATCAAAATGTTCAAAACTTTGCAGTGAAACCACTCATCTGTGGCTTGTGTTTCCACTTAAGTTTTGAATATTTTGACATCATTTCTATGGTCCATTACTATTTCTGTTGGTGACTTATATATTTTTTTAGATTTCACTTTTTCACTTGTCCATTCAGATAAGTGCACCTTGCATTTCACTAATCTTATCCCTCCCCATCACTTGAATAGGCTTGATTTCCACTGCTTTCTCAGTCCCCCCCCCCCCCCCCCCCCCGGAAGAGACGGTTGGATGCGTGAGAGGCCTATTGTGTCTGTGATGTAAATTCAAAATTTAATTTATATGCTATTACCAAACTGCTGGAAATGGGAAACACATATTGTGCTTTGCCTCTTGGTCGCTTTGATATTTGCAATAAAAGTCAGCAGAAACATGTACTTATTTAAGATGTTTACATTGATCTTGCATTAGCAAAGTTTGGAGTGCAATTACAACAGAAATGGACTTTTATAATTATTGTCTCTTTTACGTTAGCTGTCAACAACCATTGTTGCATGCAGACTAGAAAATACATAATCATCCAGAAACGGTTGGTTGAATTGTAAAAACATACTTAGTTACTATTTGTCAACTTCGTGAAGCTAATGCTATTCTTTGTAAATATTTCAGGTATTTTTTAAGCCTAAAACGCTCTAAAACATGATTGCACGCCACATCAAACAACACCTTTTGAAATTTGCTCCAGGAAAATAAATTTATGCTGCCTGCTTGATTTGAACAGGCAACGATCTGAATGGTGGTATTTGACAATAGCAAATTCACATGTCCAGCTGTCTGTTCGGGGGAGGAGTGCGGGCTCATTTCCTGAACAGCGGCTGATAATCGAACCTAACACCTGAATTAACTAGTTTTCTTTCTGTAATTGACCAGGTCATACAAGAGTAACTAAAGTGCTAGAGGCATTCAGTGTAATGAGACTTAATGATGGAAACTTCACCAGTACACTAAAGAGAAAGTTGTCATCAGCTCAATCAGAGAGTGGTAGTACGGTTTCAAACAGCAGTCTCTCAGAGAAACCTCAGAGATCTTATAGTATCTCTTCATCAAATAGCTCTGATTCCCTGGCTGCATCAAAAAAGGAACTGGAAGTTCCAGGATCACCACAGTTTGGGCCACACGGAGAGTTATTAGAAGAAAGACGATACTCAGCCAGTTTCCGTGACTTGCACTCTGTTCAATCAATGAAAGAGCCTTGGGGTGGAGCTTGCCCCCCTTATACATCAGAAACAAATGTTCTTGAACCACCACCATATACAGAGAAGCCTGTGAGAACTTCCCTTGTCGAGGATGATGTGGTTGCAACTAAGCCCTTGCCACAGAGCAAGCAGAAACAGTTTTCCCTACTGCACAAAATGAGACAGAAGAGTAAAAGTGCTTTTACTTCAAGCAGCTCTCAGGGTCAAGAGAAACGTGGAAAAATGGCTGCAAAAGTCAAAAGTCCTACTGAAAAACGAGGATTTATTTCTGGTATCAAGAAGCTGGGAGTAAGTTCATCTCATAGTGCTAGCTCATCAAAATCTCGTGATGGAAAAACTGGTAACTTAAAAGACTCAAAGGAGTCATTTGAAACAAAAATATGAATTTACTAAGTAATTTTGAACTTTTGGTGGTGACATGTGAAGAATCAATGTTGTCAAGTGGAAATTACAGATTATTTCTTGATATTATTGTTAAATCTTGAACTTAGGCATTAGTTAACAAAAAAAGCCAGTTTAGTATAGAAGTATAGAAAGGAATGAAGACCTCTTTTCTGACTGTTTTGTCTTAAAGATGCAAGTTCGGGTTTCTTTGGGACAATCTAAAGCTTACTTGTTGAATCCAAAAACAATTTAGTATAAACACAGACTGTGGATTCACTAGATCAAAATGCAAATCTGGGTTAGTTGTTTTATGAACCATGACCTGATTCTGTAGGTGCTTATGCAAGAAAGGTACACATGTAAAAAGTGCACTTTGGGAGAAAATATGAGACCTGCCATTCTATTGTTTTGTTCCAGCATAGCTTCCACTTACTGTGAAACTCACAAAACTGTGAACACCAGAAATGATTATTAATTATAGAATGCTATTGTGTTGTGAGAAGTAAGCCAATAATTCGCGAGATAACTAAACTGCAAACAATATGGTAATTAGTTTGTGGTTTTGAAGTTTGCTTGCATATCCTGAACTTTATTGTGATTGGCCAGTACACAATCAACATTCCTGAAATTTTTCAGGTTTCACAGCTTTTCGAGTTTGACAGTAAACTTATATATTTTGGGATTTTATGTTCTTATGTCATAATGAGTCCAACTAATCTTGGATCTCCCAAACAAACACAGCCTTACTGTTTGTGTTTTATAGGATTGTTGTTGGTCAATAAATTGATTATGTGTTTTTAGACTTACTTTATTAAGCTCTTATTTAAATGATCTTGACCAAACATTATGGTTTGGTTTCACTGGCTGTTTATATTTTTTAGTCTTGCCGTGAGATCACCCAAATTTTTATGGGCCATTTCAAGCCAAACACAGAGCTGCAGTACGTAGATCCTGTAGAACAACTGAAATTGTTTTTACATTGTGTATAAGAATAATATTCATAGCCTGAGAAAAGGACAGGCATTTTAAGATGCAACTGCTGTTTTCCTCGCAAAATGATGTCTGAGGAACAAGTGGAGAAATTCTTTACTGATGACTTGTCTCCACCTTGATCTGGGTAGTGCTTCTGGTTGTTCATGCTGCAAGGGAAATTTGCTTCAACCAATCAGAAGCACTTCCCAGATCTGGGAAGTGACATGCCATCAGTATGGAATTTCTGCACTCATTTCTCAGATATCATTTTGCAGGAAAACCAATGGTGGCATTGCAAAATGTGGGCAGCTCTTTTCTCAGGCTGTAATATTCAGAGCTGTAAATAACAGATGATCATTGGACTATGTCTTCCTGAAATATGCTCGCCATCCTATAATATCCTACCTGTGGTTCGACATGATAACCAGAGATATCGAACACCGAGACAATCATCTTGAAGCTGGCAATTTGCAGACTATTTTTTATTTATAAAGTGTGTCTGAGGAATTTGCTGTTGTGTGAAACCAAAATAGTGATCTGATCATAGGTATGTCCGTTTATTAAGAAAAAGAAATTATTTGCAGCCCTGAATATTGACAAAAACAAAAGAGTTTGCTAGTTTTCTCACACTGCTTTTTCCCACAAAAAATGACAGTAGTGACCAGCAATTTTGTCAAATAACTATGATCGTTATTAAAAATGTTATTTAAGCATATGCATGCTATTTTTTAAGGAAAGAAAAGTAATATGGAAGCAGAAAAAGAATTTAATGTAGGTGCTTGTTTTGTATTTTGCTAAGAATGTTGTGTTATCAAGAGCTTTTTTTATGACATGATGTATAAAAGTTTAAAGACAAGGCTTAAGTTTACATAATTAACTTTCAAGGCAGTCTACTGCTATGCCTTGCAATTTAAGTCAAAATAATAATATTATAACACAATGTAATGAAAAAAATAATTATTCCGAGCTTTGCTCACCAGTTACATTTTCTAAAAGTTTGAATTAAGGGTAAAGTTTTCTATATCATGGTGATTATAAATTTGAATGTTCTCTGCAAAAATGTAAAAGAATAGCCTGCAATCATAGACCCTTCCATCTTCCAAGGGTCTCTACTTGCAGGACAAGGTAATAATTTTATTAGCAATTCAATTGTGTGGTCAAGGAATGTTACAAGAATTGATCATTACCGTATATGAAATGGAAATACAATAATTTTAAGTGAATTTAGACCCTATATCAGTGCTTAATTAATTAAGAGATGTTTTCAGGAGCTGTAGTTAGGTTTCTTGTACATGCAGGTGTACTAAAATGCATTTTCTCTAGGTATTATGAATATTAAATTATTTTAAAATTTCATTGACTTGACTTATTCACTTGTCCATGCAACGTCTATGCTATTGTGTGTTTTGCACTCGCGCCTGTACGCTTAAACTCTGATAGATTAGAGAATCATTTTAGGGTATAAAGTACCTGCTTTTGAATCTGAGGACAAAATTTTGTAGTATTTTACTTGATTCCTTTAACTTTTGAGATTCTGTGGCTATTCAAATAAAAGGCAGTCTGTGACTGCATGTGGCTACTGGTCTAGTTTTGTAGAATATATTGCAGTTAAAAAAAAGGCGAAAAAGGTAGAGGGGGAAATGAATAGGTGTAGTGAATGCCAAAATCGAGAAAAAAGGATGGTTTGGTTTGAAATCTGTAGTTTGCGAAATGACAATCTGTAGTTGCGAAATGAAAATCTGTAGTTTGCGAAATGACAATCTGTAGTTTACGAAATGACAATTTACTTTCTCGCTGTGTCTACTCGGATATTCTAAACAGAAAATTACCCCCAAAAAAGCCGTTTCGCCCAGAAAATTCAGATTGCGCGAAATGCGTGACGTTTTCGTTGCCACGTATAAAAATTAAATTAAGCTAAAGGTTCTCAAGTTAAGCCCTGTCGGTCGGGGTTACGAACTGGATGGGTGACCAACCGCGAATATCGTGTTAAAGGTCCATACGTTGTTCTTTCTTTTTCTTCTTCTTTTTATGTGGTGTTATTGTTAACAGTGTATTGAAAAGCAGATTTAGCATTATTTCTGCGTCCGGATTTAGAAAAAAAAAAAAAACAAAGAACAAATATGGCCCGGTGCAGTTCGCCTGAAAATTGTTTATATTCTTCGGGCCGTAATACAGAGTTGAATCTTTGCAGACTTTGATCTATATATCGGCGAGGAAACCAGCAAACTAAGAAATCTGGGTTTTCGACAGTGTAAAACGATCATAATACCTCTGATTCCAATCTCCTGTTCCTCTGTCTCTTGTTGTCGGCGTTGCCTACGCTGTGCGAAGCAAGCGATGTTCCTTCTGCTCCGCGGTTTCTTGTTGACGTCTTCTCCTTCGTTGTTCACACTGAATTAGAAATCAGCGTTCTCCCTCCAGAGGATTTTCATTCGCAAACTACAGATTCTCATTTCGCAAACTACAGATTTTCACTTCGTTTCGCTCCATTTCGTTTCGCAAATTACAGTAAGCCCTAACCCACGCGCTTGTCACTGGTACGCGATCAAAGGCAGAGGCAGTCCGGCTGTGAGTGCATGTACTGGCTGCTGTTTTAATTTTGTAGAATATATTGCAGTAAAAAAAAAGAATGTATTAACCAACAGCGAAGGAAAAAAGACAGGTTTCCTAGCAGGAATCGAACCCAGCACCATCGGCTCCGTGCGACTTCTCCTCACCACTAGACCACTCAGAATGATTACGTATTCTCAAACTGTGTTATTAGACATTGATTTTCCTCTTATTTTAAAGCTGTTGGTCCAAATCGCTTACATTTTCTCTGCAAAATACTTCAGCCATCGAAATACATCGCCAAAAGCAATTTTTAAAAAAACAGCTTTTTCGCTAGGGCGGACACAATTTTAACCGGACAAAGATAGTGGGTGTCCTGTGCAAGTTTACGGACTTAAAGGACTTCCGCCACACCATGACATAGTGGCTACGCTCCCTAAAGGGAGACAGTAGCCACAATAAAACCTCTATCAGGACTTTATATTGCTTGATTCTGGACGGATCCTTTCCTATCAACATTACTGGGGTAGCCCCTGACAGAAATATTCCCAATTTTCTTTTTTGGGGAGGGAGTTACTTTTGCCCGATAGGTTACTCAATCTGTTTTTTAGGTTTTTCCCTCGTTCAGTTGACACTGTGTTTCATCATTAAATAGGGTCAGGGCTTGGACCCAGGGCACCACATATCTATCCAGAATTTATGGGTGCACCCACCTCCCCCAACCACCAGGCCATTCCCTGACATTCTTACTACAAGTATTAGAGATGATATCATATTATGATATTAGGGTTGTCAGATATTTGGATATTATGATATGAGATATTAGAAATGTTGCTTCCATATCATACCATAATGCTCTTTGTTTTTCAGTCCAAAATTTTGCATAAGCATTGTTTTCAGTTTCTCCTGGGGCCATTGTAACTCCCAAGAGAAACTGAAAACAATGCTTACGCAAAATTTTGGGGTGACAAACGAAGAGCATTATGGTATGTTATAGTATTTTCTGGAGTGGTCAATAGTTTTATAATCAATCAAGACCTTTGTTTTTAACGAATCACTTTAAATTTTACTTTTTTCTCCATTCGATATTGTATTTGATTTTATAAGAAATGTTTGTACGCATCTGGAAAGACCGCCTGAGAAATTTTTAATTTGTTATTATTATCATTACACATCAATGCGTGGTACATGAAAACATTGTTGTAAAGTCAGCGGTATGTTGTGGGAAGTTCAAATTTCCAAATTTCCAAGATGGCGAACCCTTTAGCCACTTTTCCGTCGCTTCTTCCTCGAATCGCTGATGACCTTTGGTTTACTTTAGAAAAAAGATTAGACGATGATGCTGCCCTGACAAAAGAGGAGGAACAGTATACTGCATTGGTGCGTCTTCGAATCCTTAGCTTGTTGAATTTTTTGTTGATTTTTCTTTGGATTAGAAAATGAGACGCTAATATTATTGTTTTGGCCACATTACAAATTATTTTTACGGTTCGTTGTTGAAGTATTTTGTGTATGTAAGTATGAGCTTCATACTTGCAATACCTGGCTACATCTATCAGCGTCTTGTAAAACGAAGAATATAAAACAGAAGAATCTATTTTTGATGTGGAATTCGAAAGCTAACTTGTGGCCGGGTATTTTACAAATGAAACTTAGCATTATTCACCAATGCAATGAATTGCCTGAAGTGTTCGTTAACATTATTCAGTATTATTAAACGCGTATTATCTTAGCATTTGTGTGAATAATTTTTGAACGATTTTAAAATATCCTTATCCTGGCAGTGTAAGAAGATTCTGGATAAGGGCAGTGACATTCCTCCAGTTGGAACAACCAAAGGCAAAGATAAACAAGAGGTAAGTTCTGATTGAGTCACATATTTTTTTCTGGTAAACAGAGAACCTAGGGGCTGTCAGAGATGCCAGCCTTTGGAAATTCTCCCGCCCTTTATTGTGGTTCTTCCGTTATCATGTAAATCACATTGTTTGACTCCCTATTCAGATTGTAATAGGGAGTGCTTTGGCCTTGTCCAAAATAAAAAAATAATTGTGTTGTAAATTGAACCACTCCGCACTTTCCAGTGCGATCATTGAAGTGGCATACCTTCGACACAAGTTTACATCACGCGGCAAAATCTTCATTACAGTGTTTTGTGATTTACAGTCGTAAGGAGCGAGCTCCCAGGAGGGTCTTCCATGGACAGATTTTTCCCCACCAAACCGAAAGACCAATCAAAATGGTCTTTGACGACATTTGACCTGACTCGCTTTGTCCTCCTTGTGGAGAATTTCAACAGCTAGCAAGACAGACGAGACACTGACACGACTGACACAGTCGACACACATGTACATATGTCATGCTATCTCATTCATGTCCTATGGTGTAAGCGACTTGGAAAGGTTTCCAATTATTTCACAGGAAGTAATGCAGTTTTTTTTGTCCCGAGCACGAATTTTCGTTTTTTAACCTTTCTTGTGTATAAAATTTTGCTTTAAGCCTAGGAAAACGTTAAATAGAAGTCAAGAAATGTTGTTGGGTTCGTTTCTTTGACTGCCTTTTTGAATTTCTCTCCCGCTTCCCGCCATTGTAGAGATCCCGTCTCCCGCCCTTTCTTCTCCCATCTCCTGTACCCCTCCCGCCCCCTGTTCTCCTGGGCTCCCGCCCCCCTGTCCCCCTCCACAATTTAAAAACTTGGAGACTCTCTGTTTTGCATTACCCCCCTGAATATCAACAACCAGCCCCCCCCCCTGATCCCCCAGTGAGCACAATTAGATCCAGTCCCTAATCTATCACATGGGAATGGCTTAGGACATTACATGAAACTTGTCTTACAAGTGGTACAGACCATCAGAATTCGCTTTTATGATTGTAATGGTGAAATAATCTTTGTCAGTGATGAAATATGTACAAAAATGCCCCACAAACTGAACTATGAATACTAAAAATTCGAATTTTGGGAGAAAATGGGATAAATTCCAAATTAAAGCACACAAAAGGAATGTCTGACAAAGGTCAAATGTAAACATGATGAATCTACAACAAAAAAAATCAATATTTGTGGAATATATTATTCTCTAGAAAAGTTATTTGAGTTTTGCTGGAGCTCGTTAGCAGATGAACACAACATTTTACCAAAATCGACCAGGAGAAACGTAAAATTGAACAAATTTGCATTTGGAACCCCATGACTACCAGATTTATCATGTAAACATTGAGTTACATCATCAGTATGCAATTTCTGTCACTGAGTTGCAGACATTCCTCCTCTTAAAATGCCCCCAGTGGCGAAGAGCGAGGAGAAACGGCTGTTAATACGGAGGCCATAGAAAGTGTCTACAGTATTGATGGGGTGTCCGTATTAAGCAGGTTGAATTTAGAGAAAATGTAAGGGCTTTCTTTCCCCCAGGGCAGCATGCAAAGAAAGTAGTGTCCAATAGCTCGGGGCTAGCAGATTTTGCTATCGGGCTATTGCTTTTTGTTCGTAACTTGCCCGATGGGCTTTTTTGGGGGACATTCAAATTACAGAGGGATGGCTAGTTGAAATGACTCATAATCTAGTACACGCTAGCTACAGCCTGCCCAAATGGCAGGTTGTAAAACTGATTTTCTTCGCACCCTGCTCCAGGGACAAAGCAAACTGTTGGTAATAATGAGGTGTGTGTATTAAGCAGATGCCCATAAAGCGAGGTTTGATTATACTTAAAATTAGGTATCTTTTACCCAACTGTTAGCAAATTAAGGTGCATACTAATTTCCTTGTACTTTTTTCCATTGATAGAGAATGGAGGAAGATGATGATCTGGAGGATGATGATGAATCAAATGATGATATGGAAGATGAAACTGATGAGTATGAAAGTCCTGCAACACCTGATGTGGAGTCTGTTGAAGGAGAGGTGGTTATGTGAAAATTATTTTTATATCATTGCAAGGAAGGATGCTCAACACTGTAGTCTCTTGTAAACCATTAACTTGCGTGGGAATAAAAGGTTAAACGTTTAAGGTTTGATTATAGTGGAAAGTGCATTTAGCTTATCCTGCTAGTTTACAGGCACTCCACTCAAATACTTAGAAAGGAATAATTCAGATATAACATAACAGGATTAAAAATCCCAACTGGCAGGAGACCCCAGTTGGTGGCTGTTTAGTGTCAGTTGCATCCAAGCATGTAGAAGTGAGGAAAAAACATGTTCTAATTGGGTGCAAGCATGACATATTTTGCCACCAAACATTTGAAGTTTGGAGTAGGTGTCTGCTATCACCTGATTTGTTTTTGCTCAAGAGAATATTCTTTGCAAGAATTATTTTTAGACATTAAGAAAGAGTGGTATCTTTACATTGGGAGCAGGCCAGACTCTCAGGGCCCTTTCTAAGACTAACATGGACCCATAAACGTCCATCTTAAATGGGTGTCTGTACATCATAGAAAAAAGCCAGCCTACATCATTTTTCGTTTAGCATATGAATAAATTGTGAAGTGAACATTAAAATAATTTGAAACAAGGGCTGAGATGGTTATCTCTGACTGCTGGAGGTATCAGCAAATACAAGAAGTAAAATATTTTTATTATTTTTGTATGTCCAGATTGAAATGGATTCAAGCCAAATCTAGAGCAAAGTTCAGCTGCTACAACTGGTGTCCTTTGCAGTGTTCCCATGCTAATACAACTAGCAGATGCCAATCATAGCTAGGTCCTCTTTTAAACTTGACTGTAAATATTTATTATGAGGAGCTGTTCATTTGGTGGCATGCCTGAAAAAGTGACATTCTCACAGGAGATATGACAACTGCCAATACAACTAGCAAATGTCAACACTGCACACCTTTCTCCTTGCTGACAGAAACCTCGTGTTTTGATTAAAAACAACTTATGTCACTAGACATATGTAAGAGTTCATGTGGACTAAATATTGATTTGTAAGGGTGCATATAAGATGCACTCTACTTTCAGTGTCTATGATGAAACACCGTTGAGAATCTTTAAAAATACGTTTTTTGCTCTAATAAAACTTACTGTTACGGTACTTTCTAGTGAATTACTTTCTACAGCAAACGATTTGCAGTTGCTCCATACCATAAGCAATTTGGCTTAAAGGCAAGCTGTCGTTCATATTTTCTTACTCCTTTTAATTTAACTTGCCTTGCTAAGCATGATATTAGACGTACGTTATTTCTCTAAGTATTGACAGTGAAAGGTAAAAGGTTTTGGCGGGAAGCACGAACGTCTAGCTCTTAATTAAACCCAAAATCAGCATTGGCCAAGACTTTTAAAAGATGTGGTGGCTCCTAAAAGAGCCGTTGTAAGGTGAGTTGCTGTTCCTAGTATCTAATACTCTTGACTTTGGGAAGATGTCTTGGATCCTTTCTTGTCGGTTTTCTTTGGAAGGAGGACAGCTTGGATGTTCGGAAGAACGCCTCCTTGAGCGATCGTGACACCAGCAAGAAGTTTGTTCAGTTCTTCGTCGTTGCGAACTGCCAATTGAAGATGGCGAGGAATGATTCTTGATTTCTTGTTGTCTCGAGCAGCATTGCCCGCCAATTCCAAGATTTCGGCGGACAAGTACTCCAAGACAGCAGCAAGGTAGACGGGAGCACCAGCGCCAACACGCTCAGCATAGTTTCCCTTGCGAAGAAGACGGTGGATTCTACCGACGGGAAATTGAAGCCCCGCTCGAGAAGAACGGCTTTTGGATTTTGTGCCCTTGGCTTTGCCTTTACCGCGACCAGACATGACGAACTTTAGAAATTTCCTTCGCTAACCTTAAAGTTATCGAACTTGTAACGAATGATAGCACGTTGGACGGCAATGTTCTTTTTATGGTCTTGAATAGGATCGAAATGCACCAATCAGATTCCGTCTTTTATCATAAAATCAACCAATAGAAATGCACTCCTGTTTCCTTTGAGGTCCGTTCGGCAATTATGCAGGTTGGAACGAAATTATTCACGCGATTTTGTTGCGAATTACGACAGAACTGTCCTGGGGAAAGTTCTTTTTTTTTAAATCTGCAAATTCACACTATTTTGAACGACATCCTAACGTTCTTAGCCCTCAATGAACTGTGTTTTACTCTCATCCATCTGATTAGAATTGCTTTTGTTTTGGCGCGTACGAATAACTGAAGGTTATCGAAGGTCATTGAACCTATTTAAATTATAAAATAATTTAACTCGGAACATGACCGCTCAAAAAAAGCGGAAAACTGTGACTTTCCGTTGCTTCTTTGCCTTTTTCCTAGCGCTCAATCACGTAATCCCCCGATATCTCTTGTGTATGTCTGTGTCCGTGTCTATTCTAAAATAAAATCCTCACTCTATTTCAAGATCTAAAGACAAATGTAGATCAATCAGGGTCAGATCAACTTTACCGTTTTCATCAGTTGTACTGTAAGATGATTTGGGCTTTGCTGATGTGAGAGAAATGAATACGGAAGGGGTATTTTGCAGAACGCCGAGTGACTGTGAACTCAGTTTCCTCACCCTAATCACTTAACTTCAAAGTCATTCGCCGTTCTGCATTCGCCGAACGCGAAATGCAGAACGCCGAATGACTTTGAAGTTTAGTGATTCAGATTAGGGTTAGGAAGTGAAACTGAGTGAATCAGGTAACTTGATCTATAACTTGATTCCCTCGCTTTAACCCTAATCACCAAACTTCAGAGTTCTCAGAGGACCTCAGAGTGATTCGGCGTTCTGCGTTCTGCAAAATACCCCCTTCGCAAATGAATAGATTAGAGAAGTTCTGCGCCATTTACATAAACAAACGCGATGAGAGAATACATGTAGTAATCGTTTAAAAATAGACTGCGAACACAGCCGTCTCCCCTTCCCTTCCCCCTAGCTTACTAGCGTGAACACCTTCCCCAGTTCTCCGACGAAATCCTATGATCGAATGCAGACGTATAACGAACGAGGAAATGCATGGTATATTCGTTTTCGCCACCTTTGATTCAGGAACGGTATTCTGTGTACAGTCGCCTCCTTCCCACACACAAAAATATCTCTCTTCCCTATTTTGTTTGAGGGGAGGGGAAGGGGCGGCTGAACACAGGCTACAGGAAGGCTGAGAAAAGAGTAACGTATTGCTGGTTTTCAGTGTCACGCCATTCAAAATAGATCAAAACAAAAATCAAAAACCAATAAAGTCCAGAATCTTGGAAATGAAAGGAGGTAAATATACAAAGACCCTCGCCAAGATTTGGGTCGAAGGAATAATTCGTATACGAGATATCCGAGGAAATGTTTTAGCCAAATTTATAGAGCTTTGTATGGAGACGCCATGCTGGAACTCATCCGCATGAGCTCCAGCATGGCGGACGGAAACCAACAGAAACATCTGTTACCAAGTTTTGCAACAAAAGCGTGAATTTACTCCTAGAGGAACTCATAAACATGAAATTAATACTTTTTCTAATACTTGAACTGTTTAGATAGCAAAATTCCCCGAAAAAAAGTCACTTTTTTAACCTAAATGACAGCTCTCTCGGCCGTCATGTAAATGCTGCGTCACGCAAAACTTTAGAAATTCAAGCGTACTCTATCACAAAACCAAGAACCGTTTTGAAGTGAAAATTTGTATGAAAATTAGTTTTCAGCTGCTCTAATACACCATGAAAGTAAAATCTCAGTAGGATCGATAGTTTTGTAGTTTGAATTTTAGTGACGTCATGTGAAAACCAACAATTAAATCAGGAGGGTGGAGGCTGAACATGCAAGAAAAAAACGGTTTGCATTGGGGGAAGGACTAATACACGATAATGAGTGAACGTAACAAGCAAAAGCCATTCACCACTCCACTCACTCCCTGGGAAAATACAATAGGAAAACGATAGAAAAATGTACCATGCGCATCCGAATTTCCTTGTTGTTTCCGTTTCCATACCGGTCAGTATAAAATACAGACTGCGGACTGCGGACTGCGGACCACGGACTGCGGACTGGGTATAAAATACGGACTAGGTATAAAACGCGGACTGGAAAATATGTACTGGGTATAAAACACGAACTAGGTATAAAACGCGGACTGCAGACTGCGGACTGGGTATAAAATAGAATATAAAATCTTCACCCATTTTAGACATGGTCTCGGTCTCTAACAACTATGAAAGGGGTCAGGACCCGGGGGTACTCTCTTATATAAGCCATATACGTATTTGCCGCCCTAAAGAGTAGGGTTTATGGGCCGTTTTGGTGGTCTGAAAACACTTTGCCTATTTTGATTTGGAATCGGGTATGGTTTTCGAGGAAACTACGGGAGCGTACATGTGCGAATGTATTTATCGTTTTCAATTCTAGATTTAAGAATTTTTTCATGGTTTGCGCTCTAGAGAGAATGATCTACTGTTGCGCTCTAATCTATAAATTTATAACGATGACATAATTTCTGCCTAATTAGGCCTAGCCTGTTCCAGGCTCCGAGATAGTTGGGTCCGCTAAATTAAGAAAGTGCGAAAATACAACGAGAGGAAACTGGGTAGTCTCCTCGTTATTGAGAGCCTGGAACAGGCTAAATTAGGCCAGGTCTGAAAATGGGTATGGATTTTAGAGATCAGGTCTGAAAACGGGTGTGGAAAATGACATTTTTTATTCTGAAACAGCGTAAGGATTTAGAGAACCAGTGGGCGTAACCCCACCAAAAAATTCCTAGCAGTACCCTCTTCCGGGGTTCAGGAGCAGGGTGTAAATCATGTCATCATAATCATCGCGTAGAATATAACGTTGGGTTGGATGATTCATTTCGGTTATTATTCTCGTATAGGTGAGTAATCCCTCCCGCCTAAATACTGCTTTTTACCTCGCGGAATGCCCCTATATTGACCTCGTTTGAGTTTTTCATTTCCTCATATTCCCAAGGATTTATTTGAAACGGAATAGAGGCATCTTTGGGAATTTTACTCTGACTCGACTAACACCAATACTATTCCTTTATTCGGTGCTTCTCTGATTCGTTCAGAGTTTAATTTCAGTTGCCTTGAATAGCGGCATAATCTTCCTTGCCCGTGCAGTATGCTTTCCTTCTCCACATGACGAGAATATAGACTGCGTGACCGGCTTACGGGATGTTTTTGTGTGAGGCAAGGAGCTGGAACTACTGTTTTATGCAAGCCCGCTTTCCGTTTCTCTCATTTTTACCTTTCTAAGGCTGTTAATTTTTATATACATAGTTCGTAGTCCGCCCTTTTTACCTAGTCCGTGTTTTATACTCAGTCCGTAGTCCGCATTTTATACGTAGTCCATGTTTTATACTCAGTCCGTAGTCCGCGTTTTATACCTAGTCCGTATTTTATACCCAGTCCGCAGTCCGTGGTCCGCAGTCCGCAGTCCTTGTTTTATACTGACCGGTTTCCATACAATAGTTGTGGTTCCACTAGAGCTTTTGCCCACGTGAAAGTGGGACTTTGCCCAAGGGGAGCACATGTTTTGTGTGTGACCTATAAAAAAATAGTGAAAGTACCCACGGGAAATCACTAGGGATACATCAAAGAGAACAAAAGAATAACCCGTGACACTCCCGGAGCCAAGTTGTATGGTTTATCTATGGTTTATCTAACCACAAGAGTAGTTCAACCAATCGGGTGGAAGAAAATTGTAAATACCGGAAACCGCAGCGCATGCTGCGCTGAATTCGCGGCAGATACCCTGTCACGTACCTAACTCAAGAGACGCGGTAACAAGCATGGCGAACTTTCGAGGTTCACAGTGAGTATATTTTACACGTCTTTGTTCCAAATACCCTAATTATCTGAGTTCCTTTAGTGTGGCATGGTTTTTTTTCCCGCCAAACGCTACCTTGGGTAATTATTTGCCGTGTAACCGGAAAATATCGCCTGACCGGACCGGAAACCCAAGCTGATCCCAACCCAAGCCAATTGCCCACTGGGAACCCTCGGGCAGAAGGTAAGTGTAACCGCAACTAATTGGCGCCCACGCATTCGATTCTTCACTTGTTCATTGTTTTAATATCAACTTATGAATCAATTTTAAAAAATAGCCTTCAATCCAGCCGCGCCTTGATGATCTGAAAGTTTTCCTTTAATAGTTGAACTAAAGAAAGATCGAGATTTACTACACAGCTGCTTCAAAGTTTTCAGACAGGTAGGTAAACTAACGGAATCGGCATGGTACCAATCGGCATCATTTCAGTTTCTTTACATACATATCATTCATATCGTGAATCTTAATGAAATCTAATACGGTTAAGAACTGAAAAGAAAGTATTCTGAAACCAGTTGAACTTTCTAGTACTTGATTTTTGCTAAATTTTCAGCTGTTTTCATCGACACTCTACAAATAAACAAGCGAAAAAGAATCACAAAATGAATTGCAAAACTGC
This sequence comes from Porites divaricata, assembly GCA_038088405.1. Lineage (NCBI taxonomy): Eukaryota > Metazoa > Cnidaria > Anthozoa > Scleractinia > Poritidae > Porites > Porites divaricata. The sequence goes on along the minus strand of JBBMOI010000005.1, from coordinate 1,552,929 downwards.
GAAACAGATGCCTCTGAAAGTACGGAACGTGTCAGGCCTGTTTCAAACGTCGTGCTACTGCCGTGCTAAGCTGGCTCGACTGTAGCTCGACTGTAGCACGACACTAGCACGACTTGGTTTCAGACGTCGAATTTAATTCAGTCGAATAGAACGGCTGTTGCCGAAAACAAAACACAAAAATTAAAGAAATGGTTTAGCAAACTTTTAAATGATTCTAATGTATTTATAATTTATGAATTGAGTTCGGCACGGCAGTAGCGCGACGTTTGAAACCAAGTCGAGCTACTGCCGTGTAGCAACGTCGCGCTACTGCCGTGCTAAAGTCGAATTTAACTCGATCAATTTAGTTCGGCACGGCAGTAGCACGACGTTTGAAACGGACCTCAGACGGTACTGACTGATACCATCTGCTAGATGCCAATTAGTACCTCGTGACATACTTTTCCGATTTCCTTCAGTTTACTTGTTATCTATATTTTGCACAATGTGTACAGTTATTGAATTAATCAGCTAAAATAATATGCATAAACCAACTTTAGCTTTTTTACGGCTGAAAGTAGCTGAAAGTGACCGAGAAAGCTTATAAAATTCTGAAACCTTCACTGAACATTTTCTCTTGAGTTGAGTTCTGTTTTACAAAATTTGTTACCGTCCAGTAATTGAATTTACAGGGTTTTTCATGTACCAACGAATCGGAAAATATCTTTCTCAAAAGAATTAGCGGAGGAAATTTTAAAAGTTAAAACTTGGCTGTTTACAGCTGTAATTACTAGTCCGTTCATTTTTCGGAAGCAAGTATAGGAATTCTTAGAATATGGTTTTGTACTTCCGCTCTGCTGGACAGAATGAAAGATATATAATTCGAAGTACAACGCCAGACCTAAACAGGAGCCTGTACCTAAAGCTGTATATAGATAAGATAAACTCATAAGTTTTATTGTCTTTTGTTTGCTCGCTTGCAGTTTGATGTGCATTGTAAAGAAGGATGCCTTGAGATTTGAATGTCACTTCCAGTAAAACGCACATTGCTTTGAGGGGCATTCCTGTATTTGCGTAACACATACCTGTAAAATTAAGAAGAGAGACATGGATGGTGATACAAGTTTCTAGACAAGCTCGTAGTCTAGTATGAAAAATGTCTAAGAGTTATTTGACCACAAGATTAGTTGATCCAGCTAACAAGAGCTTGAAATTTAAACTTAAAGTTGTCAGTTGTAAAGTTCATCGAAGAAGACCCCGAATCCAAGTTTACAAATCAGCGGCTATGAGAAAAGCTGAATTAGTAAAGCAAATGAAAAGGACAGAAACTCTTCACCAAGGAAGTTCTACTCATGTGGAGGCAGGATATTTAGATGAAAAACCGAGATTTTATTTAGGTAAAGCAGAAGCGGATACTAAACCAAAGAGATCTTCCCACCGTCTCCGGTTAGAAGTGAAGCAAGATGACTGTACTCGTGGAAAAACTCTACCGGCTCCTGCAGTTCGTAAACCAAGGAATCCGGTTTGCGAGAGACACGTTGGTCAGTGCTCCGCCGCAAAGAGGTAAAGCTCAGCCACTGAACATAGACCCATCGAGTTATGATGATGATGATTATTATTATTATTTTGTGTCGTCCTGATATCGATGACCTTTTAACGATCTGATTTGATAGTGCACCAAATAAAATGGTCGTGTTTTCTTTTAGTACTGAGAAGTAGAAAGAGAATCCTTTGCACGGACTCTTTCCGTTGTAACTTTCTTATTTTCCAGGCGGCTTTATGTCTTCTATCCCGGTCAAAGCTGTTTTTATTCCTTGAATTTACAAGGGATAGGAAGAGATCCGCCCTTGAAATTATTTTTCTCGCCGTTTTGGTCTAAAAATAACCGCCTTAGTGGGCGAGGCGGGGAATCCCCGGGTCACTCTATGTATCCGTCACTTGACTCGTGTATCAAGCGGCTAGTTAGGCGACCGCTTATATTTCTTGTAAAAATTTTGGACAGTTTTAATATAATTGGGTACGAAAATAGTGCCAGAAAATATAACAGACGGTATGTTTTAGACCGCTATGGTACCCATACTACTGCTTTCTTTATGGACAGAAACGGACCTCAAAAATTACTTCAGACCGGCCATTACAAGCCAAAAAATCCTGAAAGACGACGACTTCCTCCAGTTTCCGGTGACCCAAAACCTGTGATAAAAGATACAGGAGCAGCAGCTCCTTCGAGCAGACGACCTGCAGGCCGGCCGAGATTTCAAGTCCAGAAAGAGTATATTCGTGAAAGAGAGGGTGTTGGCCGAAATCGAATTCCAAGGAAGCAAGCTACACCGGTTCCAGCTTCTAAACCAACTCATCTGGTTACCAAGAGACGTGTTCCCCAGTATTCCCCCAAAAGGTAAGGATATGAAATCATTCCGGTTAGGTTTCTAAGAAAGTAAACTGGAAACAGGTTCCTTGTTGGAGAAAAAAGGCGAAAATTATTTGAAACGGGATGCAAATCCAGTGGCGGGCGGATCCAGACCTTCAGATAAAGGCGGGGGGTGGGGGAGGGGGACCAGTTTCCAAAAAAAAATTTTTCGACCCTTCGGGCCTTAGTTTGCTGTAAAAGTAAGGGGGGGGGGGCAGCGCCCCCCCCAAGCCCCTCCACTGAAATCGAGAACTTGAGTTACTTAAATGCTTAAGGAACTGCAATGGAACATCCTTGAAGAAAGACGAAATAAGAATAGACCAGCCATGTTCTATAAAATCCAAAATGACCAAAGGGATAGGGACTGGGAAATATCTGAAGCCGTTGGGTTGAGTTAGCCATCATGTTTATAACCAAGCTTATGAGGATAACGTTCTCTTATTTTCTAACTGACAATAAGAGGGTTGAACATTTTGCTTCTTCTTTGATCGCATTTACAGCCTGCTTTCAATTTGATTTATAATGTTGTTTGACTGCTTTGAAATATTTATTATTTATTTATTTCTTGAGTGCTGGCCAATTTGCAAGAATCATCAATTTGATGGAGGCAAATTTGGCAGACACCCTTTCCCTCCTCAATGCTTGCTCGGTTCGCCTCTTTCTTCCCCGTTATTTGTCATTTTTCCCTATAAGCAGCCAGCTGGTTTTGTGCTAGTAAAAAAGGGGGAGAACGTTGTTGCAGAATTTTTGTACCATGCAATACATTTTCTCCTCGCCCTCTTAAGTAATGATCCATTTATTTTGACTTTCTCTTTCCCTTTCCCACTTTGGCATCCATCGGTTAAGAAAATGTTTTTTCTTGTGTTTTCTCCATTTTTAGGTCTTTGGATCTGACCAACCTACGCACAATGCAGGTCCCTAACGAAGCTGCATTTTCAAAATTTTTTGACGAGGTGGTCTCTTTATCTCGAGATGACATAAAGGAGAATTCGAAAATTATAAACGGATTCATTGAGGAGATTTTAACCGCGGTACGCGATGTAGACGCCAAGTTTGCCCTAAAAGTGCTAAATACAGGTAACACTGACGTAATTATAAAAGATCTTAAAATCATAGCCGACGATGAGATAGTTGCATTTGCAGGAGTCCCATTTCTAGCCCAGGCGATTGTTGCGAATATGCTGCCCCATGTTTCCGCTTATATGTCACTGAAAATTGAAACATATTTGTGTTTTCTGTCTCAGGTAGCTACTACGAGGGACTGAAAGTTTGTCGTCCGGGTGAATTTGACGTTATGGTTGTGTTTGATGCTCATCGTATCGAACGGTTTTTTAAAGTGAGATGCCCACCAAGACCACTAGGTTACGCAAGTGTTGAATTGAAGACAGAGGTGCGAGGAGGACGAGACCTGTGGGGAAAATTTCTCACGAGTGATGGAAAATATCTATCGCCTAGGAAAGTTGTAAGGCATTTCTATTCTTTAGTACGAGAAAGCGTGGAAGCGATGAATAAAAAAAACAAACAACGTATCTCCAATCTGAAAGAGCCCAAGGGTCCAGCTGTAACGTTTACTATAGATGGCAAAATGGATGTGGATCTTGTGTTGAGCTTGGAGATCTCAGACTGGCCGAGTTGTGCAGCCAGTTGGGAAAACTTCGCTCAATGCAGGGCTTGGCCAACACAGAAAGAAGTGGAGGAAATTACGCGAAATGGTTGTCATCTAGTGGCGAAACCGTGTCCTGCAGGGGAGAGCGAAGACAGAAACTCAAAGTTCTGGCGGATTTCTTTTTCGGAAGCAGAGAAGACACTCTTGAGCAAGGCTAGCGACGAAAAAAAATACTTTAGAATTGCAAAGGCGATTTTTGAAGGCAAGAAAGACCATTTAAAACCTCTTACGTCGTATTACTTGAAAACATTATTCCTTGACTTGCGTTCTCAGAATCCACGAGCCATTAACAAGGAAAACCTGGGAAGTAACGTAGTCAAGTTTTTTGCAAGTTTGATTGCTCGTTTGAAAGGAGGGCAGCTTCCGCATTTTTTTGTTCGTAACGTAGACTTGCTTTCGACGATTACAAAGGAAAAGCGGTTAGATCTGGCCGCAAAATTGGAGGTCTTTGTTAAGAAACTCATCTGCAACCCAGGAAAAATTCTGGGCGAACTTAAAATAGAACATTAAAAGAAACGTTACAGAAAATGCAAGTACGAACGTTAAGTAACAAAGCTGACTCATACCTCTTGAATATTCATGGTTGTTTTTCGCACGAGATCTAATGGCCTCGCTATTAGAGTAATTACTAAAAAGGGAACACACATATGTTTTGCATAAGTTTTAGACGTTGATTGGAGGAAAAATAACGTTTTCCTGGTTTCTTGGCCTTATCCCTATCTTTATATTAAAGAATATTAGCTTCATTTTAACACCTTATTTGTTCACAATATTTTTACAAATAACACCGTAGAAGTTATTTACTTCTGATATCGACTACAACCTATAGGAAATAACTTTTTAAGGCTTCATGGGATAAAATTTTTTTCCCATCTATAAAGAACTCTCGATTACGGGATGTTCTTAAAAATAGTAGCAGTAACAACGCCAGTGTAAAATTCATGAAAGAAAAAAAAAACTTAGAGAATATTGCTAAATAAAGAGTTGTTTTTTCCTAGCTAGTGTCTCTACATTGGTCGAAGAAGAAAATCCCTTCTCTAAGCTGTTTTAAAAGAGAATACCGGTATGTTGATGACCCAATGATGAGTTAATAAATTACATGTAATTTTAAATGGAAAATAATATGTAAAACAAGAGACTTGGGAGTGGCAAATCTACATTTCAAGGATTTTTTTAAACTAACATAATTTGACACAACAACATAAGAAAAATATTATCCTGATCACTAAACTAGAGGATAAGGCAACAAAGATGCAATTATACACAAAGCTAGAAAAAAGGGTTTCTTCTTTAATCCAAAGCATCTTTAGTCTTTCCTGTAATTCCTGAGCTGAGAGTTTGCTTTTAGGATGAACATCTCTGAATCTGAATTTTGCACATTCTATCCTATCTCTGAGAGAAATGCACCCCAACTAACAAATCTACAGAGTGTCATGGACTTGGATGAAGTAATCCGGGTAAACAGGAAGTTAAAATTCCTGATAGAAGATAGCTGATAGTGTTTTTTAAAGCAACGTAAAATCAAATCTGAACGTACTCTGTTAATTGTCTACACACTAAACTATAAAAGGAATGCATTCATTCTATAATAATAATAATAATAATCCAGACATTTGTACTGCCATAATAATATGATTTAACAAGCCTAGCTAAGTACGGACAGACTACAGACTTTTTACAGTATTAAAGTTTTTTTGCAAAATGTGAATTTAAACACCAATCTAAACACTACTAATCATTCCTTCAGATTGTCATCCTTCATTATAGACAGGCCAATTTTAATTTTTTTTATCTTTGTGTATACAGCCTCCCCAGTCTAAGCCACTGCAAGCTGCTGATATGATAAAGTAAAGAATCACCTGAAAAATAAAAGACATCAGTTATGCTTTTTCATTACAATAAGCAATAAAGAAATATAAAATTAAGACAGTAGTTCCCCACTGCAAACTAAGAAGTGAGTCGTTGTCCTTCTTTCTTCAGAGCCACGCACAGTGAGTGCGTTGTTCCTTGTGGATTAGCCGCTTGCCCCTTATGCACACTCTCAATCTACTGTGACTCTGAAGAAAAATAAGAGACTGCTCACCGACTAGCCGCAAAATGAAAGGATTGCTCTTCTAGTGATAGCAGTGAGAACAAACAAAACAAGAACTCTGCATGAACATCGCACTTTATGATATATTTCTTTGCCGTCACTACACAAATACGCCACGAAATTTGCCTGAGGGATGTACACACACAACCATTTTCCCAGAGTCCTCTCCCACTTGTCCCCAGAGTGAGAGAGAGGGGGCAAGTAGAGGAGGACCCACAGTGGGAATACGGTTGGTAAACACACTGTGAAAAATTTGTCCTTCTTTTTGTTATGTTCTGTTTTCACTGCTGTCACCATCATTATTGCTGAAGCTCTCTAAGGAGAAATTTGACAACAGGCCCCGGTTGTTCAAACTTTGGAAAGAACTATCCATCTGATAAATCACTGTCCAGTGGATAAGTATTGGGGAAACTAATTATTCCACTATCCACTGAATAGAGATTTATCCCATGGATAGCACTATCCAGCCTTTGAACAACCAAGTGACACCTTTGATCAAGAGTGACACCCAAACCCTCATGCGCACCCCCCCCCCCGCCCCCTGGAAGTAACATAGGGTTTACTCTTTGTGTCATACACTTACTATGATAACGATGAAGAGAATAATGGTGATTTTCACATTTTTCCACCACATTGCTCTGGCCAGGCCTTTGCTGGATTTCTTGAATGTGAGAGACTGAGAGATAAAATGTATTTGAAAATTAATTATCACAAGGCAAAGGCAAGTGTCTTTCAAATGTTGAGTCAGTGGACAAATTCTAATGGTGAGACAATTCAAATGAATCCTCTTCAGTAGTACTTTCACATGGTACTATTTGTTTTGCAGTTTTGGTTAGTTCTAACTTTTCAGTCTGTGGCAGGAATCTTATGGTATGTTCCTTGAGATTTTTATGCAACAGTGATGCAGGATGTAGGAGTGACAAAATAATTTCAGCACTTAATAAAATTGAATTTGAGATTTTTTGATGTAACCAATACAGCAAAAAATAGGCAACTCACTGAGGTATTGAGGTCTTCTGCCTTGTCAATTAGCAGTTCTAAACGTTCTCCCCTTTGTGCAATTGTATCTGTTGATTAAAATGGCAATCAGGTTTACCCTTCAAAAGTACTACTACTATCAACATGCCTACCATCCCCCCATTAAGCTTTCACTTGAAGGCAGATTAAAGCCAGGGGCCTTGGCTGCTCCTTTGTTGGATGCAGAATGGAATTGCCAAGATACAGTCAACTCCTTTTATAGCAGACACTGTAGGGACCTTGAGTTGGTGTCCTCATTAGTGAGTGTCCGTAAGAGAGGGAGTTTATTTCAGTCAAACAACTGTAATTCATCACTGGCTGGGATTGAGCTTCTGTCCATATTATCAGGGTGACTGTTATAGCGGGGTTTCCACGAGGTGAGAGTAGGCTGTACATGTATTTGTTTAAATCCTTTTATCCCTAATATCTATTTACAAGTTTTCCATTCTCAATTCTTATTGGAAATCAGTTTAAGAGAAGACTTGAATTCTAATAGTTTTGTACCAAGTTTACTGCAGGAAATTTTACTTTGTGCAAACTTTACCCACATTTCATATTTACCAGTACTCTTATTTCCTCTGGCTGAATTCATTAAGTTCTTACCAATGTTTTTCACCATTATTCCTCTGAGTTCATCTAATTCTCCCTGCACTTTTGTCAAATTATCGGCACTTGCTCCAGTGTCTGAGAACCGCCTCTGTGAAAAACAACAGTTCACATCATCATCACCACCAACACAAAAATGCTACGTCAAAAAATTCTACCAACATGCCATTATGGTCCACATACCACTAAGTGTACTCACAATATGCACCAACAACTCACCATTTCCCCTGACAAAACTCTTGAAAATTCACTGTTCATAGCATATGGCAAAGCTGTCTGAGCTCGTCCATGATATGCAGTCTGAAAACTGTTAAAAATGTCACAAAAATGCAGATTATTACAATCTATAGACATCAGCATTAATAGATAAAACAAGGCCATTGTTTACAGTGTAAAAAGATGGGGTGACTTACCGCTTTTTAATCTCTGTCAGGTACAAAAATGCTTTTGATCTTTCAAAATCCTTGTCAAAAAAGAAACATAACAAAAGTCTTATGTGGTTGCAAAATAACATTGAAAACAAAAGCGATCAGTGACAGGTGTACTTTTATAGAGCTTGTGACTGTATGAAATGGCAAATATATAGTCAGGAAACACATTAGTGACTACAAAAAGTACTGGTAAATGAGTAAATTAATTTTAAATAATTCATTTTACTATTTAATGAAAACAGAATTAATCAACTAATCAGTGACAATATTCTTATCACCTATTACATTGTATCTTTATCTAGTCATGATATAAATAAGAATTATTACTATTTTAGACAAAAACTGCTTCTTACTTTCAAATCCAAGTAAATATTACCGTCTTAGAGATAAACATATACATGTTTTTAAATTTGCAAATTCACACTATTTTGAACGACATCCTAACGTTCTTAGCCCTCAATGAACTGTGTTTTACTCTCATCCATCTGATTAGAATTGCTTTTGTTTTGGCGCGTACGAATAACTGAAGGTTACCAAAGGTCATTGAACCTATTTAAATTATACGAATTATAAAATAATTTAACTCGGAACATGACCGCGCAAAAAAGCGGAAAACTGTGACTTTCTGTTGCTTCTTTGCCTTTTTCCTAGCGCTCAATCACGTAATCCCCCGATATCTCTTGTGTATGTCTGTGTCCGTGTCTATTCTAAAATAAAATCCTCGCCCTATTTAAAGTTCTAAAGACAAATGTAGATCAATCAGGGTCAGATCAACTTTCCCGTTTTCATCAGTTATACAATAAGGTGATTTGGGCTTTGCTGATGTGAGAGAAATGAATACGGCAGGGGTATTTTGCAGAACGCCGCGTGACTGTGAGTGGTTAGGGTTTAATAGGAAACTGGGAAAACAGACATGAAACATGATTCATTCAGTTTCCTCACCCTAATCACTTAACTTCAAAGTCATTCGCCGTTCTGCATTCGCCGAACGCGAAATGCAGAACGCCGAATGACTTTGAAGTTTAGGCCCGGTTCAAACGGGTGTCTAGAAAACTCAGACCTCGAAAACTCAGACCTCAGACCTCAGACCTCGAAAACTCAGACCTCGAAAACACAGACCTCGAAAACTCAGACCTCGAAAACACAGACCTCGAAAACTCAGTACACATTTGATGATAACAGTCGCAGCACGGTGCTTATTTTCCCTACAGTTTTTGACTACTGGCGTGCTGACTTTACTTTCTTCTGCCGTTTCATGTTTATCTATATCTATTGCTGGACTGGCAACAAGAACAGGCAACAGTCAAACTGTCGATCTAGAATCTATGATTGCGTGATGGAATGTCTCAGGCCTGTTTCAAACGGCTATTACCACTACGGCTTTCCTCTGGGGAATGTAATTCGCCTTCATCACGGACCCGAAACTCCCTTTCCCTATTTCATTCTTGTCAGCAACATCAGCCCATCTAAAATTAGGGATATCGTGAAAGTAACCTTTTGTCAGAGAGTGCGCGTCGAGAAGAGGTATCTTGAAAGCAATGTTAGGTTTCAAAACAAGAATACAGCGCTAAAGAACAGTCACAACCAGGGTTCGAACTTAACCTTGACAGACCATGGCACAAGGCGCCGGTATCACGTGACTCAAAAAGCGCGGGAAAATTAGTCACGCGATGCTTCGCGTGACTGGGGAAATGAGAAAAATAGGTGGAACCTCGATTTATAAAGAAAGTGCCAAGACACTTGGGAAATTTGTTCGTTATATCGAGGGTTCGTTATATAGAACACCTCCATTTTTTCAATTTTCCGGAAAACTACCAAAATGTTCATTATATCGAGGTTAATTTTACGTTTACGCTTGTGGATTGTGTTCTTCATAACGTTCACTTCCTGAAATCGAGGTTCTGTTCCATGCATACTCTGTAATTTAAGATTGGATTGGGCCGCGATGTTTTCGATGTAGTCTATTTCCTGTTTATAACGTAGTAAAACAATAACAACTTTACTTCCATGACGATGGTTTTCCCACTAATGTAATAACTCAATTGTAACAAACTAGTTAATCGAAAAAGGACTGAAGAATGGACAAAGCGGCCGTTCAAGTGTTGATAAACTGCAATTTCATGAATTTCATAGATAAACATGAAACGACAGAAGAAAGCAAAGTCGGCACGTCAGAAGTCAAAAACTGTAGGGAAAATAAGCACCATGCGACTGTACTGAGTTTTTGAGGTCTGTGTTTTCGAGGTCTGAGTTTTCGAGGTCTGTGTTTTCGAGGTCTGAGTTTTCGAGGTCTGTGTTTTCGAGGTCTGAGTTTTCGAGGTCTGAGGTCTGAGGTCTGAGTTTTCGAGGTCTGAGTTTTCTAGACACCCCGGTTCAAACGTCGAATCTCACATGTGCCGAACTTAATTCAAGAGTTAAATGCATGTGAAGTGCGACGTTTGAATCAATTAAATTCGACTGTTTAAATTAAATGCGACGTTTGCCGTATCTGCGACTGAAACAGTCGAAGATTCGACTTAAGTTCGACTTTTGATTCAAACGTCGAATTTCACATGTGCCGAACTTAATGCATGAATGTTGGTAAATTATTATTATATTATTGGGAATATTGACAGCGAACAGAGTTAAATTCGACAGAGTTCAGAGAGTTAAATTCGACGTTTGAATCAAATGCCGTATTTAACTATTTTAGTCGACTAAAATAGGAATTAAGTTCGGCACATGTGAAATTCGACGTTTGAACCGGGCCTTAGTGATTCAGATTAGGGTTAGGAAGTGAAACTGAGTGAATCAGGTAACTTGATCTATAACTTGATTCCCTCGCTTTAACCCTAATCACCAAACTTCAGAGTTCTTAGAGGACTTTGTGATTCTGCGTTCTCCAAAATTCCCCCTCCGCAAATGAATCAGGGGCACCCAACGAGAGTAGTTCAAAACCAAAAAGACATAGCATTGTTAAACGTATTTTAGTATTTAAACGGTAGATATAGGCATATTTTTATCCCCTAGAAATTTGTTATCTGTTCGGATTTCCTAGCTGAAAGTCTTAGTGATCCGAAAATTATAGGGATCAAAACTTACCTTTTCGGAAATTTCAGCCAGAAAAAAGGCTCCCGAAAATTCTAGGTGACCTTTTTAGGGTAAAAATCCGTTAAAAATATGCAATTGTACCATTTTTAGATGTTCGAAAATCCTAGGAGAGGCAGGCAAGCAAGAAATTTTACAAGAAATGTTCCGAAAATTCTAGATACCAAATCGTCTTCCGAACAGATATTTTTCCGAAAATTGTCGTTGGGTGCCCTTGATGAATAGATTAGAGAAGTTCTGCGCCATTTACATAAACAAACGTGATGAGAGAATACATGTAGTAATCGTTTGAAAATAGACTGCTAACACAGCCGTCTCCCCTTCCCTTCCCCCTAGCTTACTAGCGTGAACACCTTCCCCCGTTCTCCGACGAAATCCGATGATCGAATGCAGACGTATAGCGATCGAGGAAACGCATGGTACTAGCCTGCGAGCAAGCTCTCCTATTTGGGCGAGTGAAGCGAGTCTCGCGAGAACGCGCGAGCGAGCGGCGAAGCCGCGACGGGCCGGGGAAGGGAGAGAGCTGCTCTCCTTTCCTCGGTCCCTTCGCTCGCGCGTTCTCGCGAGGCTCACTTCGCTTACCCAAATAGGAGAGCTTGCTCGCAGGCTAGCATGGTACATTCGTTTTCGCCACCTTTGATTCAGGAACAAAAATATCTCTCTTCCCTATTTTGTTTGAGGGGAGGGGAGGGGGCGGCTGAACACAGGCTACAGGAAGGCTGAGAACGTATTAAATCAACAGGGTGGAGGCTGAACATGCAAGAAAAAAAAAGGTTTGCATTGGGGGAAGGAGTAATACACGATAATGAGTGAAAGTAACAAGAAAAAGCCATTCCCCACTCCACTCACTCCCTGGGAAAATACGATAGGAAAATGTACCATACGCATCCGAATTTCCTTGTTGTTTCCGTTTCTGTACTGTTGGCGCCCACGCATTCGATTGTTCACTTGTTCATTGTTTAATATCAACTTATGAATCAATTTTAAAAAATAGCCTTCAATCCAGCCGCGCCTTGATGATCTGAAAGTTTTCCTTTAATAGTTGAACTAAAGAGAGATCGAGATTTACTACACAGCTGCTTCAAAGTTTTCAGACAGGTAGGTAAACTAACGGAATCGGCATGGTACCAATCGGCATCATTTCAGTTCTTTACATACATATCATCATTCATATCGTGAATCTTAATGAAATCTAATACGGTTAAGAACTGAAAAGAAAGTATTCTGAAACCGGTTGAACTTTCTAGTACTTGATTTTTGCTAAGTTTTCAGCTGTTTTCATCGACACTCTACAAATAAACAAGCGAAAAAAATCACAAAAATTAAATGAATTGCAAAACTGCGAAACAGATGCCTCTGAAAGTACGGAACGTGTCAGACGGTACTGACTGACACCATCTGCTAGATGCCAATTAGTATCTCGTGAGATACTTTTCCGATTTCCTTCAGTTTACTTGTTATCTATATTTTGCACAATGTATACAGTTATTGAATTAATCGGCTAAAATAATATGCATAAACCAACTTTAGCTTTTTTACGGCTGAAAGTAGCTGAAAGTGACCGAGAAAGCTTATAAAATTCTGAAACCTTCACTGAACATTTTCTCTTGAGTTGAGTTCTGTTTTAAAAAATTTGTTACCGTCCAGTAAATGAATTTACAGGGTTTTTCATGTACCAACGAATCGGAAAATATCTTTCTCAAAAGAATTAGCGGAGGAAATTTTAAAAGTTAAAACTTGGCTGTTTACAGCTGTAATCTAGTCCGTTCATTTTCCGGAAGCAAGTATAGGAATTCTTGGAATATGGTTTTGTACTTCCGCTCTGCTGGACAGAATGAAATATATATAATTCGAAGTATAACGCCAGACCTAAACAGGAGCCAGTACCTAAAGCTGTATATAGATAAGATAAACTCATAAGTTTTATTGTCTTTTGTTTGCTCGCTTGCAGTTTGATGTGCATTGTAAAGAAGGATGCCTTGAGATTTGAATGTCACTTCCGGTAAAACGCACATTGCTTTGAGGGTAATTCCCGTATTTGCGTAACACATACCTGTAAAATTAAGAAGAAGGACATGGGTGGTGACACAAGTTTCTAGACAAGCTCGTAGTCTAGTATGAAAAATGTCTAAGTGTTATTTGACCACAAGATTAGTTGATCCAGCTAACAAGAGCTTAAAATTTAAACTTAAAGTTGTCAGTTGTAAAGTTCATCGAAGAAGACCCCGAATCCAAGTTGACAAATCAGCGGCGATGGGAAAAGCTGAATTAGTAAAGCAAATGAAAAGGACAGAAACTCTTCACCAAGGAAGTTCTACTCATGAGGAGGCAGGATATTTCGAGGAAAAACCGAGATTTTATTTAGGTAAAGCAGAAGCGGATACTAAACGAAAGAGACCTTCCCACCGTCTCCGTTTAGAAGTGAAGCAAGATGACTGTACTCGTGGACGAAATTTAAACCCTGGAAAAACTCTACCGGCTCCTGCAGTTCGCAAACCAAGGAATCCGGTTTGCGAGAGACACGTTGGTCAGTGCTCCGCCGCAAAGAGGTAAAGCTCAGCCACTGAACATAGACCCATCGAGTTATGATGCTGATGATGATGATTATTATTATTTTGTGTCGTCCTGATATCGATGACCTCTTAACGATCTGATTTGATAGTGCACCAAATAAAATGGTCGTGTTTTCTTTTAGTACTGAGAAGTAGAAAGAGAATCCTTTGCACGGACTCTTTCCGTTGTAACTTTCTTATTTTCCAGGCGGCTTTATGTCTTCTATCCCGGTCAAAGCTGTTTTTATTCCTTGAATTTACAAGGGGTAGGAAGAGATCCGCCCTTGAAATTATTTTTCTCGCCGTTTTGGTCTAAAAATAACCGCCTTAGTGGGCGAGGCGGGGAATCCCCGGGTCACTCTATGTATCCGTCACTTGACTCGTGTATCAAGCGGCTAGTTAGGCGACCGCTTATATTTCTTGTAAAAATTTTGGACAGTTTTAATATAATTGGGTACGAAAATAGTGCCAGAAAATATAACAGACGGTATGTTTTAGACCGCTATGGTACCCATACTACTGCTTTCTTTATGGACAGAAACGGACCTCAAAAATTACTTCAGACCGGCCATTACAAGCCAAAAAATCCTGAAAGACGACGACTTCCTCCAGTTTCCGGTGACCCAAAACCTGTGATAAAAGATACAGGAGCAGCAGCTCCTTCGAGCAGACGACCTGCAGGCCGGCCGAGATTTCAAGTCCAGAAAGAGTATATTCGTGAAAGAGAGGGTGTTGGCCGAAATCGAATTCCAAGGAAGCAAGCTACACCGGTTCCAGCTTCTAAACCAACTCATCTGGTTACCAAGAGACGTGTTCCCCAGTATTCCCCCAAAAGGTAAGGATATGAAATCATTCCGGTTAGGTTTCTAAGAAAGTAAACTGGAAACAGGTTCCTTGTTGGAGAAAAAAGGCGAAAATTATTTGAAACGGGATGCAAATCCAGACCTTCAGATAAAGGCGGGGGGTGGGGGAGGGGGACCAGTTTCCAAAAAAAAATTTTTCGACCCTTCGGGCCTTAGTTTGCTGTAAAAGTAAGGGGGGGGGGCGGCGGCCCCCCCAAGCCCCTCCACTGAAATCGAGAACTTGAGTTACTTAAATGCTTAAGGAACTGCAATGGAACATCCTTGAAGAAAGACGAAATAAGAATAGACCAGCCATGTTCTATAAAATCCAAAATGACCAAACTGGGATAGGGACTGGGAAATATCTGAAGCCGTTGGGTCGAGTTAGCCATCATGTTAATAACGGAGCTTATGAGGATAACGTTCTCTTATTTTCCAACTGACAATAAGAGGGTTGAACATTTTGCTTCTTCTTTGATCGCATTTACAGCCTGCTTTCAATTTGATTTATAATGTTGTTTGACTGCTTTGAAATATTTATTTATTTTTATTTATTTATTGAGTGCTGGCCAAATTGCAAGAATTATCAATTTGATGGAGGCAAATTTGGCAGACACCCTTTCCCTCCTCAATGCTTGCTCGGTTCGCCTCTTTCTTCCCCGTTATTTGTCATTTTCCCCTATATGCAGCCAGCTGGTTTTGTGCTAGTAAAAAAGGGGGAGAACGTTGTTGCAGAATTTTTTACCATGCAATACATTTTCTCCTCGCCCTCTTAAGTAATGATCCATTTATTTTGACTTTCTCTTTCCCTTTCCCACTTTGGCATCCATCGGTTAAGAAAATGTTTTTTACAATAAGGGACAGACTGTTCTTTTCTTGTGTTTTCTCCATTTTTAGGTCTTTGGATCTGACCAACCTACGCACAATGCAGGTCCCTAACGAAGCTGCATTTTCAAATTTTTTTAAGGAGAAGGTCTCTTTATCTCAAGATGATATAATGCAGAATTCGAAAATTATAAACAGATTCATTGAGGAGATTTTAGCCGCGGTACGCGATGTAGACGCCAAGTTTGCCCTAAAAGTGCTAAATACAGGTAACACTGACGTAATTATAAAAGATCTTAAAATCATAGCCGACGATGAGATAGTTGCATTTGCAGGAGTCCCATTTCTAGCCCAGGCGATTGTTGCGAATATGTTGCCCCATGTTTCCGCTTATATTACATTGAAAATTAAAACATATTTTTGTTTTCTGTCTCAGGTAGCTACTATGAGGGACTGAAAGTTTGTCGTCCGGGTGAATTTGACGTTATGGTTGTGTTTGATGCTGATCGTATCAAACGGTATTTTAAAGAGAGGTACCCAACAAGACCACGTGACTCATTAGGTTACGCAAGTCTTGAATTGAAGACAGAGGTGAAAGGAGGAGGAGACCTGTGGGGAGAATTTCTCACGAGTGATGGAAAATATCTATCGCCTAGGAAAGTTGTAAGGCATTTCTATTCTTTAGTACGAGAAAGCGTGGCAGCGATGAATAAAAAAAACAAACAACGTATCTCCAATCTGAAAGAGCCCAAGGGTCCAGCCGTAACGTTTACTATTGATGGCAAAATGGATGTGGATCTTGTGTTGAGCTTGGAGATCTCAGACTGGCCGAGTTGTGCAGCCAGTTGGGAAAACTTTGCTCAATGCAGGGCTTGGCCAACACAGAAAGAAGTGGGGGAAATTACGCGAAATGGTTGTCATCTAGTGGCGAAACCGTGTTCTGCAGAGGAAAGCAAACCCAAAAACTCTCAAAAGTTCTGGCGGATTTCTTTTTCGGAAGCAGAGAAGACACTCTTGAGCAAGGCTAGCGACGAAAAAAAATACTATAGAATTGCAAAGGCGATTTTTGAAGGCAAGAAAGACCATTTAAAACCTCTTACGTCGTATTATTTGAAAACATTATTCCTTGACTTGCGTTCTCAGAATCCACGAGCCATTAACAAGGAAAACCTGGGAAGTAACGTAGTCAAGTTTTTTGCAAGTTTGATTGCTCGTTTGAAAGGAGGACAGCTTCCGCATTTTTTTGTTCGTAACGTAGACTTGCTTTCGACGATTACAAAGGAAAAGCGGTTAGATCTGGCCGCAAAATTGGAGGTCTTTGTTGAGAAACTCATCTGCAACCCAGGAAAAATTCTGGGCGAACTTAAAATAGAACATTAAAAGAAACGTTACAGAAAATGCAAGTACGAACGTTAAGTAACAAAGCTGACTCATACCTCTTGAATATTCATGGTTGTTTTTCTCACGAGATCTAATGGCCTCGGTATTAGAGTAATTTACTAAAAAGGGAACACACATATGTTTTGCATAAGTTTTAGACGTTGATTGGAGGAAAAATAAAGTTTTCCTGGTTTCTTGGCCTTATCCCTACGTTTATATTAAAGAATATTAGCTTCATTATAACACCTTATTTGTTCACAATATTTTTACAAATAACAATCGTAGAAGTTATTTACTTCTGATATCGACTACAACCTATAGGAAATAACTTTTTAAGGCTTCATGGGATAACATTTTTTTCCCATCTATAAAGAACTCTCGATTACGGGATGTTCTTAAAAACAGTAGCAGTAACAACGCCAGTGTAAAATTCATGAAAGAAAAAAAAAAACTTGGAGAATATTGCTAAATAAAGAGTTGTTTTTTCCTAGCTAGTCTCTCTACATTGGTCGAAGAAGAAAATCCCTTCTCTAAGCTGTTTTAAAAGAGAATACCGGTATGTTGATGACCCAATGATGAGTTAATAAATTACATGTAATTTTAAATGGAAAATAATAAGAAAAACAAGAGACTTGGAGTGGCAAATCTACATTTCAAGGATTTTTTTAAACTAACATAATTTGACACAACAACATAGGAAAAATATTATCCTGATCACTAAACTAGAGGATAAGGCAACAAAGATGCAATTATACACAAAGCTAGAAAAAAAGGGTTTCTTCTTTAATCCAAAGCATCTTTAGTCTTTCCTGTAATTCCTGAGTTGACAGTTTGCTTTTAGGATAAACATTTCTGAATCTGAATTTTGCACATTCTATCCTATCTCTGAGAGAAATGCACCCCAACTAACAAATCTACAGAGTGTCATGGACTTGGATGAAGTAATCCGGGTAAACAGGAAGTTAAAATTCCTGATAGAAGATAGCTGATAGTGTTTTTTAAAGCAATGTAAAATCAAATCTGAACGTGCTCTGTTAATTGTCTACACACTAAACTATAAAAGGAATGCATTCATTCTATAATAATAATAATAATAATAATAATAATAATAATAATAATAATAATAATAATAATAATAATCCAGACATTTGTATTGCCATAATAATATGATTTAACAAGCCTAGCTAAGTATGGACAGACTACAGACTTTTTACAGTATTAAAGTTTTTTTGCAAAATGTGAATTTAAACACCAATCTAAACACTACTAATCATTCCTTCAGATTGTCATCCTTCATTATAGACAGGCCAATTTTAATTTTTTTTATCTTTGTGTATACAGCCTCCCCAGTCTAAGCCACTGCAAGCTGCTGATATGATAAAGTAAAGAATCACCTGAAAAATAAAAGACATCAGTTATGCTTTTTCATTACAATAAGCAATAAAGAAATATAAAATTAAGACAGTAGTTCCCCACTGCAAAATAAGCAGTGAGTCGCTGTCCTTCTTTCTTCAGAGCCACGCACGGTGAGTGTGTTGTTCCTTGTGGATTAGCCGCTTGCCCCTTAAGCACACTCTCAATCTACTGTGACTCTGAAGAAAAATAAGAGACTGCTCGCCGACTAACTGCAAAATGAAAGGATTGCTCTTCTGGTGATAGCAATGAGAACAAACAAAACAAGAACTCTGCATGAACATCGCACTTTATGATATATTTCTTTGCCGTCACTACACAAATACGCCATGAAATTTGCCTGAGGGATGTACACACACAACCATTTTCCCAGAGTCCTCTCCCGTGGAGGGGGACAGGGGGGCGGGAGATTGTGACCCCCCTGTCCCCCCCTCTCCCACTTGTCCTCAGAGTGAGAGAGAGGGGGGGGGGGGAGTAGAGGAGGACCCACCTTGGGAATAAGGTTGGTAAACACACTGTGAAAATTTGTCCTTCTTTTTGTTATGTTCTGTTTTCACTGCTGTCACCATCATTATTGCTGAAGCTCTCTAAGGAGAAATTTGACAACAGGCCCTGGTTGTTCAAACTTTGGAAAGAACTATCCATCCGATAAATAGGCCATTTGCAATAAGAGGCATGTGACATCGTTTTTATGAAAGTGAAAGTTATATGATTTTGCCTTCGAAAAACGATTAGTGGGTCATATCTTAAACAAAATAATGGTGATTTGGTTTTTCAAACCCACACCATTTTCCTAAAATGTACAAGTTCGTAAATGGTCACGTGACCAAAATGTGATTTTTGAAATTATGAATTACCTCTCTCTGAACACAAATTTTGCACTTAAACTTCAAGGAAAATGTTGAAAAGATGATGTGATAACGTTTACAGCACATCTGAGCGTAACTATGAAACGTTGAACAAGATATAAGCAAGAAGTAATTTTGGCCGCCATGTTGGAGGGCAAGAGCATGCCCTCCAACATGGTGGCCAATACAAACCATACTACTTTGCTAAAAAGTCAAAGTGCCATAAAATATCTCCCTTAAATGCGTTTCCTCTCAAATTTCGGATGTAAGATAATTTTTGTGTGCTCTAACAATTTTTGGCATCAGCAAGATTCCAACTCATTGTTTAAAGGAAGCATTGGTCACGTGACCTCTTAGTGCAAGTGGCCTATCACTATCCAGTGGATAAGTATTGGGGAAACTAATTATTGCACTATCCACTGAATAGAGATTTATCCCATGGATAGCACTATCCAGCCTTTGAACAACCAAGTGACACCTTTGATCAAGAGTGACACCCAAACCTTCATGCGCGCCCCCTGGAAGTAACATAGGGTTTACTCTTTGTGTCGTACACTTACTATGATAACGATGATGAGAATAATGGTGATTTTCACATTTTTCCACCACATTGCTCTGGCCAGGCCTTTGCTGGATTTCTTGAATGTGAGAGACTGAGAGATAAAATGTATTTGAAAATTAATCATCACAAGGCAAGGGCAAGAGTCTTTCAAATGTTGAGTCAGCGGACAAATTCTAATGGTGAGACGATTCAAATGAATCCTCTTCAGTAATACTTTCACATGGTACTATTTGTTTTGCAGCACTGGTTAGTTCTAACTTTTCAGTCTGTGGCTGGAATCCTATGGTATGTTCCTTGAGATTTTTATGCAACAGTGATGCAGGATGTAGGAGTGACAAAATAATTTCAGCACTTAATAAAATTGAATTTGAGATTTTTTGATGTAGCCAATACAGCAAAAAATAGGCAACTCACTGAGGTATTGAGGTCTTCTGCCTTGTCAATTAGCAGTTCTAAACGTTCTCCCCTTTGTGCAATTGTATCTGTTGATTAAAATGGCAATCAGGTTTACCCTTCAAAAGTGCTACTACTATCAACACGCCTACCATCCCCCCATTAAGATTTCACTTGAAGGCAGATTAAAGCCAGGGGCCTTGGCTGCTCCTTTGTTTGGATGCAGAATGGAATTGCCAAGATACAGTCAACTCGTTTTATAGCAGACACTGTAGGGACCTTGAGTTGGTGTCCTCATTAGTGAGTGTCCGTAAGAGAGGGAGTTTATTTCAGTCAAACAACTGTAATTCATCACTGGCTGGGATTAAGCTTCTGTCTATATTAATCAGGGTGACTGTTATAGCGGGGTTTCCATGAGGTGAGAGTAGGCTGTACATGTACTTGTTTAAACCCTTTTATCCCTAATATCCATTTACGAGTTTCCCATTCTCAATTCTTATCGGAAATCAGTTTAAGAGAAGACTTGAATTCTAATAGTTTTGCACCAAGTTTACCGCAGGAAATTTTACTTTGTGCAAACTTTACCCAGATTTCATATTTACCGGTACTCTTATTTCCTCTGACTGAATTCATTAAGTTCTTACCAATGTTTTTCACCATTATTCCTCTGAGTTCATCTAATTCTCCCTGCACTTTTGTCAAATTATCGGCACTTGCTCCAGTGTCTGAGAACCGCCTCTGTGAAAAACAACAGTTCATGTCATCATCGTCATCATCACCACCAACACAAAAATGCTACGTCAAAAAATTCTACCAACATGCCATTATGGTCCACATACCACTAAGTGCACTCACAGTATATGCACCAACAACTCACCATTTCCCCTGACAAAACTCTTGAAAATTCACTGTTCATAGCATATGGCAAAGCTGTCTGAGCTCGTCCATAATATGCAGTCTGAAAACTGTTAAAAATGTCACAAAAATGCAGATTATTACAATCTATAGACATTAGCATTAATAGATAAAACAAGGCCATTATTTACAGTGTAAAAAGATGGGGTGACTTACCGCTTTTTAATCTCTGTCAGGTACAAAAATGCTTTTGATCTTTCAAAATCCTTGTCAAAAAAGAAACATGACAAAAGTCTTATGTGGTTGCAAAATAACATTGAAAACAAAAGCGATCAGTGACAGGTGTACTTTTATAGAGCTTGTGACTGTATGAAATGGCAAATATATAGTCATATAGTCAGGAAACACATTAGTGACTACAAGAAGTACTGGTAGATGAGTAAATAAATTTTAAATAATTCATTTTACTATTTAATGAAAACATATTAAGTAAATCAACTAATCAGTGACAATATTTTTATCTCCTATTACATTATATCTTTATCTAGTCATGATATAAATAATAATTATCATTATTACTATTTTAGACAAAAACTGCTTCTTACTTTCAAATCCAAGTAAATATTACCGTCTTAGAGATAAACATATCAAAACAGGTAGGAATAAAGGTTAGTTAATAGCTTACATTATCTGTAATGCATAAGTATATAATTCTGTCCTCCGATATGTAATGGAACAAATAACTGCAAGAAAGTTTACAAGTATCAGGGTTAGTAACCATAACAGCATCATGATTGACATATATTATTACACTGTAACCTGTTTTGAAGTTACAGCTAGACACCTCTAGAAATATAATTATTATTGCCATTTACATTACTTCTCAAATGGCAAAACAATCCCTATTATTTGCACAGAGGTTTCTTATTCAAATAAACGAGTAAGTTAATTTTGATCAGCTACTGGTGTGTAACGTTGTGGATGTCGGAAGGACCTGCTACAGTTTTAAGGATATGTTTCCCTTTTTCTAAGTCTGGATGTATAAAAACCACATGCAATAGCCTGCCAACTTTTTTTGGAGTAAAAGGCATGAGATTTCTACCCTGAGAGAACAGGAGGATCCTTGAAGATGTTTTGAAGAGTTCCTAAAGTCTCAATTGCAGAGCTTTCCCTTCTAAAACTGAGATTTCTGGGAAACTATGACAATTCACAATGTCTTTATATTAAGACTGAAATAGCTCCAATATTTTCACAAGGCGCAGAGCATTATTGGTCCGCATGTGAGAGAGCAAAGTTTTCAGTGTGCAGGTGTGCAAGGCTCTGCTCTAAGAAAAATTGAACAGAGCCCAGTTCTCTGAGCCTATAAAATTCAGGGTGCCTTGCATATCATTTCTGTGAAAAAAACTTAGATTTTCTAGTCGCCCAGAAGCAAAAGTTAGGCTCCAGGGGCCACCAGGCGCTGATAGAGAACAGCCTTCCTTAGGTGTGGGAGTCACACCTAAAGCATGACAGTTAGTAGGTAAACATGCAGGATTAGTTTTACGACTATGACTACGACTAAGATTACGATTATGAATACGACTACCACTACAACTACAACTACTGCTACTGCTGATGCTGCTGCTACTACTACTGCTGCTGCTACTACTACTACTAACAACTACTGCTACTGCTGCTGCTGCTGCTGCTACTTCTATTGCTACTGCTGCTGCTGCTACTACTGTTACTGCTACTGCTACTACTACTACTACTACTACTACTGCTACTGCTACTGCTGCTGCCGCTACACTACCACTTCTAATTTTGATAGTCATCCTCATTTATATGGTGCTTTTCCCATATATATCCAAGGCATTCTCTTCAATCTGCATTATATTTCACATCAAACTCAGCTGCTTCAAATAATGGCCATTGTTAATGATCTCATTCTTACCTGCCCTGCGTGTAGGTGAGTTTGGAATTCTCCGGTGGAATTCTACTCAAAATTTGTTCAGTAACCTCTGCAAAGTTACCAGCACATGAGGCAAATTTAGCTAGGACAGTTGTTCCTCTTGCCACAACACTGTATAGGATCGGCATGGTTTCTGAAGTAAAGTAATAACATAATGGTGAGCTGTTTCTGTACTTTTTACCCACAGAACTCGTGTAATTCAACACCGCCCTTGAACATGGGGACAACAGGGGAAAGGGGTACTAGTACTTTATTGGGATTTGCAGTTGTATCTTGTCAAAATCATATTACCAATCAGCAGTTTGTAATTGACCAAGTGTAAGGTCTAGCCTGTGAGCAAGCTCTCCAGGACACTCTGTTGGTGTGGTGGAAAAAGGAAGCAGAGCTTGCAACTACATCTCTAGAATTTGAATATCTGCATCAAAAAAGTCGATGCGAAATGCTGACTGCCGAAGATGACATTAGTAATGACGTCATTAACCTTGGCACATGTTTTTTAATGTTTGTTTACAGGCAAGCATTTCACATCAGACTCGAGATCACGCCTAAGAAAACATGTGAGGAGAGATTTGATGGCCAGCAAAACACCACCACCACACCTGCCAGACCTGTCTTTCCAGTAGATATTATAGTTGTACAGATGTAAAAAATGGTTGAGTTTGCTACTATCTAACCAGAATTTGCACTTGTTTCTGCTTCGTGCTGATTGGCAGAAATCTGACAGCTCAGTTGACAGGGAGCCACAGGGGAATTGGAGGTGGAATTCAAATTCCAGAGATGTAGTCACAAGCTCTCCTTCCTTTTCCTGCCCTGTCCAGGAAACACATTAGTGACTACAAAAAGTACTGGTAAATGAGTAAATTAATTTTAAATAATTCATTTTACTATTTAATGAAAACAGAAGTAATGAACTAATATAATCAGTGACAATATTCTTATCACCTATTACATTGTATCTTTATCTAGTCATGATATAAATAAGAATTATTACTATTTTAGACAAAAACTGCTTCTTACTTTCAAATCCAAGTAAATATTACCGTCTTAGAGATAAACATATACATGTTTTTAAATTTGCAAATTCACACTATTTTGAACGACATCCTAACGTTCTTAGCCCTCAATGAACTGTGTTTTACTCTCATCCATCTGATTAGAATTGCTTTTGTTTTGGCGCGTACGAATAACTGAAGGTTACCAAAGGTCATTGAACCTATTTAAATTATACGAATTATAAAATAATTTAACTCGGAACATGACCGCGCAAAAAAGCGGAAAACTGTGACTTTCTGTTGCTTCTTTGCCTTTTTCCTAGCGCTCAATCACGTAATCCCCCGATATCTCTTGTGTATGTCTGTGTCCGTGTCTATTCTAAAATAAAATCCTCGCCCTATTTAAAGTTCTAAAGACAAATGTAGATCAATCAGGGTCAGATCAACTTTCCCGTTTTCATCAGTTATACAATAAGGTGATTTGGGCTTTGCTGATGTGAGAGAAATGAATACGGCAGGGGTATTTTGCAGAACGCCGCGTGACTGTGAGTGGTTAGGGTTTAATAGGAAACTGGGAAAACAGACATGAAACATGATTCATTCAGTTTCCTCACCCTAATCACTTAACTTCAAAGTCATTCGCCGTTCTGCATTCGCCGAACGCGAAATGCAGAACGCCGAATGACTTTGAAGTTTAGGCCCGGTTCAAACGTCGAATCTCACATGTGCCGAACTTAATTCAAGAGTTAAATGCATGTGAAGTGCGACGTTTGAATCAATTAAATTCGACTGTTTAAATTAAATGCGACGTTTGCCGTATCTGCGACTGAAACAGTCGAAGATTCGACTTAAGTTCGACTTTTGATTCAAACGTCGAATTTCACATGTGCCGAACTTAATGCATGAATGTTGGTAAATTATTATTATATTATTGGGAATATTGACAGCGAACAGAGTTAAATTCGACAGAGTTCAGAGAGTTAAATTCGACGTTTGAATCAAATGCCGTATTTAACTATTTTAGTCGACTAAAATAGGAATTAAGTTCGGCACATGTGAAATTCGACGTTTGAACCGGGCCTTAGTGATTCAGATTAGGGTTAGGAAGTGAAACTGAGTGAATCAGGTAACTTGATCTATAACTTGATTCCCTCGCTTTAACCCTAATCACCAAACTTCAGAGTTCTTAGAGGACTTTGTGATTCTGCGTTCTCCAAAATTCCCCCTCCGCAAATGAATCAGGGGCACCCAACGAGAGTAGTTCAAAACCAAAAAGACATAGCATTGTTAAACGTATTTTAGTATTTAAACGGTAGATATAGGCATATTTTTATCCCCTAGAAATTTGTTATCTGTTCGGATTTCCTAGCTGAAAGTCTTAGTGATCCGAAAATTATAGGGATCAAAACTTACCTTTTCGGAAATTTCAGCCAGAAAAAAGGCTCCCGAAAATTCTAGGTGACCTTTTTAGGGTAAAAATCCGTTAAAAATATGCAATTGTACCATTTTTAGATGTTCGAAAATCCTAGGAGAGGCAGGCAAGCAAGAAATTTTACAAGAAATGTTCCGAAAATTCTAGATACCAAATCGTCTTCCGAACAGATATTTTTCCGAAAATTGTCGTTGGGTGCCCTTGATGAATAGATTAGAGAAGTTCTGCGCCATTTACATAAACAAACGTGATGAGAGAATACATGTAGTAATCGTTTGAAAATAGACTGCTAACACAGCCGTCTCCCCTTCCCTTCCCCCTAGCTTACTAGCGTGAACACCTTCCCCCGTTCTCCGACGAAATCCTATGATCGAATGCAGACGTATAGCGATCGAGGAAACGCATGGTACTAGCCTGCGAGCAAGCTCTCCTATTTGGGCGAGTGAAGCGAGTCTCGCGAGAACGCGCGAGCGAGCGGCGAAGCCGCGACGGGCCGGGGAAGGGAGAGAGCTGCTCTCCTTTCCTCGGTCCCTTCGCTCGCGCGTTCTCGCGAGGCTCACTTCGCTTACCCAAATAGGAGAGCTTGCTCGCAGGCTAGCATGGTACATTCGTTTTCGCCACCTTTGATTCAGGAACAAAAATATCTCTCTTCCCTATTTTGTTTGAGGGGAGGGGAGGGGGCGGCTGAACACAGGCTACAGGAAGGCTGAGAACGTATTAAATCAACAGGGTGGAGGCTGAACATGCAAGAAAAAAAAAGGTTTGCATTGGGGGAAGGAGTAATACACGATAATGAGTGAAAGTAACAAGAAAAAGCCATTCCCCACTCCACTCACTCCCTGGGAAAATACGATAGGAAAATGTACCATACGCATCCGAATTTCCTTGTTGTTTCCGTTTCTGTACTGTTGGCGCCCACGCATTCGATTGTTCACTTGTTCATTGTTTAATATCAACTTATGAATCAATTTTAAAAAATAGCCTTCAATCCAGCCGCGCCTTGATGATCTGAAAGTTTTCCTTTAATAGTTGAACTAAAGAGAGATCGAGATTTACTACACAGCTGCTTCAAAGTTTTCAGACAGGTAGGTAAACTAACGGAATCGGCATGGTACCAATCGGCATCATTTCAGTTCTTTACATACATATCATCATTCATATCGTGAATCTTAATGAAATCTAATACGGTTAAGAACTGAAAAGAAAGTATTCTGAAACCGGTTGAACTTTCTAGTACTTGATTTTTGCTAATTTTTCAGCTGTTTTCATCGACACTCTACAAATAAACAAGCGAAAAAAATCACAAAAATTAAATGAATTGCAAAACTGCGAAACAGATGCCTCTGAAAGTACGGAACGTGTCAGACGGTACTGACTGACACCATCTGCTAGATGCCAATTAGTATCTCGTGAGATACTTTTCCGATTTCCTTCAGTTTACTTGTTATCTATATTTTGCACAATGTATACAGTTATTGAATTAATCAGCTAAAATAATATGCATAAACCAACTTTAGCTTTTTTACGGCTGAAAGTAGCTGAAAGTGACCGAGAAAGCTTATAAAATTCTGAAACCTTCACTGAACATTTTCTCTTGAGTTGAGTTCTGTTTTAAAAAATTTGTTACCGTCCAGTAAATGAATTTACAGAGTTTTTCATGTACCAACGAATCGGAAAATATCTTTCTCAAAAGAATTAGCGGAGGAAATTTTAAAAGTTAAAACTTGGCTGTTTACAGCTGTAATCTAGTCCGTTCATTTTCCGGAAGCAAGTATAGGAATTCTTGGAATATGGTTTTGT
Organism: Porites divaricata; assembly: GCA_038088405.1. NCBI lineage: Eukaryota > Metazoa > Cnidaria > Anthozoa > Scleractinia > Poritidae > Porites > Porites divaricata. The sequence continues at coordinate 1,525,796 of JBBMOI010000005.1, read as the reverse complement.
ACTTCCGCTCTGCTGGACAGAATGAAATATATATAATTCGAAGTATAACGTCAGACCTAAACAGGAGCAAGTACCTAAAGCTGTATATAGATAAGATAAACTCATAAGTTTTATTGTCTTTTGTTTGCTCGCTTGCAGTTTGATGTGCATTGTAAAGAAGGATGCCTTGAGATTTGAATGTCACTTCCGGTAAAACGCACATTGCTTTGAGGGTAATTCCCGTATTTGCGTAACACATACCTGTAAAATTAAGAAGAGGGACATGGGTGGTGACACAAGTTTCTAGACAAGCTCGTAGTCTAGTATGAAAAATGTCTAAGTGTTATTTGACCACAAGATTAGTTGATCCAGCTAACAAGAGCTTGAAATTTAAACTTAAAGTTGTCAGTTGTAAAGTTCATCGAAGAAGACCCCGAATCCAAGTTGACAAATCAGCGGCGATGGGAAAAGCTGAATTAGTAAAGCAAATGAAAAGGACAGAAACTCTTCACCAAGGAAGTTCTACTCATGAGGAGGCAGGATATTTCGAGGAAAAACCGAGATTTTATTTAGGTAAAGCAGAAGCGGATACTAAACGAAAGAGACCTTCCCACCGTCTCCGTTTAGAAGTGAAGCAAGATGACTGTACTCGTGGACGAAATTTAAACCCTGGAAAAACTCTACCGGCTCCTGCAGTTCGCAAACCAAGGAATCCGGTTTGCGAGAGACACGTTGGTCAGTGCTCCGCCGCAAAGAGGTAAAGCTCAGCCACTGAACATAGACCCATCGAGTTATGATGCTGATGATGATGATTATTATTATTTTGTGTCGTCCTGATATCGATGACCTCTTAACGATCTGATTTGATAGTGCACCAAATAAAATGGTCGTGTTTTCTTTTAGTACTGAGAAGTAGAAAGAGAATCCTTTGCACGGACTCTTTCCGTTGTAACTTTCTTATTTTCCAGGCGGCTTTATGTCTTCTATCCCGGTCAAAGCTGTTTTTATTCCTTGAATTTACAAGGGATAGGAAGAGATCCGCCCTTGAAATTATTTTTCTCGCCGTTTTGGTCTAAAAATAACGGCCTTAGTGGGCGAGGCGGGGGAATCCCCGGGCCACTGTATGTATCCGTCACTTGACTCGTGTATCAAGCGGCTAGTTAGGCGACCGCTTATATTTTTTGTAAAAATTTTGGACAGTTTTAATATAATTGTGTATGAAAATAGTGCCAGAAAATATAACAGACGGTATGTTTTAGACCGCTATGGTACCCATACTACTGCTTTCTTTATGGACAGAAACGGACCTCAAAAATTACCTCAGACCCGCCATCCAAAGCAAAAAAGTCCTGAAAGACGACGACTTCCTCCAATTTCCGGTTACCCAAAACCTATGATAAAAGAAACAGGACCAGCAGCTTCGAGCAGACGACCTGCACGCCGGCCGAGATTTCAAGTCCAGAAAGAACATATTCGTGCAAGAGAGGGTGTTGGCCGAAATCGAATTCCAAGGAAGCAAGCTACACCGGTTTCAGTTCCAGCTTCTAAACCAAGTCATCTGGTTACCAAGAGACGTGTTCCCCAGTATTCCCCCAAAAGGTAAGGATATGAAATCATTCCGGTTAGGTTTCTAAGAAAGTAAACTGGGAACAGGTTCCTTGTTGGAGAAAAAAGGCGAAAATTATTTAAAACGGGATGCAAATCCAGTGGCGGGCGGATCCAGACCTTCAGATAAAGGCGGGGGGTGGGGGAGGGGGACCAGTTTCCAAAAAAAAATTTTTCGACCCTTCGGGCCTTAGTTTGCTGTAAAAGTAAGGGGGGGGGGGGCGGCGCCCCCCCCAAGCCCCTCCACTGAAATCGAGAACTTGAGTTACTTAAATGCTTAAGGAACTGCAATGGAACATCCTTGAAGAAAGACGAAATAAGAATAGACCAGCCATGTTCTATAAAATCCAAAATGACCAAAGGGATAGGGACTGGGAAATATCTAAAGCCGTTGGGTTGAGTTAGCCATCATGTTTATAACCAAGCTTATGAGGATAACGTTCTCTTATTTTCTAACTGACAATAAGAGGGTTGAACATTTTGCTTCTTCTTTGATCGCATTTACAGCCTGCTTTCAATTTGATTTATAATGTTGTTTGACTGCTTTGAAATATTTATTATTTATTTATTTCTTGAGTGCTGGCCAATTTGCAAGAATCATCAATTTGATGAAGGCAAATTTGCAGACACCCTTTCCCTCCTCAATGCTTGCTCGGTTCGCCTCTTTCTTCCCCGTTATTTGTCATTTTCCCCTATAAGCAGCCAGCTGGTTTTGTGCTGGTAAAAAAGGGGGAGAACGTTGTTGCAGCATTTTTTTTACCATGCAATACATTTTCCCCTCGCCCTCTTAAGTAATGATCCATTTATTTTGACTTTCTCTTTCTCTTTCCCACTTTGGCCTCCATCAGTTAAAATTTTTTTTAGAATAAGGGGCAGTTCTTTTCTTGTGTTTTCTCCGTTTAGGTCTTTGCATCTGACCAACCTACACACAATGCAGGTCCCTAACGAAGCTGCATTTTCAACATTTTTTAAGGAGAAGGTCTGTTTGTCGCAAGATGAAATAATGAGGAATTCGGAAATTATAAACAGATTCATTCCGGAGATTTTAGCCGCGGTACGCAAGACAGACGCCAAGAGTCATCCTAAAAGAGCAAAGTTTGCCCTAAAAGTGCTAAATACAGGTAACACTGGCGTAATTATAAAAGATCTTAAAATCATAGCCGACGATGAGATAGTTGCATTTGCAGGAGTCCCATTTCTAGCCCAGGCGATTGTTGCGAATATGCTGCCCCATGCTTCCGCTTATATTGCACTGAAAATTAAAACATGTTTGTGTTTTCTGTCTCAGGTAGCTACTACGAGGGACTGAAAGTTTGTCGTCCGGGTGAATTTGACGTTATGGTTGTGTTTGATGCTCATCGTATCAAACGGTTTTTTAAAGAGAGGTACCCAACAAGACCACGTGACTCATTAGGTTACGCAAATCTTGAATTGAAGACAGAGGTGGAAGGAGGACGAGACCTGTGGGGAGAATTTCTCACGAGTGATGGAAAATATCTATCGCCTAGGAAAGTTGTAAGGCATTTCTATTCTTTAGTACGAGAAAGCGTGGCAGCGATGAATAAAAAAAACAAACAACGTATCTCCAATCTGAAAGAGCCCAAGGGTCCAGCCGTAACGTTTACTATTGATGGCAAAATGGATGTGGATCTTGTGTTGAGCTTGGAGATCTCAGACTGGCCGAGTTGTGCAGCCAGTTGGGAAAACTTTGCTCAATGCAGGGCTTGGCCAACACAGAAAGAAGTGGGGGAAATTACGCGAAATGGTTGTCATCTAGTGGCGAAACCGTGTTCTGCAGAGGAGAGCGAACACAGAAACTCTCAAAAGTTCTGGCGGATTTCTTTTTCGGAAGCAGAGAAGACACTCTTGAGCAAGGCTAGCGACGAAAAAAAATACTATAGAATTGCAAAGGCGATTTTTGAAGGCAAGAAAACCCATTTAAAACCTCTTACGTCGTATTATTTGAAAACATTGTTCCTTGACTTGCGTTCTCAGAATCCACGAGCCATTAACAAGGAAAACCTCGGAAGTAACGTAGTCAAGTTTTTTGCAAGTTTGATTGCTCGTTTGAAAGGAGGACAGCTTCCGCATTTTTTTGTTCGTAACGTAGACTTGCTTTCGACGATTACAAAGGAAAAGCGATTAGATCTGGCCGCAAAATTGGAGGTCTTTGTTGAGAAACTCATCTGCAACCCAGGAAAAATTCTGGGCGAACTTAAAATAGAACATTAAAAGAAACGTTACAGAAAATGCAAGTACGAACGTCAAGTAACAAAGCTGACTCATACCTCTTGAATATTCATGGTTGTTTTTCTCACGAGATCTAATGGCCTCGGTATTAGAGTAATTACTAAAAAGGGAACACACATATGTTTTGCATAAGTTTTAGACGTTGATTGGAGGAAAAATAAAGTTTTCCTGGTTTCTTGGCCTTATCCCTACGTTTATATTAAAGAATATTAGCTTCATTATAACACCTTATTTGTTCACAATATTTTTACAAATAACAATCGTAGAAGTTATTTACTTCTGATATCGACTACAACCTATAGGAAATAATTTTTTAAGGCTTCATGGGATAAAATTTTTTTCCCATCTATAAAGAACTCTCGATTACGGGATGTTCTTAAAAACAGTAGCAGTAACAACGCCAGTGTAAAATTCATGAAAGAAAAAAAAAAACTTGGAGAATATTGCTAAATAAAGAGTTGTTTTTTCCTAGCTAGTCTCTCTACATTGGTCGAAGAAGAAAATCCCTTCTCTAAGCTGTTTTAAAAGAGAATACCGGTATGTTGATGACCCAATGATGAGTTAATAAATTACATGTAATTTTAAATGGAAAATAATAAGAAAAACAAGAGACTTGGAGTGGCAAATCTACATTTCAAGGATTTTTTTAAACTAACATAATTTGACACAACAACATAGGAAAAATATTATCCTGATCACTAAACTAGAGGATAAGGCAACAAAGATGCAATTATACACAAAGCTAGAAAAAAAGGGTTTCTTCTTTAATCCAAAGCATCTTTAGTCTTTCCTGTAATTCCTGAGTTGACAGTTTGCTTTTAGGATAAACATTTCTGAATCTGAATTTTGCACATTCTATCCTATCTCTGAGAGAAATGCACCCCAACTAACAAATCTACAGAGTGTCATGGACTTGGATGAAGTAATCCGGGTAAACAGCAAGTTAAAATTCCTGATAGAAGATAGCTGATAGTGTTTTTTAAAGCAATGTAAAATCAAATCTGAACGTGCTCTGTTAATTGTCTACACACTAAACTATAAAAGGAATGCATTCATTCTATAATAACAATAATAATAATAATAATAATAATAATAATAATCCAGACATTTGTATTGCCATAATAATATGATTTAACAAGCCTAGCTAAGTACGGACAGACTACAGACTTTTTACAGTATTAAAGTTTTTTTGCAAAATGTGAATTTAAACACCAATCTAAACACTACTAATCATTCCTTCAGATTGTCATCCTTCATTATAGACAGGCCAATTTTAATTTTTTTTATCTTTGTGTATACAGCCTCCCCAGTCTAAGCCACTGCAAGCTGCTGATATGATAAAGTAAAGAATCACCTGAAAAATAAAAGACATCAGTTATCCTTTTTCATTACAATAAGCAATAAAGAAATATAAAATTAAGACAGTAGTTCCCCACTGCAAAATAAGCAGTGAGTCGCTGTCCTTCTTTCTTCAGAGCCAGGCACGGTGAGTGCGTTGTTCCTTGTGGATTAGCCGCTTGCCCCTTAAGTACACTCTCAATCTACTGTGACTCTGAAGAAAAATAAGAGACTGCTCGCCGACTAGGTGCAAAATGAAAGGATTGCTCTTCTGGTGATAGCAATGAGAACAAACAAAACAAGAACTCTGCTTGAACATTGCACTTTATGATATATTTCTTTGCCGTCACTACACAAATACGCCATGAAATTTGCCTGAGGGATGTACACACACAACCATTTTCCCAGAGTCCTCTCCCGTGGAGGGGGACAGGGAGGCGGGAGATTGTGACCCCCCTGTCCCCCCCTCTCCCACTTGTCCCCAGAGTGAGAGAGAGGGGGGGGGAGTAGAGGAGGACCCACCTTGGGAATAAGGTTGGTAGACACACTGTGACAATTTGTCCTTCTTTTTGTTATGTTCTGTTTTCACTGCTGTCACCATCATTATTGCTGAAGCTCTCTAAGGAGAAATTTGACAACAGGCCCTGGTTGTTCAAACTTTGGAAAGAACTATCCATCCGATAAATCACTATCCAGTGGATAAGTATTGGGGAAACTAATTATTGCGCTATCCACTGAATAGAGATTTATCCCATGGATAGCACTATCCAGCCTTTGAACAACCAAGTGACACCTTTGATCAAGAGTGACACCCAAACCTTCATGCGCGCCCCCTGGAAGTAACATAGGGTTTACTCTTTGTGTTGTACACTTACTATGATAACGATGACAAGAATAATGGTGATTTTCACATTTTTCCACCACATTGCTCTGGCCAGGCCTTTGCTGGATTTCTTGAATGTGAGAGACTGAGAGATAAAATGTATTTGAAAATTAATCATCATAAGGCAAGGGCAAGAGTCTTTCAAATGTTGAGTCAGCGGACAAATTCTAATGGTGAGACGATTCAAATGAATCCTCTTCAGTAATACTTTCACATGGTACTATTTGTTTTGCAGCACTGGTTAGTTCTAACTTTTCAGTCTGTGGCTGGAATCCTATGGTATGTTCCTTGAGATTTTTATGCAACAGTGATGCAGGATATAAGAGTGACAAAATAATTTCAGCACTTAATAAAATTGAATTTGAGATTTTTTGATGTAGCCAGTACAGCAAAAAATAGGCAACTCACTGAGGTATTGAGGTCTTCTGCCTTGTCAATTAGCAGTTCTAAACGTTCTCCCCTTTGTGCAATTGTATCTGTTGATTAAAATGGCAATCAGGTTTACCCTTCAAAAGTGCTACTACTATCAACACGCCTACCATCCCCCCATTAAGATTTCACTTGAAGGCAGATTAAAGCCAGGGGCCTTGGCTGCTCCTTTGTTTGGATGCAGAATGGAATTGCCAAGATACAGTCAACTCGTTTTATAGCAGACACTGTAGGGACCTTGAGTTGGTGTCCTCATTAGTGAGTGTCCGTAAGAGAGGGAGTTTATTTCAGTCAAACAACTGTAATTCATCACTGGCTGGGATTAAGCTTCTGTCTATATTAATCAGGGTGACTGTTATAGCGGGGTTTCCATGAGGTGAGAGTAGGCTGTACATGTACTTGTTTAAACCCTTTTATCCCTAATATCCATTTACGAGTTTCCCATTCTCAATTCTCATCGGAAATCAGTTTAAGAGAAGACTTGAATTCTAATAGTTTTGCACCAAGTTTACCGCAGGAAATTTTACTTTGTGCAAACTTTACCCAGATTTCATATTTACCGGTACTCTTATTTCCTCTGGCTGAATTCATTAAGTTCTTACCAATGTTTTTCACCATTATTCCTCTGAGTTCATCTAATTCTCCCTGCACTTTTGTCAAATTATCGGCACTTGCTCCAGTGTCTGAGAACCGCCTCTGTGAAAAACAACAGTTCATGTCATCATCGTCATCATCACCACCAACACAAAAATGCTACGTCAAAAAATTCTACCAACATGCCATTATGGTCCACATAACACTAAGTGCACTCACAGTATGCACCAACAACTCACCATTTCCCCTGACAAAACTCTTGAAAATTCACTGTTCATAGCATATGGCAAAGCTGTCTGAGCTCGTCCATGATATGCAGTCTGAAAACTGTTAAAAATGTCACAAAAATGGAGATTATTACAATCTTTAGACATTAGCATTAATAGATAAAACAAGGCCATTATTTACAGTGTAAAAAGATGGGGTGACTTACCGCTTTTTAATCTCTGTCAGGTACAAAAATGCTTTTGATCTTTCAAAATCCTTGTCAAAAAAGAAACATGACAAAAGTCTTATGTGGTTGCAAAATAACATTGAAAACAAAAGCGATCAGTGACAGGTGTACTTTTATAGAGCTTGTGACTGTATGAAATGGCAAATATATAGTCAGGAAACACATTAGTGACTACAAGAAGTACTGGTAGATGAGTAAATAAATTTTAAATAATTCATTTTACTATTTAATGAAAACATATTAAGTAAATCAACTAATCAGTGACAATATTTTTATCTCCTATTACATTACATCTTTATCTAGTCATGATATAAATAATAATTATCATTATTACTATTTTAGACAAAAACTGCTTCTTACTTTCAAATCCAAGTAAATATTACCGTCCTAGAGATAAACATATCAAAACAGGTAGGAATAAAGGTTAGTTAATAGCTTACATTATCTGTAATGCATAAGTATATAATTCTGTCCTCCGATATGTAATGAAACAAATAACTGCAAGAAAGTTTACAAGTATCAGGGTTAGTAACCATAACAGCATCATGATTGACATATAAATTACACTGTAACCTGTTTTGAAGTTACAGCTAGACACCTCTAGAAATATAATTATTATTGCCATTTACATTATTTCTCAAATGGCAAAACAATCCCTATTATTTGCACAGAGGTTTCTTATTCAAATAAACGAGTAAGTTAATTTTGATCAGCTACTGGTGTGTAAGGTTGTGGATGTCGGAAGGACCTGCTACAGTTTTCAGGATATGTTTCCCTTTTTCTAAGTCTGGATGTATAAAAACCACATGCAATAGCCTGCCAACTTTTTTTGGAGTGAAAGGCATGAGATTTCTACCCTGAGAGAACAGGAGGATCCTTGAAGATGTTTTGAAGAGTTCCTAAAGTCTCAATTGCAGAGCTTTCCCTTCTAAAACTGAGATTTCTGGGAAACTATGACAATTCACAATGTCTTTATATTAAGACTGAAATAGCTCCAATATTTTCACAAGGAGCAGAGCATTATTGGTCCGCAAGTGAGAGAGCAAAGTTTTCAGTCTGCAGGTGTGCAAGGCTCTGCTCTAAGAAAAATTGAACAGAGCCCAGTTCTCTGAGCCTATAAAATTCAGGGTGCCTTGCATATCATTTCTGTGAAAAAAACTTAGATTTTCTAGTCGCCCAGAAGCAAAAGTTAGGCTCCAGGGGCCACCAGGCGCTGATAGAGAACAGCCTTCCTTAGGTGTGGGAGTCACACCTAAAGCATGACAGTTAGTAGGTAAACATGCAGGATTAGTTTTACGACTATGACTACGACTAAGATTACGATTATGAATACGACTACCACTACAACTACAACTACTGCTACTGCTGATGCTGCTGCTACTACTACTGCTGCTGCTACTACTACTACTAACAACTACTGCTACTGCTGCTGCTGCTGCTACTTCTATTGCTACTGCTGCTGCTGCTACTACTGTTACTGCTACTGCTACTACTACTACTACTATTACTGCTACTGCTACTGCTGCTGCCGCTACACTACCACTTCTAATTTTGATAGTCATCCTCATTTATATGGTGCTTTTCCCATATATATCCAAGGCATTCTCTTCAATCTGCATTATATTTCACATCAAACTCAGCTGCTTCAAATAATGGCCATTGTTAATGATCTCATTCTTACCTGCCCTGCGTGTAGGTGAGTTTGGAATTCTCCGGTGGAATTCTACTCAAAATTTGTTCAGTAACCTCTGCAAAGTTACCAGCACATGAGGCAAATTTAGCTAGGACAGTTGTTCCTCTTGCCACAACACTGTATAGGATCGGCATGGTTTCTGAAGTAAAGTAATAACATAATGGTGAGCTGTTTCTGTACTTTTTACCCACAGAACTCGTGTAATTCAACACCGCCCTTGAACATGGGGACAACAGGGGAAAGGGGTACTAGTACTTTATTGGGATTTGCAGTTGTATCTTGTCAAAATCATATTACCAATCAGCAGTTTGTAATTGACCAAGTGTAAGGTCTAGCCTGTGAGCAAGCTCTCCAGGACACTCTGTTGGTGTGGTGGAAAAAGGAAGCAGAGCTTGCAACTACATCTCTAGAATTTGAATATCTGCATCAAAAAAGTCGATGCGAAATGCTGACTGCCGAAGATGACATTAGTAATGACGTCATTAACCTTGGCACATGTTTTTTAATGTTTGTTTACAGGCAAGCATTTCACATCAGACTCGAGATCACGCCTAAGAAAACATGTGAGGAGAGATTTGATGGCCAGCAAAACACCACCACCACACCTGCCAGACCTGTCTTTCCAGTAGATATTATAGTTGTACAGATGTAAAAAATGGTTGAGTTTGCTACTATCTAACCAGAATTTGCACTTGTTTCTGCTTCGTGCTGATTGGCAGAAATCTGACAGCTCAGTTGACAGGGAGCCACAGGGGAATTGGAGGTGGAATTCAAATTCCAGAGATGTAGTCACAAGCTCTCCTTCCTTTTCCTGCCCTGTTGCCAGAGCGCAACAGAGAGCTTGCTCGCAGGGTTTTTATGGACCAAGACAAACAAAAGGTCAAAAGAGAGCAAACACAACATCCAGTCATCTTGCGTGGTATGTAAAGGATTTATTGCCAGGGGAACAGTTTTTTCTAGTGGGACCAAAGTGGGAATTCTTGAGCAGGCAAGAGAGCCATGCCTTGCCTGCTTGGGCCTGCAGCCAATCAGAACACAAGATTCATTTCACATTGCCCACTTGCAGGACCAAACAAAGAATAATAACGATGATAATATTAAGCTGAAATAATGATTCGAAATATTAATAATACAAATTTATAAGTACAGTCAACCCTCTCTAACACAGACACCTTTGGCAACGGAAACAAGAAAGACAGGGACCAACTCTGGGTGTCCGTTTTACAGGGGCGTCCGTCTTAGAATTTAAAAAGACAGCTTTTCACTGAATCAGGAATATGTCCCACAAAATTAAGCCAAGGTACACAACGAGGTGGTTATCTCGTAGTAGTTTATACCTTTGCATATTTTCTAAAGAATTCTGTCGACAAAACGAAAGAGAAACTAAACAAAACACCTGAGCACTAGTTGCACATAAGAAGATAAGAGTACGTGTTAAAGCGGATCTATTCATCATCAGACTGTATCAGGAAGAAAAAGTTATACTGACGCTAGCTGAAAAAAGAATAGGATAGCCTGAGGATAATTTTCAGTAAATAAACACTATACCTTTCGTTTCAGCGAACAGTAAAAACAAATTTTTTTCTTCCTCTGAACAAGTTCAAGCTTCGCTGCTCTGCGCCATTGATGTCCACTGAAAATGACGTCATTCCAAATAACCGCTGACTAATATTATCCTGTTGCTCAATCCCTCTCAATCCAGTTCTCAATCTAGAATGGCGGCCGGCGAGGCAGGATTAGAGCAAGAAATAAATCGACGATTGGAAGTGGTATGTGGGGTTCTTTGGGAATGGAGATTAACAGATTATCTACAATTTTAAGGTTTGATTTTTTGGCTGCAGATGCCAACAGGGGACCCTGACGATGAAACCTGTACCACGTTTGTTCTGCATGAAGAAGATCACACTCTTGGAAATTCTTTACGATACATCATCATGAAAAAGTATGAGGGGTGGGGTGGGGGATTAAATGGGACGGCCTATTACATATTTTTTTTGCTTTCAACTTATAGGCTGATGTTGCCGTGCATGAGTTTTAAGTCTGCCCCTTGCGATATTTAATTTGTTCGAAAAGTGAACAGATAGCCCACCCTTTCCCCCACCCTCCCCCCCCCCAACAGTTTGATTAGTGCAATGACTCTTAGACATAAAGGGGTACAGCCAAATGGGAAATCACCAGAAATCAATTATTGGAGTAACTAAAGAATACCCCGCTACTTGCGAGCTGATTATGTGGATGGGCATTATGTGGTTGTTATTTTAATACACTTTTCTACCATTAGTGGCTGTAAGGATGACAAATAGACATGATAGTGTTTTGCATGCTATACCAGTATACAAGTGTATTTCTTAACCTTGATTCCAGATTCTCTCTTCTACCTGTCTCTCTCGCTGCATAGGGACAGTACAGTTATAGAACTCTGGGAATGAGGTTGGTGTATTTCCAAGTGGATACTTGACTGTGTATCCACATATCTGCTTATCCTCCTATTTTTAGGTGGCTGCTGTTTAGCAACTGCCCAATAAAACCTGTTCAACAGAGCCTTAATGTTAGTTTTACATGCATAAAACTCAAAAGAAGGTCAGTGACCCTAATTTCTCTTATAAAATATCAATGGGCATGTGAACAAAAAATCATTACCCAATAAAATTTATAAAATAATATTGTGCCTTTTGTTACATTGCAGTCCTGATGTTGTGTTCTGTGGGTACAGTGTGCCACATCCATCAGAGAACAAAATCAATCTCCGCATACAAACAAATGGTAAATTAACAGAGGCTTAAGACAGTGTGCAAAGAAAGTCTTGTCCACGGATAGCCCGGGGATAGTGGATTTTGCTATCTGGCTAGTAATTTTGTTCTTAACTTGCCCGATGGGCAAGTGCTGTTTTTTTTGGGAAATTCAAATTACAGAAGGATTGTAATCAATCCTGCTAATCTAAAAGGGTTCTAGGGCTAGTTGAAATGACTTGTGGGCTAGTACATGCTAGCTACAGCTTGCCCAAATGGTAGACTGTAAAACTAACTTTCTTTGCACCCTGATCATAACATGATCAATGCATAGTCTTACATGTCTTTAGGTCTGAGCCATTTTCCCTAGTAATGGCGATTCTAATTAAGACTTTCAGACATGAATGACAAATATAAGACCACAGAGAAAGTGCTTTAGTTTATTATCTCAAGATATTACATGCCCCTTATGAAATACAAAATATCAAATTTTAGACTTTCATTGCTTTTTAAAAATAATTTTTAAAAAGCAATGAAGCTCTAAAATTTGATATTTTGTATTCTAAAACCGTGTACTAAGTTCCCCTTTTTCAGTGCATGGCGGCAATAACGTTTTGTTCTCTTCAGGTCCTCCTGCTGTAGATGTCTTAAGGAGAGGGTTATCTGAGCTCACTGCCTTGTGTGAGCATATGCTGGCAACATTTGAGGTCAGGCATTGCCCAAGTTAATGTTTTCTACTATAACCTGTTCATGTTAACATAGGAATTTGCTTTGATATAAATGGTAAATCATAACACCAACTTCTGAACTTTTCTTATTAAATTTTGTTCAATTCCTCCACAGACAGCTGTAGAGGAACACAAGGACTCAAAGCAAAATGGTGATTTTGAAATGTCCACCACTGAAGACTAGAATCTGCATGCAAAAATGGGATGCTAAAGCAGCAAATCCCTCCAGAATTTTTTCAGCATGTTGTTACTGCTCCAGATGCCTGGTTTACAAAGTACAGAGCTTACTCATGTGAACAAAACCAATTAGAAGGGAAAGGGAAAGAGGCCTTTTTTGAGGGCTATGCCATGTGTCTGTTTTGTCAGAGAATGTTGGGCCTGAAGCATGTGTTTTTAAATTCTGGTAGACATAGATGGTATTTAATCTGATTCTTCATCCAGACTGTGGCCGACTGTGGCCTTTAATATTCATAACAGAAAAAAGTGTTCTATGAGATTAATAAACAGTTCCACAACAAAACCACTGTTTGGCACTTGCAAAATGATTAAAAATTTACACGTTTATGTCTTTCTTTTGAGCTTGTTCTGTAGCTTTTTGTCTCAGGATAGCCTTATGTATACATAGCTCCTCACAGTAAAACACTACATTTTCATACAACATCAACAAATGTGAAATCAATAAAAATAAAAAGCAAAATACTGTCTTGTTATCAAGCTGCATATGTCACCTTGCACAATCTTCCTAGGTGCCTGTGGGAAGGGTGTTCTTCCTACCAATTTTGCTAGCTTGTGTACAAGCATTACTGCTCGAGTTATTGCGCAAAAATTAGAGTGAGAGCAGTCGAGTGGAATAGCTTGCTATACAGGCTTAAGACTTGTCTCTGTCTGGTATGCACTTCGATAAATGTAAAGGATTTCTGCTGAGAAAGCAGTGGAAATTTGAAAGTGCGATTGGATGTTGTGTTAGGGGTAGTCCAGTTGTAGCCTTCTTTTTTGTTATGCAACTTGCATTCAGAGGGCCAAAACTGGATAAGTTATTCAGTGGGAGAAGTCCAAATGCAGATGTTGGGGTTAATATAAATTACTCTATCTGTTTAACATATCCGATGTGTTTGGGTATGGTTATGGTTAGCAAACGTAAATATCCTTTGTGTTTGGGTATGATAATGTATCAATATTTAGGAAATGACTATCTGATATTTTAGACACATATCATGGGTGGAACTAGGGCAGGGGTCCAGGTACCCTCCTTATTTTTAGGCCTAACTGAGGCCCGCAGGGCTAAGAAAAATAATTTTGAAAGCCAGTCCCTCTCTTTCTTAGGCTCTGCATAAGTGACCCCCTCCCCCCTGCCCCCAGCCACTCACTAACTTGAAGATCTGAATCTGCCACTGCGTAATGTAGTGGCATCACCATTTGAATTTTTCATGCATTCCCAAAGCCTTCAGAGGGAAGCAATGTCCATTCCATTAAATGCTGGTGGCCAGCCCTCTTTTTCCTTGCGTGAATGCATGTGAAACAACCTTTAGCCCCCGGGGGAACACTTCCTTATGAGAGGCTAATGGGGATGTGCTGCTGGATGGGGTCGCATTTTCACGACTGGACTGACTATAATGGGGTTGCATTTTCAAAAGAGTTATTAGAGTGGGGTCGCACATTTTCGGATTTTTGGGGTAGAGAGTTGTTCATATTTACGGTTAGCAAACGTACCAGGATATTTGTACAGTAGGTGAAAAGTAAAGTGTTCTTCATTCAATTAAAAAATGAGTCAATTCATTTTTTGACTGGACCTATTTAAAGGATTGATAAGGTAGATACATAAATAGAAAGTGACTAAGCTGGGATCGCAAAAATTACATATTTGCCCAAGAGTGACTAATATGGGGTCTACAATTCGGGCCAGAGAATAGACTATAATGGGTTAGGGGCTCTGAGAGGCCAGCGGCACATATCCAGCAAAAATTAACCCAAGTAAGGGGGTGTTTATTTATTTATTTACCAATTAAGTCTTCACTCTCAACAGAGTATTGCAGACTGCTTTAAATAATAATAATAATAATAATAATAATAATAATAATAACAATAATAAAAATGCCAACAATGAATACAATAATAACATAAAATTACTAATCAATATGTAAGATTACACAGGGATTGCCGAAATGAACATGGCGAAGTAGATGCTACAATTTCTGGTGGGAGATTGTTCCACTGTGCAATTGTCCTAGGGTAAAAAGAGTTCTTATAATAATCACATGTACAATGTGGCTCTTTAAATCGATGCCAGAGAGACGATTGCCTGGTGTTCATTCCGCTCTTATGTTCTCTCGGAAGCTTGTCGCGTTCGTAAGTGGCTAATCCATTACACTGCTTGTACAACCTACAAAGACGTGCGTCAGATCGCCTGAGCTCTAGAGATCTCCATTTAAGAGAAGATAACATATCAGTTACACTGTCTAATCTATCGTAGCGCCCGAGTACCCAGCGAGCTGCTCAGCGTTGAACCATTTCAACCTGTTGTATGTTCTTAGCTACGTGAGGGTCCCAGACAGTGGCACTGTATTCAGCAATCGGTCTCACAAGGACTTTATATGCTTACGTTTATGTGTTTACATGAGAAAACTCGCACCGGCGCGAGTTTCATACCGACATGACTTCTTGATTTCGTATTGCGTTTACATGATGACTGGGTTATTTCACATATGATCTCGTTATTTGAAAGTACACTTCATGTTGATAAAATGCACGTATGATTCAAAATCGCGAACATTAGACCGATTTCACACCGAAACGGGTGGTCGTTTCGTGTTTACATGATACGGTTGCGAGATTTCGTACTGGGGTGAAATTCTCGCCCCGGCATGACTTTTTGTGGTGGTATCATGTAAACAAATGTAGAGCCATGAGAGGGAACCGGAGTGAACTCGTCGCGGCGCGAAAGTCGCCCCGGTGTCATGTAAACACCCCCTAACAGGGGTGGCGAGTGGTACCTCGAAAAACGTGGGTCTCGGAAAATTTTGGCGGGATCTCGAAATCTCGGAAGCGTTTTTGATAAGTCTCGAAGTCTCGTTTTTGCATGGTTTGTATTTACTTCTTTTGAGTCTCGAAACTTTTTACCAAAGAGTCTCGGGCTCGGATTTCTAACTAGGATCTCGGCTTCTCGGCGAGTCTTGGATTTTACCATTCGCCACCCCTCCTAACCTCCCCGGGCTTCAGCCCTCTTGCCCCGCATGGTGGCCGCTTCGAGCCACGCACAGCTCATCCCCAGGGTCTTCTCGTTTT
Source organism: Porites divaricata (assembly GCA_038088405.1). Classification (NCBI taxonomy): domain Eukaryota; kingdom Metazoa; phylum Cnidaria; class Anthozoa; order Scleractinia; family Poritidae; genus Porites; species Porites divaricata. The sequence continues at coordinate 1,509,832 of JBBMOI010000005.1, read as the reverse complement.
CCACGCCATATTGGAAAAAGGGGAAGAACCTGGGGACGAGGTTGCACCCTTTTCAGATTTGCTCGAAGACGGTAGGCAACACAAGAGTTGTTAGTAAACAGAGGCAATCAAAAGACGGGTAAGATTTGAAGCTATACTATAGTTGGTTAATTTTCACTACCAATATAGCGTTTAGTTAGAGAGATCAGTCTCAATTCTGTAGGTATGCTGCGCTTATTGTCACGCAAATCAGCGTATCACGAGTGGCGCGTCTCTTTGTCCATGTTCCGAGTGAAGAGTTTCAGATTCGTTCTTTTCATCATTTGTGAGTCATTTTGCAGGTTTAAGACTGCAGAAGTGTAGATGGGATAGAACAGAAAGAGAATATGTAAAAGGCAGTTTAGTTCTGTAATGTTTCAACCTTAACGAGGTTCATTTTCAAGCACATAAATATTTGCATAATTCAGCTTCTATGAAATTACCGTAGTCATATTGGTAAGGATACTGCAATTTCGAAACTGAAACAGCTGTTCTTATTAACATTTTTGATAGCTCAGATACTAATATTTTCAAGTACATGATTCAAGGGCTTAGACTGTGTTAATTTAAAGTTCTACAATATTGTGCCAGACCTCAGTAATGTTCTCTGTTATATAACCCGGCCCCTGATCATTGCTTTTGGATTTTATCCACAATTAGTATATTTTTGAAATTGCAGATGATTTACTTTCTTTGCTGATCCAAGTGTTAATGGAATGGATGCTTTTTGTTTCCCGTCTTCTGGTGATCAGTCGGCATGTAATAATAACATAATCATTCTCAATCATGGTAGTGGTGAACAAACCTTCAGCAATCTTCCTGTATGTATTAATGATGGAGAACAACCCATAGGTTTTGGTAACAGTCCCAACAATGGTGCTCTGCAAAGCAATATACAATTTTCCTTGCAAAATCTTAATCCTGAAAACAGTGTTCTACCGAGCAGTGGACAAGAAAAAAGCTTTGAATCCAAACCCCCTGTGGGACTTGTACCAGCAAGTTCTGGTGACACTTTTGCAGTTGTCTCCGAATACAGTAACATTAATGTTTTAAGTAGAAGTGGGACGTGCAGCGGAAGGAATGGTGGAGAACAATTTGGGAGTTCTGGAGTAACAGTGACACAGGCTGTCCAACCCAGAGGATCTTCTGAGTTGCCTTGTGATAAAGCTGGCTACAAAAATGTCAGTCTTACATCATCCAGCTTCATTAGGGCCTCCCAAGCTGAAGGAACCTGTGAGCTTACTTGTGAGGAAAATTGCCACAGCAGTGTTGCACATGTACCATCTAGCTCTTTGAACTTTAACATGGTAAATGGCATTCTGCCGAGCAATGGGCATGAAGAAGATTGTGAATTTACTCCAAGGGACAGTGAAATTGAAGATATGAAAACCCTGGTTTGTCTTGCACCACAACATTCAAATATTGAACCTGATTGTGGCAACCCATCCCATGGGAATGAAAAAGGCATTCAAACTGAATTGACAGGTATGCAGAATGAAGGTTTTTATGCCTCGGAATCTGGTTCTGAGTCCAGCAATGCACCAAGTACCGGTGGTGAAAATAGTCCCAATGTTACAATGAGTTGTAATAACATTGAAGTGGCGGAAATATCAGTATACTTTGACCCTGAGTGTTCAAGATCTGTTGATGTATTCTCAAGTCAAAGCAGAACGTCCAATAAAAGGAATCCTGAAAGAGCCCTTGAGAGTCACGAAGCTATGGTGCCAGCACAGGACTCCCAATCTGGAGAATCTCATGATCTTTTATGTTATGAAAATGGCTTCAGCAGTGCTAATCAGTTATCTTCTAGCCCTTTAGATCCTGGCATGCTAATCAACAGCAGTATTTCCCCAATGGGGGATCCAAGAGTTAATGGTTTTCAGAACCAGCCTGTTACTGACAACATTACCAATCTTGTGTTGAATTCACAAGCTCCAGATTTCTATGACAGTTCCTCCTCCCAGCCTGTCAATAGAAGTAGAAACATTTGTCCTTATTGCCAGAAATGGTTTCGATCAGACAATTTGAATCACCATATCCTGGTTGTACACTCGACATTTAAACCCTTCAAATGCCAGCTATGTCCCAAGGAATTTGCTGCAGAGGTTGACTTGAATAAACATGTTGAAAGACACAGAAAGCTAACATGTCCATATTGTACAGATGTGTTCATCAGAGGCAAATCTTTACTGAAGCATGCTGTTTTACAGCACAAGGATAAAGATCTTTGCAGCTTGCCCTTCTGGTCATTCAAGAGAAATGCTCTGCCATGTATGTATTGAGAAAAACCTAGTATGTTTGGTATTTTATTGCCATTCTTGTTTATCAAATTTCATTTTCCTTTGTTTCTGGGTTTGGTAAATCTGTAACTTATGTCTGTGAGATTGAAATAGAGAAAAATAAAAATTAACAAAATTAGCTGATCATCATTGTCTTTGCTGTAGTTAATTTTTTATCTCAGGTAATTACTATTTTCCCTTTGTTTCAACTTCATTAGCATACATTACCATACCCAAAAACATAAGAAAAGCAATAAAAATTAAAATTGCCTGATATAAAAAGTGAACTACAGTGGAGCCCTGACGAGAAGAGCTAATGCGTTGGCATCCGAGTGGGCTTACAAGAACCAGGATCTGAGTTATTGGGGTAACTTTCAGTGAAATTTTGATCAAGGGAAGGAAATTTAGTTCGTGTTAGTGGGGAATTTGAATTTTTCGAGTTTAAGTTAGCCGAGTAAAAGTGACTGAAAGGTGGGATGAAATCCAGGGAAATTAGACTTAGTTTGAGTTAGTGGGAAGTTCAAATTATCAAAGTTTAAGTCATTGAGGTTCCACTGTACAAAATCTTAGTTATATACAGATTTAAGCATGTAAACTATGTTTGGTATTTAAAGTGTGGTAAGCTGCATAGCACCTTCTTTACATGGATCAAAATGTCCAAGCTACAAGTATCATAAATTATTATGCACCATACATCCTCCTTCAAAGAATGCTGTTACAGCAGTTCAGTACCGAGCCAATACATAGCTATGGCACTAGAAACTAAAGAACAGGCAAACAAAACTGTTTAAAACTACTGTACGCATGAATTGTGTCCTTGTTGGTCTGATTGGCATTCATCTTTTTTCACATGCTGGCATTTATTTGTTATATCGAGGTAAATTTTATTTTTGTGCTTGTGGATTGTGTTCATTATAGCGAGGATTTCATTAAATTGAGGTTTGGTTCTGTACATTTTACTGTAATTTTTACTGGGCTGAAGAAAATCTTTTGTTATACTGAGGATTTCGTTATATAGAGGTTTGTTAAATCGACGTTCCTGTGTAGTAATTTTGACTATTATTGTGTATCTACAGGTTCAAGCCCGGGTCATTTTAGCTGCAGCTCCTGTTTGGTTGAATTTGACTCACTGAGGGCCTGTCTAGACCATTGTGTTCATAGCCACTTCTTCAAAGAATGCTGGGTTTGTCAGAGGGTATTTGGAAAAGAGACACAACTCAAGAGACACATAAAAAGTCACACAGGTGAAAGAACATTTCCCTGTGATCACTGTGACAAGTCTTTTTTCACTGATGCAGAGAGAAGGGTGCACTTGAAACGCCTAACTTTGGAGAAATCTGTCAAGTGCAGTGTTTGTGACAAAGGTTTTAAAACACAAGCACAGAGAGATAGACACATTTTAACTCATAGTAATGACAAACCATACCAGTGCACAATTTGCACAAAGACCTTTAAAAGCCAGAAGGCATATGGCATTCATGTTCGATTACACTCTGGAGAAATGCCGTTTGAATGTCAATATTGTGACCAAGGCTTCAGAAGTTGGCGTACTCGGCAAAGTCACCAAAGGAAGGATCATCCAGATCTGGTTCCCAGGAAAGAGTACATTTGCAGCTACTGCTTGAAGTCCTACTCAAACTCTTCCTCATTTGCATCACATGTAAAGAGGCACACTGGCCAAGTTCTTCGATGTACGTCATGTTCTTTTGTCACTGTTTCAAAAGAGAACCTTGATATCCACATGAATAGGCATACAGGAGCAAAGCCTTACAGGTGTCGTTATTGCCCCATAGCTTATGGGCAACCGAATCGCCTTACTATTCATGAACGGACTCACACTGGTGAAAAGCCGTACCCATGTGATCAGTGTGATAAGGCGTTTGTAGATAAATACAGCCTTGTCAGACATGTTCGTATACACACTGGAGAAAAGCCTTACAAGTGTAGCTACTGTGACAAAGCATTTGCTCAAGGATGTCAGCAGCAGTTTCATGAAAGAACTCACACTGGAGAAAAACCGTATGAATGCTTCCAATGTGAGAAAAAGTTTACCCGCCGACAGGAACTTAATAAACACATTGAAACTCATAAAAAAAGGCCACAAGATGACAAAAGCATGAAGAAGGCCACTGAAAAACATTATGAATGTACCTCCTGTAAAAAGAAATTTTCTCGTCAACAGGACTTAAGCAAACACCTGGAAACCCACAAAAAAAGGCAAGAGTTGGTAAAAAAGAAAAGGAAACGAAAGACAGCAGAGAGTGATTCTGATTCAGAGTTCAGTGATGGGGAAGTAGAAGATTTGGGGCAGAGTAAGGAAGAGAGACTTGCAAGTTTAAGAAGTGCAAAGAAAAGAACCAGAAGTAAATGATAGTAAGTTTAAAGCCTACAAGATAATTCAATGAAATGTACTCTGCCAGCAAATGGCTACCAGTACATTCCTAGGCAGTTTCCAGTCCCCCTTTTCCCCATAAAGTCGTCAAGATTGAGCGCTTATTGTTACAGGTGGCAGTAGCCCATAAACCCTGAGCGAGTAACTCCCATAGTAGGCTTATGTCATGACATTTTCATAGACTGGTATATTTTTAGATACTTTTTAGAGCACCTTTTCCCCCGGGAAAATGGAATCTTCACTCCATTTATGAGCACATTTGAACTAATTGATATGATTAAAAGGTAAAAAATATCATTTTTAGGTCTGTGGATTTAAGCTGACTAGTTTGTGACACTTATAAGATATTCTAAGTTCACGCCAAAAGTGTTCCAAAAATTACCTTTGTCTGTTAAGACACCATGACACAAATACATAGAAGTTGCTCGCTTTGGGTTATTGGCTCCTGCAAGTGGTCATAATGGAAAAATAGGGGACTGTGAACAGTCTATTATATTCCCAGTTTCTATTTATCCACTCTCTCCCATTGCAGTTTTCACTGACTATTCCCACCCATCCCCTATTCTTCACATTTTCCAGAATTTTTCTTTTTTGTACTTCCCCTTCTAAACTCTCTCACTTAACATAAATCTATTTTTTGTGCATCCTTTGTCACCATAAAAATACTGTTTGACAGAGTTAGGGTTACCACTGATGTATTGACTGTGTGATAGCTTGGTCAATATATCAAGACTGACCGAGGTCTGAGATTTCCCTGTGATGACCGAACGGTTAATAAGTTATTTATTTTGTGGCCTTTTCATTATGGACTTGAGCCTGCGATCAAGTAAAACCGATAATTGTCAGTGGATAACTTAAAAAACACGTCACCTCAATGAGTTGTACACTTAAGCCCATGATACAGTCATGTGACACTGGTCAACGTATACCCTTTTTGACGGCTGTCAATTGACCATAACACAGACGTCCATAAGGATGTCCACTGTCAAGATATCCACAAATCATATATGCCTTAGACACCTAGTTAGTAAAGCCCGGTCATCACAAGAAAATAATACCCACTTAACAACCGGTCAGAGTACATATATTATTGTAGCCATATAATAAAAGTAGATATTGCATCTCTATAGAATTCTTTAATTTACAGTATTTGCCCAGAAAAGCCAAGAGACAAATCAGTGGGCCTCACAGAATTACTAGGATCTATTTTTTTAAGGGATATAGAATGGTTCCTTGAAAAATGTGGGTCCCAGAAATTTTTGGCCAGATCTCAAAATCTCAGAAGCATTTGCGATAGGTCTGGAAGTCTCATTTTCAGATGCCTTTGCATCTTGGAGTCTCAAGTTTTTTTAAGTCTGGGTCTCAAATTTTGAAACCGGGGTCTCGCAATCTCGCAAAGTCTTGAATTTACCATTCTATACCCCTTTTTTGTAATGCTTTAATACCATGTCCGCTGTAGTAGTTATAATCATTTTGTCAATTATTTTTATTACAATACTATTAACTTATCTGAATTTTTACCACATGTTTTTGAATTTGAATTTTTCATTCATCCATTGGGTATTTCATATCCTTGTTTTTAACAATTATTATTGTATATAGTTTTAAGAATTTTGCTTAAGATTTTGCTATGTCAATCACATATATTTTTTAGTAAGGGCTATTAGGTGTGTTTTTTACTGTCTCTAGGTGGATATGCTATTAATATTACTAATGTATTCAATATATCTTGAGATATTGTATTTGAAAACAATTTTTTTGAAATGTATTTTCTTAATACTGTGATAGGAATTTTAGTAATAAGTTACAAAAATTAGTTTGCAGTTTTTTAAATACCATTTTTATATTCTTGTTTGAACAGAAGTAGATAGGTGATTTAACAATTAACCTTCTCAATTAGGGCTTTTTGAGGGTCCACACTGTATTCCTAGTTAGAAGTGATATTTTTAAAATTAGTTCTGTGCCCAGGGACATGGGAAGGGGGGGGGGGGGGGGGGGTGTGGTGGTGACATATGATGGTGGTGGTTTTATTGTGTGCTTGTGTGTCCTGATCTCTGATGTGCTTTACATAGGGCAATCAACATGCTTTAAATATTCCAGGTGTTCACAATCAACTTAGTATGAAAGTAGAACATTGAAATAGTTTGTTATTCACTTGAAACCCTTAAATGTCACAAATATTTTGAGCTTTATGTTTGTTCCTTGATAAAATGCTGAAAGAGAAATAAAATTTGTTATTTTTCTACATTGAAAGAGGAAATGTTACCTTAACCCTTAACAACATTCAGAGCATGTTTTGTTGTACCTGACAAGTGTATTTGTGACGTTATATATAAAAAATGAGCGAGCGTTTCAGCAAACATCCCGTCACCATGAAGGTGTCCAGTTTGCAGCATAACTATCACTTTTTCAAAGGAGTATTCTTCTGGAAAACTACTCAACAATCTTGTTAGCCTTTTTTTTTCATTTTTGATCAGTAAGTAGCCTGTGTTGCAGCCAACTCACGCACTCGTCTAAACCATTTAGTACAGAGGTTTATACAGAAGGTTTAGAGTGTCTGTGATGCAGGCAAATCAATAAGAGGATATCTCAAGGTCTATTGGTTCAGAATTTAATACCCATACATATTCAAAGTGTCAAGCATACAGTTGAACCTCTGCTTACACAGCCACCTCTCTACAGTGGCCACTTTTTTTCGTCCTGGGCCCAGTTGTTCGAACGCCGGTTAGCGCTAACTCGGGGTTAAATTTTAACTGGGGTTTCTTTTTGTTTTTATCAAAAGCACACTATGGGATAATTTTCTCTATTCTTTTTAGAGTATCCAGTCATCAAATTGTAGGCAAAGAGAATTAAACTGAATTTGCTTTTTAAGCTCTCATATCCGAGTTCAAATTTCACACTAACCCTGGGTTATCTTAACCCAGCTTCGAACAACCCGGCCCTGGTGGACAAAAAAGGTCATACGTTGACTCTTGTTTGAGCCACCTCTTTAATTTACAACGGTCACTTTCTTCTGGCCCAAGGTGGCCATTGTAGAGAGGTTTAACAGTAATGTTTAAAATCCAGTCATAGAGTTAAAGAGGTTTAGGTGGGGATTGGTGTGGTGTGGGATGGTTGTTCATGGGGATTGGTGTGGTGTGGGATGGTTGTTCATGGGGATTGGTGTGGTGTGGGATGGTTGGTCATGGGGATTGGTGTGGTGTGGGATGGTTGGTCATGGGGATTAGTTTGGTGTGGGATGGTTGGTCATGGGGATTGGTGTGGTGTGGGATGGTTGGTCATGGGGATTGGTGTTGTGTGGGATGGTTGTTCATGGGGATTGGTGTGGTGTGGGATGGTTGGTCATGGGCATTGGTGTGTCAATTCTATGCAAGTCATTACTTTTGCCTTTACTCAAACTGCTCCTTTAGAGATATGAAGATCTCAAACAAATTTAATCGAAGGCACTAACATAATAAACAAAAACTTGAAAAAGTTGGCTCACTATTTCCAATTTCAGTCCATGTTCATCCATGAGCTAATGTTGAGGGCCACGAGTTTATCAGTATTTTATACTGTCAAGTGTCTCTCTCGAAAAATAAAGGTGATTATTATTATTGTTATTTTTAATGCTACCATCCATTGCAATAGATGAGAGAGAACCTTGTCAATGGCTAAATATAGGTCAATATAGTCTACTGACAAAACTGGACATTTATTTTTCGAATTCAATTGATGCAAAGACAAGTTTTAGCTTATTAAAAGATACTAATAGCGTGACATAGCTCCGTTACAGGGCTGTTAACCCACCGTTATCTTCAAATATTGAGAATTGACAGGAAAGGGCTAATAGGTGACGTCATAATGCATGAAACTTGACGTCATTTGCACCAAAAAACATGTAAAGAAGATGTTTTTGGAATTGCAACATTTTTACGTGATTGGTTTACTTCCCACCAATCACATTATTGCTTATAGTACAATGGCATACCGGGGTTTCTGAGGAAATGTTCGATGTTAAAAGTTAAATAGCTCAAACAATGCAAAATATTTGAAATTTCATAGACAGAAAGTCGAATGTACAAGAAATAGCAAACCTCAGCAATTATCTGGGAGATATCAGACTGTAATCTGGAGACCGGGAAAAACGGTTCAAAATCGGGAGTCTCCCGGATTTAATATCAATCAATGAAGTGGAGGTGCTTATTCTCTCCCAGCAGAGTTGTTTAGACTGCTATTTCCCCAGCGGAGCCCCATATATGGGCTGCCTGTGCGCTTTCAAAACAAATAAACCTAGTAGGGACTGGGCACCAGCACAATTCTGCTTCCTTTTCGGCGAAGAGGGTCCTTGTTTAAGTCCTTGTTGGGTCCTTGGAAAATTGGATCGATGGGGCAGACAAAGAACTTACTCTTGGTTTTTATAGCCATAATTTTGACTGCGTTACTTTTAAGAAGACTTCTAGGAATTTATGCCATTATAGTTCCTCTTCTTTATATGTTTTTCGACGTAAACTGGAGTTTACGCGTGGCATGGATGGTTGTAAAGAAAGGCTTGCTCTACAGGAAAACACTAAATTCCAATTTCCTTGATGTATACGATACAACTTTCATCGTTCTTCCTGCCGATATGGACCTCAATATGCACATGAATAATGCACGGTAAGTGCCAAAAAGAATTTTCTTGGATTCTATAAAATTGCTATCTACCTTTAAGACTTAAACGGTGCGATTCAAGTTGAGCCACCTTATGAATAATGAAAATGGCATTGTAGCCCAGAAGCATAAAAAATCTGTTTGCCAACTCTACTCTTTATATGTAATATTAGTGAGTTTACGTTGTTGAACAGGACGGCGGAAAGAAGAGGACGGCAAAGCGCTTGTGCGTGACAAACGTGACAGGGCTATTAATTGCGTTTTTTGTCGTGATCTTCACTTAAATTAATGTTTTCTGGTCTTTTACAAAAAGATCTGTTTAAAGCAAGGTAAAGCTTGGAGGAAAAGTTTTTTCAAACAAAGCTATTGTCACGCTTGTCATACAAGGTTTGCCATCATCTTTCCTCTCCTGTCCTGTTGTGTAAGCTTGCTATTACCTTGGGGAGAATTTGGCTGTTAATCAGGGTTGTTTTCTAGAATACTAGGGGAAAGTGCAAAACTTTTTTATCCTTTTGGCTCATCACGAAAACTCCCCAACGAACGTTCGTGGGAAAGGACAGCCCCGGGTGCACCGGTGGGGGGGACTCAGCATATGAAAGGGGTGAGGATGCTCATCGGAAATTTTGAATTAAACCCCTAAAGGAGACCAATCTGGGTGTGGCCTAAGCTTTTTTTGACCACTAAAAGAGACCACGAGCATTTCCACCCCTTTAATATGCGCAGTCCCCCCCTCAGGAGGATAGCATGACGAAGCCCTAAGAAAGTCTGTGGTCTCCCACATGTCCTTTGTTTTCCCTGTCACGCAATGCTCCTTGAGACAAATTGGCTCTTTGGGATACTGCCATCTGTACTATTTAGTTAGGGAAGGGTACTATAGGAATATTTTTTGGTGGCTGGGACTCTGAAACCCTTGGTTTATACCAGACCAATTTTTCAACTGCAATTTATTTACCCCATTGTAGACACCAAAAATCCATTCCCTCACCCAGACAAACATATATACCCACTGATCATTTTATTAATACTCTTTCACTTTGCATAGTTAACTTGTCAACTAGCATCCACAAATTCACAAAGGAAAGAAAATTTTGTTTTATTTTGAAATACATCGTCAATCAAGTATTGTATTTTGTACACTACTGGTGTAGATATTCTATAAGTAACAGACAGCTACTAATAGATTCCCTGTGATCTTACAGAGCAAGACTAGAGTCAAGTCTTTGACTGATGTTGTAGGGTAGTTTTGAGCATATTGTTTAATTCATAAGATTGCTTTTATTTTAAGCATGATCGCTTTTTCTCCAACAGATACTTCCGGGAATGTGACTTTGGCAGAATTAACTTTTGGATCTCAAGTGGAATGATGAATGTGATGAGAAAGAATCACTGTGGAGTCACCATAGCTGCATCCTGTGTTCGTTATCGCAGATCTTTAGAACTTTTTCAGAAAGTTGTTCTAAAAACCAGGGTGTTGACCTGGGATGAAATGTCGTTCTATCTTGAACAGAGTTTTGTTGACAAAGATGGCTTTGTTTATGCCATTGTCATGACAAAAAATAAAGTGATTCAAGCGAGCAAAAAGGAACGAGTCATTTCACCAGCTGAATTGGTACAATCACTAAGTGGATGGAATATGCCAAGCCCTTCAATACCTCATGACTTGCACTTTTGGTTACAATATAACTGTGCTTCAAGTGCAAAGTTGAAAAATGCATTGTAAACAGCTGACAAAGCCTTCTAATGGATAAAAAATAATACTTTAGAAACAAACTCGCTTGAAAACTATTTGTGGTTGTTTTCATGGAAGGTGTTCACTTGCAATTGTTTTTTCTCCAGCACCCATGCAATAAATATTATTTATTATTATATTGGTGTTTATCATCCTTTAAATAAACTAAAGAAATAAACTGTTAAAAAATTCAGTCCTGGACTTTTAGGGATAGGACTATCATTTTCGTGGATCAAATCTTATGCCCTTCTCTTGCATCCCAGCTCAACTGTCTCTCTTTCATGCACGTGTTGACTACTTTCATTCTCACGAAGAAAAATTAGGTGTCTCCCGAGTTTCTTTTTTATTACTGGAACTCTGAGTTGTTTCCAGTAAATCAGCAAAAATAGAGAGAAGCAAGTCTGTAACAGTTACTATTAAAATAAGCATTCTCTAATACCAAAAATTTGTTAGTGAAACATCACAGAACAAAGAAATGCTTCTTCACCGTGGCTTTTGTTTTTGAAGCCGACAGCAAAGTAAAACCTGCCAAGGCTTCGAAATTATTGAGATACATCTTTTACACAAAATTGTCCGATTTGACGTAAAGAACAATACTTGCGGTAGAGCTTTTTTTGCACGTAATGCGGACCTACGTTTGTGTTACCCATGACCTGTTTCGGCGACCATCTTCTACGTGTTTTGTGTCACGTGAGAAATGATGCAGTTGCGCATTTTCTGACGATTGGAGTAGATGTTTTTCCTTCTAAATTTATGACCATTTAATCATCAAATAAAAAGCAGCGAACTCCAAAATGTCCAACAAGAACACCTTTTTAAAGGTAGTATTGCTTGGCGATGGTGGTGTTGGAAAATCGTCTCTGATGAATCGATTTGTAAGTAACAAATTCGACAACCAGTCTTATCACACAATCGGGGTCGAATTCTTGAACAAGGATGTTACGGTGGACGGAGATTCGTACACGCTTCAAATTTGGGATACAGCTGGCCAGGAGAGATTTAAGAGCTTAAGGACACCCTTTTATCGAGGATCAGATTTGTGCTTGTTAGTTTACGCCGTTGATGATGTACAAAGCTTCAAAAACTTAGCCATGTGGAGGAAGGAGTTTCTTTACTACGCGGACGTTCGCAAAGAAGATAACTTTCCATTTATCCTTTTGGGAAATAAAATTGATGTTAACGACCGAGTTGTGTCACAAGAAGAAGCTCATAACTTTTGTAAAGAAATCGGTGGAATTCCTTACTACGAAACAAGTGCAAAAGACTCGACTAATGTCAACGTTGCGTTCGCCGCTGCTGTTAAAAGACTGAATGAACTGGAGCAAACCAGGGCGAGAAATGATTTTAGTGCCGCCGAAGGAGTCAATTTATCCAATGTCCGGAAGAAAGAAAGTGCGGGTTGCTGTGATTAATCATTAGATCATTGACTTTTTGTAACCCTTAAATTTTTAGGGGGTGTTAAATTTCATGATGATATTTTCATGGGGAGCTTTCCGCTTGTTACTCCCACCCTTTCCAATAGTGGCAAGATTCCTACCCATCAAATCTTATTGACACCCTTAAAAGAGGATTTAAAGGGTTGACTTTAGGTTTCACTAAACGAAACTTCCAAAGAATTGGCCACTTTTAGTCGGGGTGCACCTGTGAGACTCGGGGAGTGGGGGGGGGGCTTGGAATTGTTGGTGGGTTTTTGCCGCCTGGTTCTTCAAATCTTGACCCTGTTTGAGGCCCCAATCTCCAAGGTTTTTTTTTGAAACACTCCAGATTTGCATGGTTTAGGGGTTGGAAGGTCTGTGTCTCTGTCAAGAAAGATTGAGTCGTAGAAATTTTGTTTCCATGGTAATGTGATGTCACACTTCTCTTCTCTATTTTGAAGTATTTTCTCTGATAAGTATAATTTGTAATTTATCAGCAATCAAGCTAGTCAAATCGTAGGATAAAAAGAGTTGACAGAAGTTTGTTTCACTGTGGAAGCTACCGGTAGCTATTTTTTTTATTTAATCTAGCCCTGCTATGAAAATACCTGTTGTATGTATGCAAAAGTAATGTCAAGATAATGGCTCTTAGCCCCAACAATCCCCAGTGAAGAAATTTTAATTCTCCATTCCTGTTGTTCGTTTAAAAAGCAGGCTGTATTGGGCCTTTGTGGAAATAAGTAAATTCAAAAAGGAAAAATAAATTAAAAATCATGAATGTAACTTGAAACTTTGTGCAGAAATCGTACCTTTTCTTGAATGGACTGACAAAGCTAACCAGAAACACAACTGGGGGTTAATAAGATCCCACATCTAATGGAGCTTAGGCAGATATTATGATTGTCCCAAAGAACCAACATTTTCTTGGTATGGGGTGGTGGGTCATTTGACAGCTACAGCAACAAATTCAAATTAAAAAAAACAAAAAAAAATCCATAAATATGCATAATTTAATAGTAAAATATCTAATTTAAATAGATTTGTACTTAGTATGAAAATCACATCCTTAATCACAAGGTGTATGTACTCTGTTTAACTGTAATGATGTTTATAATATGTGAAATGGTAAATGTTTGTGACAGTTGTTTTAGGAAATTTGTTGTAGGCCACAGTGGAATATTTTTTGATTCCTCATTCGTGAAACTCATATCACATGATACTGTGAAACACTAGGTTTCTGGGAAACTGCCCACCTATCCCTCCCCTAAGCTAACATTAACACTTACTTCTCACTTAGGGTAAAATGCTGGCTTAGGGGAGGGGTAGGTAGGCAGTTTCCCAGAATACCTAAATTGATCCCAATCCCAATTTTGGGAAAAGAGCCTGCACTCCTTCTAACTCTGGGAGGGACAAGTCGGGGACTGAGAGAGTGGCAGAAATCATATTTACCCCCCTCTCCCCCCCCCCCCCCCCACCCGCCCAATGAAAACAAAACAAAACAAAAATAGAATTCTGGATCCCACTTGAAATGCGTGTTAAATAACCCTTAGGGGCTCCTGTCATTTTATAGAAAAGTAGTCTATAATGCCACTCAAATCGTTATTTAATTTACTCTTTACATGCTGCTGACATGTGAAAAAAACTTCATAATTTACTTTGAAGTTGTTGCAGAAAAATCTAAATTGGCAGTGCCAGTGCATCACAAAAAGATATCCATACCTCTCCCACAGTAAACTGCACAGCAGTTGTTCCCATTTTCCTTTTAGCCAAGCAGGAGATAAGAAGTGTACAAGATGTGTGAGAAAGTAAAAAGGAGCAACTTTTCATCCCATGCCATTGCGCGTCTCTTTGAATGGAATGGAAATGACTACCACACAGGCTGTGAGAAAGCAAAAAGGAGCAACTTTTCATCCCATGCCATTGCGTGTCTCTTTGAATGGAATGGAAATGACTACCACACAGGGTACACCCACATAAGGCTTTTAAGTCTCTTGCCTGCTGGTGAGACAGTTATCTTTGAGATGGGTATGAACATTTTCTAGAATAACCATATTTTATTGGAGAAAATAACACAAAGAGCAAAGCAATATGAATAAGAAGCCTATTAACAAGAAGTAATTTACTGTGTATTGTCTTCTTTACAGTTATGAACAAGACATGCCTATTTAAAAAATATTTTGTTTCTATGCTACAGTAGCTCTCACAAAAATAAAAGATTATTGATACTCAAAGTAATCCTCTGACCACATGCACATTTAGAGAGGCATTTGGGTAACAAGAATTAACAAACAGTTTAAAAAAATTTCTACTGTACCACTCAAATGGTGAAGTGCTTTGCACTATTACATGTAATAGTTGCTTTTGACAGGTAGAGCTACTGGCACTTTATTCCTTTAAATTAAACTTACTAATGAAAGTTGAGCTCTAAGAATCCAACAAACAATAAAAAACACAATAAATTATTATTATCACCAATCGGAGGAAGAGTGCAGTATGCTGACGCAGTATGCAGGGGGGGGGGGGGGGGGAGGGGTTTGAATTTTCACTTAATGGTACACAATTTAGTGTATGTCCGAGATGGTAGAGATGGTGATAGTGATCATTAAATATGCCATTTGCATGTCTAACCAAATGCATGAATTTTGAGTATACGTGATAATACTTTCTGAGGTCTTAAGAAGCCTGGCATGCCAACATCAACTGGTGACAATAGTCTCCAATACAATGGTTATTTAGTTAGTCACACAACACTCCTCCTTAGATTGGGTAACTCGCTAAATATCAGCTGCACTGGACACTAACATAACTTTGACTCTTCCAAAATTAATAGTATACCACAAAATAAGTACACTTATAGTACAAAGTTTTAAATGTAGTTTATCTACCAGTCTATCTCTAGTCAAACGTTTTAGTTGTGTAAGATTACTTTTAACCCTTCTTTTGGTTGAGCCAAAGCCAGAGAGAATGATTCTGCACAAATTTTTAGAAAAGTCACTCTCAGCATCATGGCAGCATATATAAAACCAGCTTTTCAATTCCAAAGAAACACACAGCCACCAGAGGAAATCTGTTTCTAATGGAGGAGATAATTATCACTGCCTTGACTCTTGAAAACCTTTCACTTTTGGTCCCAGTTATTCAAAAGGAAGATAATGCTATCCACTCTATCTAATGAATAATGCAGTTGGTTTCCCTAATATCCAGTGGATAGTAATTTATCCACTGGAAATTGCTATCCAATGTTGAATCACCAGGGCCAGGTTATAATCTATGACTCAACAAGTTTAAAAAATCTCTATGGATTTGTGATAACATCAGTGAAAATTTACATGGAAAGTTAGAATATGACCTAAATCTTAAAAAAACAACCCAGAATTGACCAAAATGTGAGAACTTTGAAAGCATTTAGTCATCAATGAATGCTATAATTGCACTTGAGGTTACGTGACTTAATACTTTGATTTCCCTTTAATTATGCAATGAGTTCTTCATTCACAAAAGGATTACTATACAACTTGAATTGTTGCAATACACCAGACTCATGTGCAATCCTACTAATTTAATATTTTTTAAAAAAACTGATGGCAATTCTGGGAAGGTAATAAGGGTAATGGATGATGCTAGGAAGGATAAATGATGTGTAATTTTTTGTCCACACTTGCCTTTATATGTTCTCATCATATGTCCTAGGGCAACAGGGAATGATACTAGTCAAATACTCAAACCTCCCTATGTAAAAACAACTTTTTTGCCCATAATCCTAACATTCTGGAAGTAAGCAGGACCACTTTTAATGCTGACAATTTCAAAAGGTTACCTAACAAAGTAGTACTTCATCTATCCTACAATCATCAATGCCCTCTCCATGGAGGTATTTATTGTTTGAGATCCCACCTCTTGCCCCCTTCATTATTTAATTTTACTTTTCTTCTAAAACATTGGATTTAGATACCCTACTAATGCCCACTCCTGCACAAATTCTTAATAAATTTTAAAGGAGAAACATGGATATTCCAGCAACAACATGTTGTTATACTGTTTCAATGATGTCTCTTGAGAGAGAACACTAGCACAATTTGAACTATAAGAAACACATTGAATCATGTATTGCCATTCAACTCCACAAATAATTGAAATGCAAATTTTGACCTTTCATTGAAAATGTCTACACTTTTACAAGTACACTATTTTTAACCACTATGGTGAATACTTTCCTTCATTTATCTCTTTCACTCTTAAGCCTAACAATGGTTAAAGGAAATTTCACAAGAAAATTTCAAATCATTTCTAACTCCTATGAAAAAAAAATTGCACTATGCAAACTTTCTGCTAAAGAGTGATTACATTTGAACGGTAACAACATAGGATTTCGTCCACAGATTCAGAAGTCAGAGTGACAAATAAACATGCCAAGATGGGGTATGGGAGTAAAATGGTAACAACTACACGTTCAAATGATTTAAAGTTAGAAAACTCTGAAGTTTGACCTCTAACATTTGGACTTGTTTTGTGCACACTTGGCAGTTTGGAGAGAGGTCCAATCCTTACTTTCTTAAGAGCCAATGAGAACTCTCTACTTTACTGTCTATATAAAGGGAACTTGTACACATGTGCATAAAGGGTCATTACATTATTTTAACAATTTAATTTAATATGTTTAAATCTAAAAACATGTTTAGCATAAGTCTTTTCTTTACATCTTCATGGACTTTTGACCCTCACGTCAAACAATACTACAGCAGCAACTTTGTTCATTAATTTTCTCTCGGTTTCTTTGACCTGTTAATTGGCAAGAGAGAATGTAGCATTAGGAACTATTTTGTTTAAGTGAAAACTAACTAAAAGATACCCCACAACACGTGGAGTCATTGATAGAGACCTGCTCTAGGTTAATCAAAGGCACTAACGGGGCTACCATAAGGGGAAGGATAGTGGGGAAGGCATTTTTCCCGGCTATTATCAGCATGACCCCCAATTAATTTTGTAGGAAATGGAGGGAAAACAGAACTAAAAGACCTTCCTATCTGTACAATGTTATTCTCCAACAACTAATTGCATTTATCCAGCAACTCAACATCTTAAGTGTCAGCCCTGTTTCAATAAAAATAATCTCAAGCAGGCAGCTGGTTTGACTCGAGTTACCACCTTTATTACATCCACTTTGAAATCACTGGCGATCCGTGCAATCTGATTGGCTCTCAGCAGTGTGATTTATTCCCAAATCGCACCATTTTTTGCTCTAAATCGCATCTGTTCCAAATCGTGTCATTTATGTTCTAAATTGCATCATTTCTGTTTTAAATCGCACCATTTTTGTTCTATATCGCATCATTTCTGTTTCGAATACAAAATGAGATGTAAAAGCGTTTTTGTTTCGGCTTTTTAACAAACCAGCTACTTGATCGATAAATATTAGTACTGACTAAATTCTGCGATTTCAAAATGGATGTAATAAAGTGGTAATTGAACTTCGTGTCGTGCAATTTTGGTCTGAAATCATACTTGTGATTTTAAATCGAACTCGTGCTGTGCGCTCGTTCGATTTTGAAATCATGCGTATGATTTCAGACCAAATTGCACTCCACTCATTTCAATTACCATTATGTATCATCAAGGTTTGAGATAATCTTTCTTTGATCACTTCAACTTATGGAAGAGAGAGGCTGACATCTCTAAGTGAAGTGGCCAATGGTTTTTGCCAGCCAACAGTGATTTTTGAAACCTCGAAGACTTTAAATGTGCTTTTGTTCCTACCTTGAGTGGCAGGTTCTGGTAAGTTTTCTCTTGCTACAAGGTGCATTACACTTCGCTTGCCAGTCTCTAAGTGGAGAGCTAAGAACAAAATAACTTACAGTCAATGTTCAGTTCATGAGAATCCATTACTACAAATAGCTGATAAAAACACTTGCCCGCTAAAGAAACATTGCCATGTAGAAACCGACCATGGTAGATAAGTTTTAGTATGTTATGGGAAGTAACTGCCTCATCTTTCCAATCTAAGGGAAAAAACAAACAAGCAAAGAAAACAAATAAAAATAATGATTTACTCCATATTCATAAACAGTTAAGTTTTAAACTTATAAAAAATAACGGGTTCTGTAAACTAAGAGATAAATAAAAATTTAATCACCTCATTAACAAAATTATAGTGATTCAAAAGCAACCATATGCAGAGTTAGCCCTTTAATGTAGAAAAGCTTGATTTAAAAGGAAAACATTAAAACATCAACTGCTTAAGATCTAAACAATGGCCACTCTATAAAAATCAATCCAAGAGTTTAAATTTCTGGAAAAGTAATCCTTCATTCAGAAAACAATAAAATTTTATTGCTAATGTGCCTTTTAAAAATTTATAAGTCAACATAATATATGTCTGACAACTTTTCTGATTTGCCTAGCCAAAACAATGATCTGGTTACATATGTGACCCTTCCAAAAGGGAAACAATATCTGCAGGCTAGCACCAGAAACCCTTACTGTGTCATGTTTCAAATGCACTGGCTTGTCCAAGCACTAGACTTGTGGATTCTGCACATGACTGCGAAACTCACTTGCTGAAAGTAATCAGCTACATACCTTCAGGCCAGTTTTCGTAAACGTGTTGTGTTATGTAATATACTGTGTCACTAGGTGAAAATATAAATTCATGTGTCTTGCCGGAGACTAGAATTAATCGCAGACATATCTGAAAAAGAAAAAATCAGGAACAGAATGATGATTATAGGGAAACATGGACAATGCTAATTATTTCCTCAGAGGTAACTAGAAGAATAATTCTAAAAATTCATCACTAATTTTAAGGGCAATTAGATAGTATTATCTTTGTGGCTATGAAGTGGCAAACATATTAACGTCTTACCAGCCGAGTCCCACAAAACATTGAACAGCTGACACATTAAATGCTAGTTCTTTATATGAGTAAACACATAAAGGCAAGGTATTTTCAGAACATTTTAGTCAATTCAAGATTACATGGTGACATGTCCTGATATATTCAGACTGAGGGATTAAAATACACAATTGTAGTATTTTTCCCATCGGATTCTTAACTAGTACAGCAATTCTTTATGTCTCAGCTTGTGTATAAATGAAATTTTAAAAAATGCTACTGTTTTTCTATTGTCCACCATCTTGAATCGTTCCCAAAGTGCATTGCCTGTTACTGATGACTCGCGCATGAAAGATGTTTTACGGTTAGGAGCAGCGATTGTTATGGCTTCCAGTGAAACTGATGATGAGGCCCGAATCTCTTAATGAAAAGACAAGATCTCTAACGAACATTTCAAGTGAGTATACTTACTTCTTTAGTTGAATCAAAGAGGAGTCTGGCGTTTTTGACACTCAGTTGCGCACACATTTAACACTTAAATTGACCTTCTTCTGACATTTTAATAGACATTGAAGTTTTTTGCAAATAATTATTACACACTGATGTTCTTTAATTTTAAAGTATGTTTAACAACATGTTTCTAGAAAACAGATACTGTTACTGTATATAAAAAGAAATAAAAGTGGGTTTTCATGAATTTTTATGGAACCAAAAAATAATTTTTTGGTTCCATAACAGTTTCCCATGGTCTCTAGACACAGAACCGAAAAATTGTTATCCATGAGATTTAAAATCCTAGGGATTGATTTTATTATTTTATTAAGGTGCTTGTTAGGTTTCCACATGTACACTGTAATTCTGTTTCCAGTGTTTTCTGCATGTCCCCTTGTATTCTTTTTCTTTTGGGGAGGTGTGGAAACCTATTACTCTGCCTCAGGGCTCGAAAAACATCCCCTGTGGTCCAGGCAAGTCATGCTGTATCTAAACCATAAATTAAGACAAGCAAGCAATAGTCCCGGGCAGATAAGATGTGACAGCTGCCTGTCCAACGGGCATCCTGGAATTTACGTTTTTTTCGGCCTAATTATCATTCATGTACTCACCCCAAGAATCAAATTAAAGGTTATTCAAGAGAAGTTCATCCTAAGAATAAGCTTTTTTTTGCTGTTGAGCAGCTATTCTTTTTAATGATATAGCTTAGGTTTAGATGGCATTAAACCTTGTACTCCTAATAAAGTCCACAGAAAAAAATTAATTCACAAAAAATCCAAACTTCACTTTGTAATATCTGTAGAAGTAAATAGCACTGTGAAAAAGGTTTTTTTTTTGTTTTTTGTTCAGCCAAAGAAGTTTCATTTGAATGGTAACACCTATCATGGGCAGAATGACATTGACATAATCTTTCAATACCTTGCTCTAGGAATGAAAATGCTAAGGAATGAAGGAAAAAGTGCTGTGATTTTTTTTGAAGTCATCTAATGATGCTTAAGACTACAGTAAGTGGACTTTCTGCAAGCATTTTATTATGGTTATGAAAGTTAACAGTCTTAAATGCTCATAAGATGATGCACAAGGTAACAAGGTCATTTGAAACTGATAGCCATTATTTTAGATTTGTGATCCCAAAACTGATGGCAGCAAACATGCTGGATTTCGTCAAGACGCACTCACATCATCAAAAAGTGTAAGAATCAGCAATGAATATGCTTATAACGGCAACCTATTTACATAAAATATACTGCAAAGAATTGAAGTTTTATTTTTTTTTAGCTTTTGTAGGTATTGTACTGCGAAATTACCTGGGGCAAATTTCTAGAGGAAATCTCGTGCAGAGGACTTCAATTAATTTTCCTTTTTAAACCTTTTTTTTTGGAGAAAATTGCTCAGGTGAACATTGCTTTCTGCTTGTGCATCAAGTCCGTCTGGTCCACAGCATTTTATATTATTGTTTACTAAGTGGCTAAATATTCATTGTTTAGGAAACCATGGTGAATCATAATTTTCCAAACTTGAAAAGTTTATTCAGAGGCTAGTTTTGGGCAAAATAAGAGCCATCTCTTTTTAGGGAAAATGTTGCTACATTAACACTCAAGTGACATTAAATTTACAGACAGAATTTTAATTCTTGAGTTGTCAACAGATCACCTCTCAAACAATTTTTTGTCGCGCGCTGTTGGTGATCTTTGCGAGATTGTTGAAAATTAATATGGTGGAGAAGTGTACCAATAAAACCACGCTCCACTACACGACTTCATCTCAAAATGAAGAAACAAAACAATTACAGATTTAAGCTTTAGGGCTAACTTAATCTTGGATCTATCCTAAAAAAAGTGGGAATATTTATTGTTATCGATGAAAGATATTATACCTCTTCCCCATCTACTTGATCGCCATGTTGTATATTTTCTTATCTTCGAGGAAATAGTTTAATTTCAAGACAATCTCTTTATATTTCTTTTCAAAATCGCTGGCTTTTTCGGTCAAAAAACGGGTTCCAAAAATTTACAACTTCGCACTCACGACAACTGCATTTCACGCACCAGTGGCAAGAAGGCATCTTTTCGAGATTGTTAAAAACTAAGTTATGTCATCAAAAACCATCCAGGTTTATAAAACAAAAGCGTCCCAACCCAGAGTCTGAACTCTAACTTTAATATATCATTTTTTTGACTCCTGAAACACAGAAAGAGTGGACTTAATTCGGTTGCGCGACTGCCGCAACTGCACTAAAAAGTTCAAAGCGAAGAAAACTCTTGTAATGTAGTGCCACTTTTTCATCCTTATTTAAGGCACATGGGTATTAGTTTTATCTAAAAACGTACTACTGAAAACCATTACCTGTATTGATGAAATAGGTTCAAGCAGCTTACCTTGTCATCCGGTATGGTTTTGTGTCGTGCTGTAACACCACTGTCACCCATACTGGGTGAACCAGTATGAAGTTGAACTTCGCAACCAATGTAGCCCTTAAACTCAGCGAATAACCAAAGAAAAGAGGCTTTTAATACTTTCTTACAGGAAACAACTGTAAGACAACTTAGTTATCGTGCTTTACATGTCCTTTCTCTACCAAAAGCTGTCTACTCATGCATACAGACACAAGCTTGTACGTCAAAATATATTCACTCTAGATCGATACATACGCAAATCGCAAGTTCATCTGGGAAATTCCCGTGACGTCATTGATTAAGATCTGTTTGTTAGAAGTAAACAATTTTGACAAATTAAATTTCCTTTCACTTGAAGGAAAAAGAGTAGTTAGGTGTTATTTTACCTTTCCACGCTCCGATTTTTTTTAGTTTTGTTTTAAATGATATTCTTATTGTTGCTTTCTCCCTGATCCTACTACAAAGCTGCAGACTCAGTTTGTCAGCGTTATGTACCAGGGTATGTATCAAGGATGTATCAATGCTAGGAGCAGTGACGACATATAGCAAAGGTATCTGATATGAAATGTGGATAACAAAATGGGAATAGGTCCGAAACATATGACAGCAAACATGCATCGATTCTCCCTTTCAAGTAAGAATTGAATTGCATCTTGTGATCACCATCATCATCATCATCGTCATCATCACAATCTCGGTCTAGGCCAGGGACAAACAAACAGACAAAACGAACAAAACAATACAAAACAAACAAAACAAGGAAAGCATTAACAAGGATTTTTTACAGGCTACGAATCTCACTGAGAATATGTATACAGAATTGTCAAAAGCAACGCCACCACACGTTACACGATTTTGTTGACAGTTTTTTAATACACCTTTGCGTCCATTTAAAAACTGTTGGGCGTCAACAAGGGCGTAGCTACCTGCATACAAGTATGCACGTGCGTACCAAGAAAGATGTCAAAGATAAATAAAAAACAAAAACAAAAACAAAGTAGAAAAACAAGGTAAAGAACTGACAAGAAGATAAATATCAGATAGCTGGAAACTTGTGGAATTGCCCGAGTCACTTCGCTTTAAATTCTGCCTGATAATTTTTAAAGCAAAATGCAGGGTTTTCCTCGATTCACTCAAACGCAAAAAACCGTAAGTCGCTGCTCCCTGAAGATTACTTCACGATACCGAAAAAAAAACTGAAACTGAAAGTCAAACAAACCAGCTGCCGTTGAAAAGAGTCTGAAAAGATTTTGGAAACGTGGAAGATTCGGATTGCTTCGCCGGTAGACCTGCTGCAGGAAATTCTTCACTTTTCCGAAAAAAAAAAGCGCGCGAGCGCGAGGGAAAAATAGCATGTGAAAGTGCCAATCTTTCATTATTCTTTATAAGACAAAAAAGCAAGGCTGATTTTACAGTCGGGAATATATTATCTTTTAACCAATATTTCGGAAGGCACGGCCTTCCTTCTTCAGGGTCTTACAAATAAAATAATTATTCTTTATGTATATTTCGACATATATACTTTTTATTTCATTTTTAAACATTTAAGATCGTGGCCTGACGGCCAGAGAGCGCAAATTGAGTTGCGCTTATCTTCACTCACTCTAAAGGTATGCAATTTGTGGTGTAGCCAACAAAAAATGATTTTTAGGGTAACGAAAAAACAACCTGTGGCGACTTGCGCTCCGCATGACGCTGGAGTGTGGTCAGCACTAGCCCTTTATGTCTCTCAAGCAAAAAATAAAGAAAAAAAAAATAACGCCTGATCTCAGGTTAGGTGAGCACTGGTCAGCACCCTTCAGCAATTCTGATTGTGCGCATTTCTGTGATCCCGGAAGAGGCTCCATTGCGATTGAAAACATATCCGATTGGAAAATGGGGATACCAAAGATGGTATTATTGTAGACTATCAAGCGAAGTAACTGACACTTGCCTCATTTCGTGATCTTTTAAAACAACATGGATCTAAGGAAAATTGTGTGGCTTTAGCTGGAAATGGCGGCCGACAGCGAAGATATTTTGGCCGTGAAAGAATGGCTGTCTTCGGAAGTTAAGCTGGAAAGGTATGCCGATAAACTTGTGACAAACGGTTTCATTTCCCTTAAGAGTTGCTGCAATATCGATGAAACTGTTCTCGATGAAGTTGGAATTGTATTACCGTACCATCGTAAGCGATTTTTGGCGTTTGTGGAGAAGTTGAAAGAAAAGCTGGGCGCAAAGTTACCGAACGAAGCAAATGGTGTCTTGACAAATACGGAATTGATAAGGCAATCTGAAGCAGGAAATGAACAGCAAACATCACTAATTTTTTTTAAGAACGATGAAGAAAAAAGTGAGCTTGAGAACAGTTCTTCTCCGCCACTATTAATGGAGGATGGTGGAAATTCAGAAAGCACGACTGCTGAAGAGGAGTTACCAATGCTTCCCCCTAAAGCCCCCAAACGAACTCCTTCAGGAAAAGCTCCGCCGCCTATACCACCGAGAGCAGACTTACAGGAAGGGAGTACTGTGCATGTAAACACTCAGTCACACCATTCAGTTCAGCCATCTTATGCTGAACAACTTCCAGTTCATGGTGATGAATGTAAAAAGAAAGTGCCCCAGAAACCACCCAGAAAAACTGTAGAAAAGGCAGCTTCTGCTAATAAACCAGAAGTTATAAGTGCCACGAGTTTACAGTCTAGCTTGCAGACTGAAGCTCAGCTACAGGCTTCATGCTCTGTTAATAATGGTGTTAAAGAGGACATTGTTGCAACCTTTGATCCATTGAATTGCAAAGAACTTTCTACTGACGTAAATAATTCCTTGTCAGCTGCTTCAGAGTTGCCCCATCCCCCACTTAGTGATGGGGACTTGGAAACTTGCAGTGATCAAACAATCAGAGAAAATCATATTTTTGGAGAAGTTGACGAAGGAACAGGTCACACTTCTTTTGAATTAAAGAGGCGAGCTCCAAAAGCACCTGTCAGGACAGGATCCAAAAAGCCAGTACCTATCCCTCGAGGACTACGTGCCAGAGTAAAATCGGAAGATAATGTATTAGTTGCGGCATCAGCCCCTGAGAGGAATAATATAGATGAAAAGAAAGAGGAGATTCCATCTGCGCCTAAACACTCTTTACAAACCCGAACAAAGTCGTTTACAACACCAGGTAACAGAAACATTGGTCCTGTAGAAGACAAACCATCAACTTTCCCAAGATGTCCTTCCAGACCCGCCCCACCTGCTCCTCCTAGACAAGCAGGGTCAAGTTTAAGAGAGAAAAGAAGTATTTCAGATATGCCGTTACCTCCTATACCCACAGAGGGAGGGAACGAAAAACAGGGTGATGAATTAGATGGTGCTGTAGCCTCTCGACAAGGTACAGTGTCACTTAAATTTTTAAGGCTTAGGAGTGACCAAAATCAGGTCTCTCCTAACAATACCAAATACAAACAAGAGAAAACTAGGTTATGTAATAATTTAATCACCTAAGGAAAAATGCTTTGATCTCTGATCTAATTCTTTTAACTAATTCTTTATAGAAATATATACAGGGTTCGCACGCACCTTGAAAGTCCTTGAAAATTGCAGTTGGTGCTGAAAAGTCGTTGAATTTTGGTGCTAACTTTATCCAACCCAGATTCTCAAGTGCCTAAAAGGAGCAAACATAGAAAGACCTTTAGGATAAAATTGCTCATGCTGTGGAAGAACTAAAAAAGAGAGACTCAAGGCTCTTTTTTGCACTGAATGGAGTCCTTGAAAAATGGGAAATGTGTCCTTGAAAGGCCTTGAATTTTTTTTGTTCAAAAAGGGTAGGAACTGTTTATGTAGAGACCAGTCTGGAGAATTTGTGTGTGGATATTGAAGCTTGAAGGGTTTTTACTAAAAACCTAAAAAAGTAGCCTTTATTTCAAGCTGCTATTGCCTTAGCCAGTATGGAAGAGCAGGAAGTTCCAATCTCGTCTTCCAAGCCTTTGTTATCTGTTGAAAGAGCTTGGAGGGGGTTGTGGGGGGGGGGGGGGGGGGGGGGAGGGCAGTTTAAGGTATATAAATTAGTTTTCCCATGTTGTGTCTGCATAGATTTCAATATAAATTGAAATAATTATCATTGGCATGTTGCTTATGTAGCAAAATTATATACAAACAGGAGTTATTTAAAGTTGGGATTTAAATGATATGAAATACACAACATAATTTGATCTTTGTATTACAAATCCAACTGTCTTCATGTGTGTTTGAAGGAGAGATTTTTCGAAGCTAGTAGGGTATCTTGATTTGACTCTCAAACTGATAATTCATTAGAGTCCTCCATAATCGAGGAAAGTTAGTATGTCCTTTGTGAAATGTTTTGGATGCCTGTTTGGTTGATGTTTTGAATTAATAATTTTATTATGATTAGTCCAAAGGAAACATAGTGCAGACTCAATCCTTGCTGCACAAGAACCTTTTGCAGATGCCACTTATGAAGCCATTGACCTTAAGAATTATCAGAAAGTGGAAGAATCAGGAGATGATAACTACTCAAGTGATGACTCTCTGGACGCAGTTGAAGATTTGCCAGATTTTGGTCCCAAGGTATGTGATCAGTTGAACCTCTGTAAAGTGGACAACAAGGGTGGATCCAGAAAATTCAGAAAGTGAGGGGCTGGGACACCTAGCTATATGATTGGATACTATGTATTTGACTGAGAATTCTTTAAAAATGATACAAATTTTTACAAAAAATGTTGGGCATTAGTGGTTGTCTTTCTAAATCTTATCATTAACCAGTTTGAATTTATGAAGAGACAGTGAACTGTGTGATTATTTTTATAGCAGGCAAGAAGTGAAAGTGTTGATAGTATTGAAGACTCAAGAATGTCAAGAAATATACTTAGTCCCAGGGTAAGTGTGATTTAACTGTTTATTCTTAAAACTGAGACCTTTTGCTTCAAAGAACCTTAGCTTTTGACTTCACAGCTAAGAGAAAAGTAAATTCCTTGACTTATAGTACATTTCTTGACACTTGCAGGTTCGCAAGAGTGATGGATTTCTTTGGAAGCAAGGAGGGTTAGTAAGAGCTAAGTTCTTTGACCCCTTAATCCCTTATATGAATGAATGTATTCATGCATGGATGCGTGAATGAAATTTTGTGGATGAGGGGACAGCAGACGGGATCTCTTACACGTTAACAGTAACCTTGGACATGTATCCAGTGATTTTGTTACTCATCTTGTGAAAAATCACGAGTCCCAGTCCAGAGCCATTGAGTCCCAGTTCAAAAACATGAGCTCTTGGGTCTTTATGTACCCACACAGTTAATCTGAAGACAGACTCCAAAACTCTGTATTACAGTTTACTGAAATAAAAATATACTCCTTCTATTGTGAAGTACAACAAAGACTAAAAGAATTATGTGCCATTAAACAACAGCCACAAGAGTCCAGTCAGGTTTCGAACCTGTGCCCTCTCACTCGGCCGACCAGCAGGCCTAAAAGCACAGACTGGATCAAGAAGCATGCTTCAAAATTACCCGCAAGCATCATTCTTGACCAATATAAACTTGTTCTTCTTTTACCATTAGGCAACAAAACAATAAAGGGTGGCGAAAACGTTGGTTTGTTTTTAATGGGACAGACTTGAGATACTACAAAGATAAGGTACATGTAAACAAAATACATGCTATTATTGTTAAGACTTTTTGATTCAGAAGTAAAAGCACGTAGGCATTTATTAGCAATAAAATCTTACCTTGGCAGTCACATGATTTATTAAAGCAAGTGTTAACCGGAAGCTACTTGTTGGTCCTAGGAAAAGGCCAATTTGTTTGGCTTACAAGAAAGGTGCACAGGGTGGTGTAAAGGTTTGTTTTGTTGAGTTTAACAACTGCGTCGCTTAGTGGAGGTGGGTGCCTGGGATGTCCAGGGGCTTCCACCTATGGCACAGCCAGCCCCTAGACAGAGTTGCGCCCCCATGGCTGGCAAACCCGCGCCCTCCAGCCATGAGCCCCCATGCCAATGGAACCAGGCACCTGTCACACTGATTCAACAATGGAAGAATAAAAGCGGGGGGAGGGATGGTGGTAAAAGAATGATCCAAAGGCTGAACGAAGAGAATGGCCGCCAGGAAAGCACTGTACTTAGCACGTGGAGGTGATGCAAGGAAGGCTGACCACGCTTGAGCCAAACGACTGACCGCTGACCACGCCCGAGCTCCTTGTTGTTAACTGTGTTAAATATTTATTTAACTTCATTGAAAAAACTCAGAACTGTTGCACATTATATTTTGGTATAGCAAGTATTTTGTAGCTTCTTTAAGCTTCTGTACTTGCACCATTTTCTCCTTCCAGTGATTTTAACAGTTTTTACCGACTGATGTTAAGAACTCAAGAACATTTTATTTGTAAGATCAATATACTGAGTTATTTGTATACTTCTCTTTAGCAAAATCTGAATGAATCCCTTCATATTATTCCTGTCAGTCAAATAAGGAACATTGAGCCATTAAAAGATGTAAGTATAAAATAGATTTGATATCACCTTATATTATTGTCAACTTGCTGAAGAGCAAAGCAGTTTTTATAGGTTCAAATTTGCAGCAAAAATACATTTTTGATAAAATTGAATTAGTTTAATCCAAAATTATTGAGTCAAATTATTGTAATAATCAGACAGTCCAATTTTCCTTTACTTTACTATCCAAAGCTGCAAGGATCTTGTGCGATTAAATTAGTCACTTACTTATCTACCTATCAACAGTAATTTTATACTTAAATCAGAGTGCAAGAATGCCAGTTGTAGCAAGCATTTACTAGCCCAAGAGTCATTTTAACTAGACCAAAATTTTTTTTAAAAAATAATCAAGATCGATTACAGTTCTTCTGCAATAAAATTGGAATACTGGTTCCCTTGTCTGTCAGGGAGGTTACAAACAGAATTCACTAGCCCGATAGCAAAAGCCACTAGGCCCATGCTACACCTGTATCAGACACTTCTTTCTTTGCATGCTGACTTATATTATAATATATACCATAACTCACTTACCGGTAGTTTGTATAACCTGCTTGCACACCTACCTGCCTACCCATTTTCTTTATTTTCTTTTCATTTTCAGGCAAAACGTCCAACATTTAAGGTTATCACTCCAAACAGAATTTTTATTTTAGCTTCTGAGAGCACTAGTAAGTTCTGTAATGTTGTTGTTGCTCTTTAAATCTATTTTGCTTTTTGCATAGAGTGGAAAGGTCGATCTCTGATCTCTTAGTATATTTCTTCAGTTTTTATGTAGCTGTATCTTGTTCAATATTGACGTGATTACTGTGCTTTTCAAAAAATGCAAATTCAAAAGCCAACTGACGTTTGCATTCTTCGCTGGCGTCACTCATCTTAATGGACCTCTTAGGAAACAGAATTTTACTTCAACAGGCTCAAAAGGTCATGATTTGTGATTTTTGATTGGTGGATTTCGATCCTTTTTTTTGTTTCTGTGTTTCAAGGTTTGTTGCTTGTGATCGGCAGCGAATAACACTATTGTGAAGGCAGCATTTGAACTTCTGAGGTGGTGTGGTTTTGAAAAGTGCAGTAACATCAAACTTGAGAATTTTTTCAAAGCTCAGTACAATGCTCTCTCTGGCTATTTGCACCTTATGCTACCAGGGGTAACAGTCCCATAATACATGGACTCATGTCCAGCCCCTCATTGGATTGAATTTTTTTGTTATTTTTTATCTTTTTTATTTTTTTTTTCATTGGATTGAAATTAGGCAGTGGCCAAATTCCATGCACCAATAATATTCAATTTCACAGTCTCTGTTAAGGATGAAATATTGGGTCAAAATATCATTGTTCTATACTGAAACTTTTATTTGTTAACTTGGATGTCTCCTTTGTATAAATTTCTCAACAGCGGACATGAATCTTTGGTCGCAGACTCTCATGGAAGCAGTTATCGTTTACAAGGTAATTAAATTATAATATCATACATGAAAACTTGCTTGGGCAATTTAGATCCTTTCAAGTTGCAAAATTGCAACTTATAACCTTGCACATTAACTTTTTACAGGTGAAACCTGAAAACAGGCCACTTAAATAATATTTTCATTACTGGATTATAGCTGCTGCTTTGATTGTTACATGTATTCCTGCTTATCTAAAAATGGCAAATCTGCTCTGATCTATAATACTCATTGGACAGGTTACAGCTGTAGTTTTAAACTGTAATAGCTACTATTGTCAGTTGAGGAACACCAACATAAACATGGATCGTTTTTTATGCTTCAGGGAGATGAAAAATCTTGGAAGAGTGGAGGAGACATGTGTGATCCTGATAAAGAGGTGTGATTTCTTTAATTAAAAGTATTTTCTTATATATATTGTATGGTTGATCCTCTGGTGTCTGTTAAAAATGCGACCATTTTTAGCAATGTTTTTTAAATGTGAAAAACAGTTCCCAGAGATGATGATGATGGTAATAATAATAATAATAATAATAATAATTTATTATTTATAAGGCACATAGCATTTAAATATGATCTAATGCGCACAAATAAGAGACCTTTTTTTTTCATATACCATCCCAAGTCAATGAATTTCACTTGAATTTCCATTGAAAGCTTAGCCTGTCAGCAGTTTGAATATTATCTTAATAATTTATTAATGTACAATGATGATTACTTTTCAGGGATGGCTAAAAAAACAAGGGCACAACGTAGTTGCTGATTGGAAGAAAAGGTATTCTTTTCCATCTTACATAGGGCAATAATAAAAATGAAAAGTAACTTTTCTTTTTTATTTTCTTAACCTTCTAAACTTTGTTTATATCTAGATATGTTGCTGTTAAAGATGACAAGATTTGCTATTATGACACATATGAAGTATGCTTCTCCCATTGACCTTGATGTTTGTTTTTTGTTAGTTCCCGATTGGACGAATTCGTCTGATTGCTGATTAAAGAGTTAAATAAAGTCTCCACTCCACCTCACTTTTCATATTCCATTCCCACAGGACTTTATGTATGCAACTCCAATAAACTGTATCAATGCTGCACTTGCCAAAGTAAAAACTGTTGAAGGACACAAGAACAGATTTACAGTCATTACTTTTAACAAGTCCTACAGGTTAGTATGAATCAAAGTCATTTTTGCCCCATTTTCCTCGTCTTCTAGTTGTCTGTTACTTCATTAGACCTTGCTAGTCTTTGACCATTGTCATTTTAAATTGGGTTGTGATGTGTAGTACACTTTGTGTCACTTTTGACATAGTGTAAGCTAAAACGTACTTTTAACTGTTGTTCAAAGTACTCATGGCATTTTTTTTCTGACACTTTTTTAGTTTGAATAACTGGGCTACGTAGTTACTAAAACCCGGAACGACCCACAACGATCCACAACGACCCACAAGTCGTATTTGTCCTTTTCGCTTGTTTCTGTGGCTTTCGCGGCCGTTTTTCGGCCTGCAGTTGCACTTTAAAGCGAACTTTGACTTGTGGAAGCTGTGATTTGAAAAAAGTGATGTCACAAGCGGTGATTTGAAGTCACAGCGCAAAATGGAACATTACCGCACACTCTCGAACCAACGCGCGATCTATGCCCAAGTTATATTATTTTGCAAAAAAATTACCTCCCAACTTGATTACTTCGGGCAACAATTCCGAGTAACTTTGGGACCGACAGCAGAGATACATTCCAGCAGGGGATCAAACAGCAGAAATTATGAAAAAATTCCTCGAAAAATAAGATAAAATAAGAAGCCTACAACACGGGGTATTCCCAGGCGGTCACCCATCCAAGTACTAACCCCGCTCGACAGGGCTTAACTTCGGTGATCAGACGAGAACCGGTGTTCTCCCTGTGGTATGGTCGTAGACGAGAGTTAGGGAGAAAATTTTACTTTTTTGCCGAGTATGTAAACATGTAAGCGAGGCACTCGTTCATTACCCTGCTCAGGCAACCCCGACCTTCAAAACAGGTTATGAAGTCCTCTTTTGTAGCTGTAAATGAATAATTTATGTGACCTCTTACACGGAGCTTAATTTTTAAAAAAAATTCTTTGATATTTTTTTCTTGGGTCGTTTTGAGATCATCCTTGGTTGTTTGAAGATGGTTGTGGGTCGTTGTGGATCGTTGTGGGATCGTTGTGGATCGTTGTGGATTGTTGTGGATCGTTGTGGGTCGTTCCGGGTTTTAGTAACT